>VXBI01014065.1:436795-571858 GCA_013397375.1 Toxostoma redivivum | reverse complement strand
TCTGATCAAAGGAGAATCGTCATGCAAAAGATCATAGAGAACATGGTAACACAGTCCAGTGCCACCAGGATGGCTGGACCAGAGTTCATTCCCTCCTCTGCCTGATGGAACTTAAACCCAGGTGTTCTGGGATTTAAGGAGCAAAGCCTTCCGGGTCATCTTCCCTTGCCTTGTGCTGGAAAATACCACTCAAACATCCTCAGAGCCATGTAGGCTGAAAGAGCTGTTCCACCTTCTGCTGAAGTAGTTGTTTAAGTTATTATACCTGAGCTTTTAAACGCCTCATTGGTTGCACAGAGAGCTGGGAAAGCTGTTTTATCTTGTTACTGCTCAGTGCCTGTTGGGACTTTTTTAAACTAGCCCTGTGGCTGGCAGAACAAGGTGTCACTCCCAGAGATGTCTGTGCCAGGTTCCTGGAAGGTTTCAGAGCTGTTTCACTATTTCAGGGATGTTGCTGTTGGTACTGTCAAGACTGGCATGGGAGGAGCCACTGGGAACAAAGGTGCCATGACCATTGGGATGCTGTTCCATACCTCCAGCCTTCTCGTTGTGTGCAGTCGTTTTGCTGCAGGGAAAAATTGCCTGGGAAAGGCTCTGAGCTCTCCCTGTTCCCTTCCCCATCATCACTTGCACATCTCTTGACTCTACCAGTGATCAGGACTGTGAGATTAACAGGGTAATGGACAGGGTTTGGAGAGCTTTTAACCAGGAAGAAATGGAGCAATCTCCAGGAAACCTAGCCCTCCCTGGGAGGCAGCAGGAAATATTTCTAACTATCACCATTTACCACATGGGAATGTTTAAGAATTTAGAGACAACATGCAAAACTGGGTTTGACTTATTGCTTCAGATCTTCCTACTTTCACACATTTCCTGCTTCTATGATCTGACAGCTGCTTTGTCATATTTTATACTTTCAGATTATTTATAAAATCAAATTCATATTAATTTTTTTATAATAACAATTTAAATCTTGGCACTGAATGGTATGCACAGAAATAACTCACTGACACCTTAACAAGGCACATCTCATTTCTGAAACTTCAAGATTTTCAGGTGTGCCAGAGAAGCTGGGAACAGCAAGGCCAAGGCTCCCTAGATTGACCAGTTCAAAATTCCAGTTCCTAAATTGCCAGCCTAGTTCCTGCAGAGCAACCTCCTAAAAACAAGAAATGTCAATGTGAAAGCTATTCCTAAACAACAAAGCTTGCATGCAACAAAGAGGCTTTGAATTCCTCAAAATATAAACTCCCCGATCCTGCACATATATTATCTGCTATGATGTGCCTGTCTCTTCCCATTCCTGCACCAGACTTCCACCAGATAGTCTCACCTCACAGTTTAGGACAGAAGATTTGAAATCCTGAGAACACTATTGCTCTCAACCCACAAACCCACAAGTTACCTGACCCTAGCAGGAGATGCACTGGCTTGGATACTGCCAAAAAAGCTACTCCTTCTGGAAGCATTGGATAAGGGACTGGGATGTAGAACAGCCATCAGTGCTCCATGGAGTGTGTTACACATGACTCTCTAAACAGCTCTAGCTGTATCTATCATAGATATCAGTGCTTTATTCCCACTTTGTTTGGACCAGGATCTGGTGAAGTTCACTATTCCTTCCATATCAAAAGTGGGAGCAAGGTCTTCCTGGAGTACATCTTGAGAAAATAAAAGAAAAAAAAAAAGGAAAAAAAAATAAATAGCACCTTCACAAACACTGTCTTTTGTGATTTTATTAAGAGA
This sequence comes from Toxostoma redivivum, assembly GCA_013397375.1. Classification (NCBI taxonomy): domain Eukaryota; kingdom Metazoa; phylum Chordata; class Aves; order Passeriformes; family Mimidae; genus Toxostoma; species Toxostoma redivivum. Next base: position 570,112 of record VXBI01014065.1, on the reverse strand, counting down.
TGTTTTCAGGACAGACAAGCTTCTGGTTGCAGATGTTACAAACCCTACAACGAGAAACAAAACACTCAGTGAGCTGGAGGCAAACTCTTTTCCATAACCATCATCCTATCCCAAACAAAGAACAAACCAAGCTTTCCAATTAAACTGCATTTCTCATTTCCCACTTTTTGTCCAATGATCCCTCTTTTTCCCCACTAAGGCAGATCTTGCCAGATTCCTCGGTAAGACTTCCAACTGTGATTACTTCCTCACAAAAGCAGCCTACAAATCGTTCTCATGTGGCTTCTAAGGCCATCCCAAACTGGATCCTGGGGCAGGACAGGATGGATATATGAGGAATATATTCCCTGTGCTGCCAGCTGCACACTGGTACAACACCAACACATCCAAGGCAGCCAGCCCAAGTCACTCAAAGTGTAATAACCCAAGGTCTCCAAACCTATGCTGTGTAACACAACACGGAGCAAGGCATGTGGACAGATCAATCATCTCCAGAGGAGTGCTCTGAGCTGCTTTGCCACATGCCTTGAACCCTGTCCCCTTCACCCAGTGCAATGCTCAAACCCAACCCTGGTCACTGTGCTGGGCACAACACAGCAGCTTGTCTTCCCAAAATCCCAGCTTTCCAGTGGTTTTGGTGGCCCTCAGCACACGTCCCTCGCACTGCTCCCAGACACTTACCCCTCAGGCAGTGGGCACTGGCTGAGGCATGGCTGGCTGTTCTGGTTTGCCACCTTTCTGCTCTGAAATGGGGGTGGTGGGCAAAATCTCTTCTTTGGGTTCCACAATGCTGACGTGGTCTGGCAGAGGCTTTTTGGGGCCAATCTTTCCACTGGGGTCCCAAGGCAACATAATCTTTACTTTGATTCCCAGTACTCCTGCAGAGAGTGACAGGACAAGGGAGACCAAAAACAGTTTAAGCACAGGTTCATACGGATGACCACCAAGATTACAAAATATCTCTCTGCACATGGAAGATCTGCTGACAACACTGTAACAAAGATTTGCTTAAAAAAAAAATCTAATTAGTGCAACTTTGTATCAGTGCTGTAAATTGGAGCAATTTAAAGTTGGATATCCAAAGTTATTCAACTCACTGCCTTGGCTGACTGCAGTTCTACTCTCAACTCATTCTAAGCCTGGTTTTAAACTCTGTCCTCTTCCTCAGCTTATTTTTCTAGGAAACCCCCTCCTTTTTTTTTTTACATCCCTTCTCAGACAAATGCCTCTAAATCATCCAATGAGCAGGACATCCTGGCCAAAGCAGCCTTGGCACAGCACCACAGAACGTGGCACAGAGCGGGCTGCAATGACACGAAGACATCCCTTCTGACTCGTCATCGTATCATCACCGAAGGGAAGGTGGAGAACAGCTCTGGGCTGTGCTGGTATCCCCACACCAAGAGTTCTGCAATTAATTAACCCAAAGCCAGTTAAGACACACAAGTCATTTGTTTTTTACCAAGAGGGAGAACAGGTGGAAGCAGATTTAGCTAGGAAAACCGTCTGACCCTTGGAGCACCCCTGTTCTCTCCGCCCATCCTGAGGAGCCAGGAAAACCAGAATCCCAGCTGCCGAGGGCTCTTAAATCCAGGCAACATCCACTTCATCTGGAAGTTATCACCAGCCTCAGAGGCCCCAGGACACAAATGGGAGTGTCTGGAAAATCTAGAGCCACATTCCCAACTGGAAATATTAAAACCTCACCAGCAGAGAAATGGGTGGCCTGGTATGACCACACTGACTGCTGAAGGCCCCTTGGTTTTCCATTCCCAAATGCCTTCTACTTTAGACGTAATGTTAAAATCCCACAGTGAGAGGTCAAAAGCCCAAGAAATCAGGATTTTCAGAGTCTGAACCATCCACAGCAGCAGATCTGAACTACTCTGTGAGATCAGAGGTGCATCAAAACTACATGAGTGTCAACCCACAGATGCCAGTGGGATACCTCCATCCTGCCAGTGAGCAATCTCCAACGTGCAAGAACAGAATGCCAGGAGCTGAGATTTTCTGTCTCTGAAGCTCTAGAGAAGGAAGCCAGCAAAGGTGCAAAGGGATCTGCATGCCAGGCACTCACCCTGCCGGAGCAGGACGTGACGCACGGCTGTGTCCACGTAGTAATTCACTGGGTCCCCGCTGTGGATCATCAAGCCATCCACAAACTTCATGGATTTGGCCCGCTGACCTCGGAGTTTGCCGGACACGACGACCTCACAGCCCTTGGCCCCGCTCTCCATGATGAAGCGGAGGACACCATAACAGGCTCTGCAGGGAGAGGACAGCCAAGCCATGAGCCCGCTCTGCCAGACCCACAGGGCTCCCTGGAGGAATTTTTTACAATTCCCATCTCAGCCTCATGTGTCAGGAGTGCAGCTCCCATCCCTTCTCAGACAAATGCCTCTAGATCATCCACTGGTGACAGGAGGCTGCTGCTGAAGGGCCTCACGCAGCACCACAGAACGTGACACCGCCGAGGCACCGCCACCAGAGCCACCCGCTTCTGACTCGTCATCGTATCATCACCGAAGGGATGTGAGAGCAGGGCCACTGCCACCTGAGCCACAGCACAGCCACAAGGCCTGAAAGGCTGTTTTGCTTCACTCCTCCACCCATTTATTCCCAAAGGAACACATGCAGCTTTATGCCACACAGACAGCCTGCAACCAGACATACCCATAACAGTCAGAAGTAACTGCACAAAACTTTCAGTGCAGCATTACCAGGTTAAACGTCTGAACTGCAGAGGAGCTGTACTTTGGGGACAGCACTGGAATGCCACAATTCCCCCAGAGGCAGGCTGCTGTACTCACCTGCGCACAGCCAGCCCTCCCAGGAGCTTGTAGCGCAGGGACTCGGCCTGGGCAATGGCACACAGACCCCTCGTGGCCACCTTCTCGGCGTACAGCTGCACAGGAGAGAGGCACACTCACAACACGGCTCTTCCCCAAATCAATCACACAACCACAGCGTGCTTTGGGCTTGGAAGGATCACCCCATTGAACTCCTGCCATGGGCAGGCACACCTTCCACTAGATCGGGTTGTTCCAACCTCGCCTTGAACAATTCCAGGGATCCAGGGGCAGCCACAGCTTCTCTGGGCAGCCTGTGGCAGTTCCTCACCACCCTTGAATTGAACTTTTACTCGAGCAGAATACAGGAGCTTCATTCTACTCTACACCCCACGTTCAGCCCAGTTAATCCTTCCACATTTGCAGGCAGCAGCTTTATCCTACATTCCCTCCCCTGTAGAATGCGATATAGCAGCACCAGTCAAGCTGGAATAAATGAGCAGCAGCCCAGCACACACACTCCCCCTGCCTCCCTGATTTGTTTTAGAGCAAGGAACCAGTAACAGGAGCAGATTTCACGGAATGCAATTACAGAATCCTTTGGGTTGCAGGGACCCTTCAAAGGACACCTAGTCCAACCTTTCCCAGGGAAAACACCTCAAACAAGGATCAAAAATAACTGGTGTGTCACTTGACATTCTGTTTCTCCAAGATCCTTCTGCAGCAGAGCAGTTTCTCTGTAATTCATTTTGTATTTCAGTGCACGAGTATTTTTGAGGCCAAGTAACACATGGCCCAAGTTATCCTAATACCACCTTTCAGGTGACACTATCCTGTCACCACAAATCCAACTGCACCACACAGTTCCTGAGGCAGTTTTACCTCCACACTTCCCTCGGGGAATCCAAACCTCTTCTGCACCACAGCCGTCAGCTCCCGGATCCGGCGTCCCTTCTCTCCCAGGACATTCTGAGTCCTGCAGGAAAATAAGTACAGGACAAGTGAGAAAAGTGTCCTCAGGAGTGAGACTGGAGCCATCCCAAAGAGCTTTCAGAGCATCCCAGCTCAGGAAGGCTGAGTTACCTGGTGGCAAGGATGATGATCTCAGTCCTAGTCGGAGTGACACGGACTTCCACTCCGGAGTATCCATCCTCAGCCAGTTCCCGAGTCAGGAACTCGTTCAGCTCAGCTTTGAAGATGCCATCAGCAACAAACTAAAAGACAAATTGACAAAGTCAAGGTCTTGTCACATTCTGAACTGGAGTGCAATTCACCCAAATTCCACCTCCAGCCTGACAGCCTCTCCTGGCAACTTCCTCCTCCTCTGAGAGAAATCACAGAGTGTTCTCAGTTGGAAGGCACCCACAAGGAACACCCAGTCTAACTTTTACACAACAGCCCAGGGACTGAACCCACAACCTCGACTTTATCAGCACCGTGCTCTGTCCAACTCAGCCAACCTCAGGTTGCAGCAGTGGGGAAAAATGGAATTCCTTCCCATGAAATTCTCAGGAATAATCCACTCCTAGCATCAACCACTGTCTGACCCACAGCCACTGTTCACGCTGCGATCACAGCTCTCTACTGTAACTCGGGAGTAATTTAAAGGAAATAATTAGCGGGATCACATCCCTTTCCCAGCCCCACGGGAAGCTGCTGCTGGGACTCCTGACAGCCCAAACCTCCCTGGCTCCCGGGACAGGCAGCGCCCCGTGCCCTCCCGGCCCGCAGAGCGGAGCAGCCACTAACGGCAAACCCTTCCCACTGGGAAGCAAAGTGAAAAGCCCGCACATCGCGGCTCCCGGCGCCGCTCCGCACCTCTGCGCGCAGCCCCGGGGAAGCGCCCGCTCCATCCCGCCGCCATGTTCCCNCCGCCCGCCGTGCCCCCGCCCCGCCGGCTGCTGGGGCCGCGGCGGGCGATGCGGCAGCGCCCGGCGGCCGCGGGGGATCCGTGCGGCCGCGCTCACCTTGCGCTTCTTGGAGATCTGCACCGCCATGATGAGCCGCGGCCCGGCGGAAAGGAGGGAGCAGGCCCCGCGGGCGGTGCTATATCCGCCTTCCGCCGCCCCCCATTGGCTCCCGCTGGCACGGCCGGCGGCTGGCGAGGCCCGATGGGAGATGTAGTCTTTGCCGCGCCGCCATGTTGGGGAGGGCTGAGCCGGGTGCGTGCCCCGAGCCAGCGTAAAACGGACTCGAGAGTCAGCGGTGTATGAAATAAAACAGATAAATGATAATTCACCCCGGGATTATCCCTGGAGACCTGCTCTGCCCAGTCGTTGTTGTCAGAGGATGCTCTGCTGATATCCAGGAATCACAGCGTGGCTTGGGAAGGGACCTTAAAGTTCATCCAGTTCATCCATGGGCAGGGACACCTTCCACTGGTCCCAGATTGCTCCCAGCCCCAATGTCCAACCTGGCCTTGGACACTTCCAGGGATCTAGGGACAGCCAGAGCTTCTCTGGGCACCCTGTGCCAGGGACCCATCACCCTCCCAGGGAACAATTCCTTCCCAATATCCCATCCATCCCTGCCCTCTGGCAGTGGGAAGCCATTCCCTCTTGCCCTGTCACAACACATTTTGTTTAAATGGTTTAGGGATTGTAGGGGATTACAAAAATAATAACAATAATGGGTAAGGTTGATGCACAGCCTCTAGGAAGCGAAGATTTAAACTGCATTTTACCATGGATGTTATTACGGTTTGCAGTTGGACCTGATGATCTTAAGGGCCTTTTCCAATCTAAGTGATGCTGTGAAAATGCTCTCAACCACAGAAGGAACATCAGTAGGAGCAGCAAAAGCCAGCGAAAAGCCTGGTTTACCACTAGATGTCAGCGCAGACGCTTCCCAGGCTGCGAAAAGCTCTTCCTCAGGGATTCCCTTATCCAGAACTGGAGGGATGCACTTGGCGAAGGCAGGTGGCGGTGGAGGCGAGGAATTGTGTCCCCTCCTGTCACCAAACACCTCTGTCTCGTTCCTGGTGTGTCCTGCCCTTCCCTAAGGCGGCCCCCCCTGCTCTCCCTGAGCCTAAGATTCGCTGTCCCATACAGAGGATCAGACTTTGGAGAAGTGTCCAGCAGCTGAGGATGACTGTGCAGGGATTTGAGCCCTAAGAGCACTGGGATCTCAAATGATTTCTCAGGAAAGACCTTCCCAAACTGCACAAACCCCACCCTGCTGTTTTCCAACATGGGACCACCACCATACTTTCAGAAAATAGCTGCCCAAGATCGTCTATTTTTTAGGCTGACTTTACCCCGCAGGGGCTCACCAAATATATTTCGGTATCATATAAAGACAGAGAAAGGCACAACAGGAGGAAAAAGCCTGACCATGACATGTGTCCCCTTTTCCATGGCATATTAAGGACAAACTATATGTCATGTCAGGATTTCAGGGTCAGCACCCAGGGCTGGAGCCGGGCACCAAGCAGGAGCCTGGGTGGTGTTTGTCACCAAAGGAATGTCCCCTGTCCCCCTGGACATGGCCTGGCTCAGCCAGTGGGCTCTGAGCTTCACAGCCGAGGACATTTCAGTGCCATCCCCAAATAGCAATGTGGGATTCCTCCCTCAGCATCAGCCATCCGTGGCTGCAGCCCAAGCCAGCCCTGGGTGATGCTCCCAGGTGCTGGGCATGGATCCTGGGCTAGTTGGAGATGGCTCTGCTCACTGCAGGAGGGTTGGATTAGATCACCTTTAAAGGTCCTTTCCAACCACAGCCATTCCGTGATTCTGTGAATTCATCTCTGCTTCATCCCTGCTGAAATGGAGGCTGGCAACATCCCAAAAAAGCTGTGGCACACCTGCACCCCTCTCCACAGAGAGCTCAGGTGTGGTCCAGCAGTGGCTTGGATCTGCAGCAGGCCTGGGATTATCCATAAATCCCATGATGAGTGACACAGGACAATCAGGTTTCTGGGCCCCCACCCTCAGGGACTGCACCCTCACTGTTCCCCATTTCCCACTTCTTTTGTAGAGCCTGCCATGAGAGGGCAGGGGCTGCCCTACCACTGGCACAGGAGCTCCTTTTGTCCCCAAAAGACATCCAGGGGATGGAAAAAACTTTGGGGTTGCTCCAGCCATGACCCTCCCTGGCTCTGGGCACATCCCAGCTGCCCTCAGCTGGCACTAAACCCTGGCTGCAGCCCTCAGATCTCCTCTTGGACTGTGCATCCACAGCAGGAGCAAAATGAGGGATGCACGGGAAGGATGCGGCACTTGGCAGCAGCAGGAACCCCCCGTGCCCCCAGGGAGGGCCCCTGGCAGGTGCTGGGAGGTGGTGCCAGGTTTCCTCGCCATGGGGGATGTGGCTCAGAGCAGGTTTGGGAATCGGGAGCTGTCCTGCCTCCCCCCAGCTCCATTCACTGCCCAGACAGTGACATGGTTTATGGGCATTGCACGGGCTCAATTAATCCAGTATCCCAGCGTTTGCTCCCCAGGAAGCTGGCTCCTGTTCAGAGCAGGCAGGAGGGGCTGGCAGCCCTCTGCAGGGAAAGGGCCAGGACAGCCAGCAGCTTTCCCAGCTCCATGGCACGCTGGGTTTTGGGATATCCTCTGCTTTCTGTGGGCAGTGACAAAGGTGGCATTGGGAATGAGTGTCCTGCCTGGGAAAGTCCCCAACTGCCATTGCTGCTCCCAGAATAAGGGAGATCCTGCCAGGGACTGTGCAGGAGGATGAGGGAACAGCCTTGGGGTCATCAAAAATACAAAGCGGAACAGGCAGAGGCACGGGGGCTGCCCATTCCTGCTGAGCTCTCTCCAGCTCAGACACCTGCAGGATTTGGGGTGACATGCTCATGCCAGGCCCCATCACCTCTCTGGATATGCCTGAGGAATTCAGGAATCTCACTTGCAGGAGCCTGTTCCTTATGATTTCTCTACATGCAAACACAAGCCATGGTGCTCCAGGGGGATTTGGACAGCCACATCCCAACCTACATCCCACCCACCCCCTTTAGTGCAGGAATCAGCAGCCTAGGACAGAAAACCTTCCAAATCACCTTCCCTGCAACCATCAGAGGCACTGCAGAGCTAATGAATTTTCCCAGCAAGTAGCTGTGGAAAATGAAACCTGGGACAGAGATGGACAAGATGAGAGAGTTTGCATTAAATGAATGGAGATGGGTCCTGGAAGGTAATTCCAGCAGAGATAAGATTAATTTCAAGCACCAGTTGTAAAGCATTTGTAAAGTCTGACTCAGACAGGAATTTTACTGCAGGAGATGCTGTATTAGAGTTTAGTGCTGCAGTTGGAACAGCTGCTACTGCCCAAGCTGTATAAACCCCTCATGAGTTACTCACCATTTCGGGGCACCTCTGGAAATCTTCTGAGAAACCTGTTCTGCCTTCCCACGTGGAGCAGCCCTCCAGAACGGGGAGAGATGGAGGGAACAGGGCTGGGCCACATTTACAGGCCTTCTGTAAACATTTCACACCTAGAAGGATTCACTGTTTTTGCTTGGCAAGGACAGGGGGAATATGCCCAGCAAACCTTCTGGAGGCAGGGGAAGGTGGCAGGATCCTGTAGGACAGGGATGGAAGAGGGCACCGTGTTTCCTGGCAGAGACAGCTCTCAGCTGCCCCAATCCCATCTCCTTCCCTGCAGCTGGAAGGGTGGGACTGAAATTGAGGCAGCACCAGCTCAGCTCCAGGCTAAGGACAAATAGCTGCTCTGGAAAGGTGTGTGTGACCCTCCAGGAGCATCCACAACTCTGAGGACACATTAAATCTTGAAAACCAACCACCAAACGGGCAAAACAGAAGCTGAGCATTGGAAGTTGTCTGGATTTAACCCAGGAATTGCAGCACTCAGCAAGGTGTTAGTGAAGCACAGAGTCCGACCCATCAGCCAACTCAATTGTAATGCCAGCCTGTTACCTCCAACACATCCCATAAATTGTTGGCAGCGTTTTAGTGGCTGTTCCCAACCAGCTCCATCACTCCCACACTTTCCTTTGGGCATCTGCCCCGCTAAACAGGATTTTGCTTCACTGCCTGGACTCACTGTAAGGACTTTGAGCAGATTATTAAATAATTTAGACTTCCTTTAAAAACAGGAAATGGAATAAGGATGCTGGGTGTGCTGTTTAGCTGGGAATCCTTGGGCTCGTTACTATTTAATGGACCGAGTGGCTGCTGGCAGAGGTCATTCCAGCAGCTCACACCACGGCTCTGGGTGAGGGATGTAAATTGAAACTTTAATGGGCATTTCCAGGAGAGCAGTTTGCCCTGGCACTGTCACCCGAGACCCAGCAGCTTCAGCAAGTGATTCTTAATCAGTTTTCAAGCCCCAGGAGCTAGGCTGAGGGCAGGAGGGGCTGTTCTGCCCCAGCACCACATTTTATGATGATTTACAGGTGCACTGAGATAAGGCTGGTGGCAAAGGCCATTCCCTGCTAATGTGACGCACGAGGACAGGCCTGGAGGGGCAGGACAAAGGAGGAATGGCTTCCAGAGAAATCCATAGAGCCATCCATGTGGGAGGATGACACCCTCTAAAGAGCTGAACAGCACTGGAGGCAGTAAAGCTGCCAGGACTTGCTGAGGCTGCAGCAGGAGCCAGCAGGGCTCAGGTCTCCAATCCCAGACCCTCAGGGATCCCAGGATTTCAGCTCCCTGCTTGGACAAGGGGAAGCAGAACTGCTTTGCCAAGCTGAGCCTTGGCACTGCTGCAGCAGGGAGGGAGCTGCTGGTCCAGGAGTAGCCTGGCAATACCCAGCTGTGTGCCTTCCCTCCTTTCCCTGCTTTTCCCTGTCTCCTCTCAATCCCAGAGACAAAGCCAGGAAGCAGCAGTGATGAACTGGCTGCTGGTCCAAGCACAAGGTTATTTTCTAGGACATTAAGCAGAACCCTCAGATGCCAGCTTGCAGGAGAGCCATGAAGAGGGACAAGACACCTGACCAGAATGCAAAAGCAGAGCTGCAAACTTAACACCTTTTTTTCCCCCCCCTTATCTGTTAAAAATAGCTTTACAGGAGAAGCTCAAAGCAGCGTGAGGGGCTGTTGGCTTTAGAAAATGAGCAGTTTCAGCAGAAATATTCCGTGACCACCACCCAGAGAGCTCTGATTTTTGGTATCTCAGCCACTCACATCTTAAATTAAACATTCAAGCTGCAATGCAGCCCAATGGTTTGACAGGGGCTAATAATAACCTGAAAATCTTTACTCAGCCTGCTTTTCTGTAGCAATAATACCACTAGCATCCCAGCATTATCTCCACTAACGTCTGGCTAGGACTCCAAATCAATAAATTGTCTCCTCACCCTCAGATCAGCTCGGTCAGGTAATTCTGAAAGCAGCAGCAGTTCCCCACTGTTAGGCAGAGCAGCTCTGCCAGCTGAATTAACACGAGATCCCTCATTATCCCAGAGCAATCCCACTCCAACAGTGTCCTTGGGGAATCATTTGCACTGACCTCAACAATACTTTGTGGCAGTCTGGGAATTGGGAGTACTGTATTTATTATTACTTATATTTATTTAATTTCATATTTGGAATTAAATTTCTGTTTGAAAAGAAGAGAAAAAAATTGGACAATAAAAACAAAACAACACCTGTTTCTCTGGCAAAAAAACCCTCCAACTCATCCTTTTTACAGAAGCTGCATTTTGATTTTCCCTTGTGCCACTTTCATTCCTGGCTCAGCCTCAGCTCTGATGTCCCACGCACCCCATGAGCGCTCAGATCCTTTCACAGAAATTCCTGGGAAGTCCAAGCACTCCCTGCTTCTCCCTGTCCCTCTCTGCCCAAAGGAGCTTCCCTCTGCAGGGCCCTTCTCTCCTGGCATCCTGTCACTGAGTTTGTCATCTCCCACTGTCACTGATGTTCTCAGAACCCCACAAGTCCTTCAGCCACAGTCCCCTCTTTGGCCCTTCTCTTGCTGTCACACAGAGCATCCCCTCCTCGTTTTTAAGGAGCAGAAGTCATTTCTGCCATGAAATTCCCAAGAAAAATGCCAATTCTCTTTTAAACCCCACAGCAAAACCTGCAGCAGGAAATCCTGGGAGCATAAACAAGGTGATGGATTAGAGCTGCTCCCTCCTCAGAAACCAGTAAGTTTTTATGAAGTGGGATTAATACCACAATATCAGGGATTTTTTTAACCCCATAAACCTTATTTTTAAACCATCAGCTTCTCCTGTCTCTTCATGCAAGTTTATTCCAGGAGTTAATCCAGGGTTGTTGCTGTTTTCCAGACAGTGCTCCCCCTCCATCCCTTCCCTCTGCTAAGCACGGAGGCCCCAGTCTTAGAGAAATTAATTAGTGCAGTAATTTGCCCAGGACACAGAGGAGAAGCCAAATTTGTCCCACTCTGCAGGATTCAGCTGAATAAAAAAGACAAATAGCTGTGCTGTGGGATTTTAAAAAGCTGCTGTCAGCATTCCCAATGCAACCAGACCTGGAAATTCATTCGTCTTTCACTAAACAATGGAAAAAGGAGAAGCAATTACAGTAGACAAAACTAATTACAGCAGAGCTGAAGCACAGCTCACAGCACTCAACTCTTCAATCTGCATTCAAAGGAAAAATCCAACCCCAAAACCACTCCATCAAAAGAAGGTGAAAATCTGGGAGTGGAATGAAAGCAATTTTGAAATAAGAAGGGGCACTTCAGCATGGCACAAGACTGGTTTTTGTAAGGAGAAACCTTCAGGTGATGCTGGCAGTGCTTGGCAAACAGGACACACGGATTTGTCCAGGGGTGATGGCAGAGTGGGGGGCAGAAATGAGCTCCCCAGTGGGGCCCATTCCATGCTCACCTCACAGCCAGGTGAGTTCTGGGCGGGATGTTTTTTTAGCTGCCAGAAGAACTGGAGCATGGTGTTAATAATGCCAAGGGCTGGGGTTAGATCTCCAAGAGCTGGACTCCATGATCCTTGGGGGTCCCTTCCAGCCCAGAATATCCTGGGATCTTTGTGGAGCTCAACTTGCACACTCGTGGCTGAACAGCTTCTCCTTCTGTAGTGAAGACAAAGCACTCTAAAGGTGAGGTTATCCCTGTTTCCTGATCCTCACAGCCATCCCTGCCTGACCCAGAACATGCTGGGGATATTCACATCCTTGGGTGAAATGATACAAGAGAGTCCAAAGCCTTCTGTAAAGCCCGTTTAATCCCTGGCCATGGTCCAGGCTGGCAGTGACAGGTTCTGTGAGAGGCAATTCCTCATCTCCAGAGCTGGATGTCCCATGGGCCTGGCTCCTGTTCCCTTTGGATACCAGCTGTGAAATCCAGCAGACAGCAAATAAACACAAAGTGGTGGAAGAACTGCTGCTTAACACAGACAGGCTGGAAAATGGATTGCAGGAAGAAAATCTGAAGTGGGAAGAGCAGGAGGAATGGGATTGGGCTGTGGATGAATGTGGCAGACACCACCTCAGGCCTCATTCCCTGGAGATGTGGGCAACACTCGGGATTTGAAAGCCTCCAAAAGCAATTTCCAACACACAAAGCTGCCACTGCCTGCAGCACGTGTTTAATTCCAAAGGATTTTTGGGAACAGACACAAGGCCATGGCACAATGTTGCTTCTCTCCATGGATCCTTAAGGAGGCTCAGTCTGAAGCCCATTCCTGAGTCTCCATGGCCACTGCACAGCACCCAGCCCAACACTGGTTAGCACAGAGGTTCTCCCTGCCAGAGAATCATTCAGGAAAATCCTTTCAGATCATCGAGTCCAGTAATTCCTCCAGCACTGCCAGGGCCACCACCGACTCATGTCCCCAAGTGCCATATCCACATGGCTTTAAATCCCTCCAGGAATGGGGACTCCAATGCCCTGGGTGGCTGTGCCAAAGCCCGAAAATCCTTTCAGACAAGATTTTTTCCCTCATATCCAACTTAAACCTCCCCTGGCACAACTTGAGGCCATTTCCTCCTGCCCTCTGATTCTATTCTAGGATTCTCTACATTTTCAGCCTGGAGAGGAGAAGGCTGGGGGGAACTCTTCCATGTGCAGTAATACTGGAAGGGAGGGTGCCAAGAGAATGGGGCCAGGCTCTTCCCAGGATCCGAGGAAATGCACGGGTATCTGTCAGACCCACTCTCCCCCTCCTCCTAGTGCTGCTCCACCAACCAGAGGGATTTCCCACCTCTCCATTCTGGTATCACTGCAGTGCTTTCTTTCATTTTCTGGCTGAAATGACCTGCAATGCAGAGGCTCACTTGCTGCACTGATCCTGCTGCCAGATCTGTAATCCTCAATCCCCCTGGGGAATGCCTGGAGTAGCAAACCACTTGGCATGGCAAGCACGTCAGCATTTTCCTGGCTGCATTTTTTATTGTCTCTTTGCTGCATCCCTGACTTCAGTTGAGTTTTCTTCCCTTTCATCCCTCACTTTCTCCAGCCTCCCACAGTGCCTTCAACTCAGGTCTCAATATCCCTGAGCTCCCCTCTCCTGGAGACACCTGTCCAGGTGTGGGAGGACAGCACATTTACCCTCATCCATCCCAACATTTTAATGCAGGCCAACAGATCTGCAAATGGAAAAAAAATGTGGGGAGACAGAACTCTTCCCCTGGCAGTGACATCCTCTCCTTCCTGGGAGGCTCCAAAGGCTGACTGAGGTAGATTCCCTGCTAATCCTGCCCCTGCCATGCTGGGATTTACAAGTTACTAATTACAGGGACCTTACTGGAAAAGCAGTGCAAGCTGCAGAGCAGCCAGACTTCCAAGAAGCAGAAGATGCTTTATTTAGAGAAGATGGTGCTGTTTTTGTTTTCTTTTATAATTACTATCAGCAGTGAGAGACATGTGTGCTATACAGGAAAGAGAACTCGCCCACTTGCTTTGGTTCCTTTCAATATTTCCATGAAACAAACAAAAAGAAACCCTGGCACAACTTGCAGTAAACATCACATCGTTCATCCCCATCTCTTCTACCCAATCTGAGTTCTATTAACCTTTTTGAAAATCACTGAACCCCAGACTGGTTGGGGATGGAAGGATCTTAGATCACCCCATTCCACCCCTGCCATGGGCAGACACATCTTCCACTATCCCAGGCTGCTCCAAGCCCCAGTGTCCAACCTGGCCTTGGACACTTCCAGGGATCCAGGGGCAGCCACAGCTTCTCTGGGCACCCTGTGCTAGGGCCTGCCCACCCTCACAGGTAAGGATTTCCTCCTAATACCCAATCCATATCTACATCCTTTCAGTTGAAAGCCAAAATCTGGGAACCAAAGCAATCAGAGGAAACCCTGGTTCTAACAGGCCCTGCTGCTGAATTCCAGGGACCCACCTTTCACCCTCTGCACTGGGAAAGCTCCCCAGCTTCCTTCTCTTAACTATGCCCAGCAGGAAATAAAGCCCTGGAGCCTTTGTGTTTCTTTAGCACCTCTCTTTGCCTCTAAGTGGTCGCTGTGTGCTGCTGGCACCGTGCCCATCTCTCACCTGCAGGAAAAGCACTTCAGGGAGAAGAGGTTTTCATGGAAATCATGAAATCTTATGGCAAGAATGAGGGGATCACAGCATAGCTGCTGCTGCTGTTTTGGGAAGGAGAGCAAGCAGAGGCACGAAGGGGGTCTGTTACAAATGGAAGAAAGGAGAAGTGGCTCCGTGGTTGAATTTGAGGATGAAAATAATTTTTAAGTTGTAGAGGTGGTAAAAAGGACCCCAAGCAACAAGTAAAAGTGAAAAGGACAGAGCTGTCAAAGCAGCAAGGCAGGACAATAACTTTTAGAGGAGCACTGTGAATCCGTATAAAAAGCAGGAAAGATGGGATTTCTCAAAGGAAAGAGGCAGCAGGAGCTCAGGGGAAAGAAGTGAAGGTCTGTGTAGCTCTGTGGGAAGAGTGGAAGTGAAAAAAGATCCAAACCAACCCCACAGCAAAGTGCAGTGTTCCACGAGGGAGAAAGTCTCCAAAACCAGGGAGCACGTGGAAATTATGGATCATTTGGCACTTACCAACTAGAGGAAACTGGGATTAGCCCAGCAAGGAGGTGGTCACTGGCAGGCAGCTTCCAAGTGCTGAGTGAGAAAATCCAACATGGAAACACAGCACACAGAGGGATCCTAAAGCTGGAGAGGCTTGGGATGCAGTGGGAATATTCCTGGCACCATTAGGCAAATCAAGCCTATTAAGGGACAATAACTCTGAAGGGTTGTTATCAATCACTCCCCTCGCTTTCTTTAAGCAATTATCCTAATTGCATCAAGGCTATTAAGCAATTATTTTGATAACTGGAGCTTTGTTGCTGGCTTTTCATTTTGGCAACATTTTGTTCTTTGTATAAATGCCCCATCCAAAAGATGTTTAAAGCTGGCTTTAAGGATGTCCTTTCCCCAAAGCACAAGATTCAAATTTCGGTGGAAAAGCACGGATTCCCTCTCAATGCTCATTTTTATCCCTGGGTTTTCCCTCAATTCCCCCTCCCCAAATCTCCCAGGCCACCAGGGATTTAGTTCCACTTTTTTATTATTCAACTTTTTATACATAATAAATACAAACTTTTTACAGCCAATATAAAGAAAGCATTTGCACTGATGCTTTCAGGGTGTACTGAGCTGTACACGATGCGACGGCCGATACATGCCCTGTATGAAGAAATCATAGTTAAAAAGGAGGCATCTTTTTACAACTTTTCTTCCTTTTCTTTTTTTTTTAGCTTTTTTTTTTTCACTTTTGTTTTTTAAATAAAATTAGCAGCTCTTACAGAAAATATTTTAAAATACAACTAAAGAGACTTTTAAATAAAAATTTTCTGGATTTTTGAAAGTCCGGGTGTGAAGGACACAGAAAAACTGGCCAAAAGAATTGAACATGAACATTATGGCAAAAACTTGGTTTTCTTCTGCGTTGTGAAGATCTCAAAATATCTGTGAACAGTTATATCTTTTTTTTTTTTTTAACTTTTCTTTTTAAACTTAAGAATAAGTTTGATAAACACATAAAAAGACCTCAAACAGATCAACAGGACAAGAGGTGCAAAAGAAGGAATAATATGGAAAAAGACTTCATTGGACAGTCACTGATTCCATAACTGATCCATGAATTGTTGTCCTCAGACATCCTCACTCTTGGTTAAGGATCCCACTGGGAAAGGAGACTGGCAAACACTGGATGTCTCAGAGACCCAGCCTGGGTTGGGATTTCCAAGTATGTGCAAAGTTTATGATAAAATCTTGTTAGATGAGTCACTGGGTTTTTGTTGTAAATGCAGCCTCAAAAAATAGCCCTTGTTAGTAAAGTAAAGGTAGAAAACTTACTGGCTTTGAAAAAAAACCATGAAGACATGAGAGAACCCATGAACAGCTCCAAACCCAATCTTGGGATGTCTTTGATCTGAAGTTTTCATCTGATGGAGAATGCTGACAATATTTTAGTCAGTACCCAATGAAAAACCTGTTTTCATCCAGTTTTTCCCTCTCCTCTGATGATTCTGCTCCACATTCAACTTCAGAATATTCTCTGCCCTTTTCTCTCAAAAAACCAAAATCCAAGCTCCCTTTTCAGAGCTCTCTGAGGGGAATGTGAAACTCTCTTCCTCTCAGTTTCTTTTCTGAGAGGAACTGGGCACATCTTGGGCACAAAGGTGGTGTGAAGGCAGAACCTGGAGCTGCTCCTGGCTCCCTGGCTTTGGCTGGTTAATGGGATTGGGGTGGGAAGAGGCTACAGGACCATCCAATGCAACAACTAAATGCATTAAATACTCTAAATGGAACTGCTAACTCTAGAACTCAGGTGGTTTGATGACAAAGATACACTGCTAACGTTGGATAATAAAGTACACGGCAATAACTGGGCTAAGAGTGACCCAAATGCTTTGAAAAAATAAAACAAACCCAACAGAAAAACCAAAATCCCCAAAATCTGCTAAGAAAAAAAAAAAAAAAAGAAAAAGCAGCTCAATTTCCAGATCTAGACAAAAATCTCACTTGCTTTTTTGCTTTTCTACCCGTTGGTTTCTGCTGTGGAAGAAGATGTTGCTGCTGGTTCAGCACCTCCATGTTAGATTCTCTACGAGTAAATGCACTGAGTAAACACAAAAATCCAAAGGCAGAATGTTCAGCTGTGAATCACTGACAAGGGGAGCACCCATGGAACAAAGGCTTTTGCTTCTCCAGGAGATAATTTTCCCGTCTCTTCCTTTCTGCAGGGGGATTCAAGAGGAGCCAGCCTCTCCTTCAGACTTCTTTTTCTGTTCCCTTTTTCATTCTTCTGGTGAATACCTGATCAGGCAGGTGATGCTACTGGAAGGAAGGATCCACAATCTTTAACACATTCCTATGGCAACAGTAATATACTGTACTAATGCACAGGAGCAAAGGATGCTAAGACTAAGCTGCATGAACGGGGCTCTTTCTTTGTCTCCACATAAAAATGGAGCATCTTCAGCCAAGAAAAAAAGCCAGTCTTGGCCTGTCTTGGTTTGTGCTAAGAGAGGAAGAATGACGTAGAGAAATCCAAACAAACAAACGAAAAAACAAAAGGCACAAAATATTCATGACTGTGGGAAGGAATCTGCCAGGTCACTGCCACATAAAATCCTCCCTAGCGCTCGCTCTAGTCCAAGTCTTCATCATGCAAAGGTGCCTAAAAACGAGATTGACCAAAAGCTGTGTTTGGCCTTGATTGTAGCACTACTAATTAGCCAGTCCCCTCGTTACACCAGAGTGATTTCCACGTCCTCGATCTTCTCCGTGGGCCGGCGGTGCTGCTGTGTCGGCGGCGGTGGAGCTGCTCGCACCTGCAACATCCAGAACCAGCCTGTGACTACCACAGAAAGCCCAATTCCATCAGAAACCCCCCACAGAAACTGCCTGCACAGGCCTCCAGGCTCACCCCTCAAGGTGATGCAAACAAGCAGGCTGTGTGTCCAGCTGGCTGCAGCTCCAGTGCTCCCCAGCTCAGCCAGCAGGGATTCTCCTTTAACCTGGCACAGATTCTCTCCAGGGTGCAATCTCACATCTATTCCACTAGCCTGGGAAAGGCTCATCATATGCTGAACCTGATGGTGCTTCTGCCTGGAATTTCTGGGGAGTGGGAACTACCAGGATGTTTTGCTGCACCTGACTCACTGATACTTTCACTGACCTCAGCTATACACACCCAAAATTTCATGTTGTTTTCACACTCTGCCACATCAGTCATTTTTGCTCCTGACAGAGATCACCTTTAGGACACCATTTCAGAATACACCAGACATACTCTGGAAAACATGAACTGTGGAGCAATCTTGCACCAAACTGCCCAATATTCAGAATAAATTACTTGAATATCCAAAAATGCTCTTTTTCTGCAACCTCATTCACTGAGGAGACCAGGAAAACACAAATGTTATGTTTTAGAATTATTTGGTTTAGGGCTTTGAAACCCTTGAAACTTGACTTCAAAGTTAATCCTAGGAGATGGATTTTATCAAGTTCTAAGTGATTTAATTCTTCCCCTCCTTTTCTGGCAAATGTCCTTTTTCTAGGCAGCAAAGACAACACGAAATCCTCATCATTAAGAACTATGAATCCAAACCCCTCAAACCAAAGGAGTTGGAAATAAATAGAACCCCAAATGTGCAGAAAACTGCTGGAAAGCAGGAATTGTATAAACCACAGGACTGACTTCTTCTGGCATCTACTCCCCACCTCTTTTTCACTTCTACTTAGGGGCTGTTACTCTTTCAATATCAATATCAATATGTTGTAGTATTTGCAATATTGTAATAATGTAGTATTAATATAATTTTATAATATTATCTAATATTTTATCAGTTAAAACCACAGGATTTGCTGGTCACTTACAGGCCGCAGTTTGCCATAGGAACTTTCTGGAGGAATTCGTGGAGGCTGGGAGAATCCAGGGGACTCTGAACCAAAGCTGTTTTCTGAGAAAATAAGCAACACTCTGTTACAAAGAAGGCCTTCAGTATTGCTGAATTTATATTGCAAAAATGCCCTTTTTTTATTTCATTTTTTCCCCCCTTCTGAAAGGCTACTAAAAGAAACCTTGACCCAAAATGTTGGCAAATTTCTCACCGTTCGTGGATGGAGATCTGGGGAAAAACTGGGATCCTCTTTTATCCGGGCTGGGATAGGGACTGCTGGGAGGCTGGTCATACAGAGGCAGTGGTGGCAGGGAGTTGTTGGCCTTTGGAGTTGGGGATACCTGTGCCAAAAAGAGGGAGAGGCTGCAGCAAATCCTCCTTGGCACATTTAACACAGACACATCAGTTTTCCAACCCAACAGCAAGTTCCCTTCGAAGGAAAAGCAGCTGGCAGGAAAGTTTGGGAAGGAAAGCTAAGGTATCCAACAAGGATTCAATTTTGTTAAATCACAGGTTGTCACTGAGCAGAAATTTTCAGCCTCTCCCAGGTAATTCAGAGAGGCTTTCTGAAGGTTATTCCAAACAGAAAGGTCACTCAGCCAAGTGGGATTCACACAAAAGTGTTGGCATCACAAGCTTTATCCCTACCCAAATGCATTTAAATGTTCATTTTCAGGGTCTTCCTAAATCAAGGAGTAAAAATACTCAAAGATTCCATTACAGAAAATATGGAAGTGCAGTTTCTATCTCCAAACTCCTCATTGGAATGTGTCCGATTTTCTTAATACAGGATAAGGATCAAAGAACTATACTGTAGAAATGAGGACATTTTTGCCAAAATTACTGTAATCCAAAACTAGGTAGAATCCTGCCCCTTTAAAATTGAGAGGATACAGAACAGATTTAAGCATGAAAATACTAAATTAGGGCTGAAAGACCCTGTAATTCTCTTTTTGCCAGGTTGTGTCTGCCACCTCAGTCTCTCATAAATTAATGACAGGAAGTAAACTGTGAATTTTCTCCTTTGATTCCTTTCTATCCAAATACCTGCCTTTATCCACAAATTTGCAAGAATACATCAACTGGCAGTTATTAGGCTGGGCAAGAAACTAAAATACAGGCAGTGAGAGACTGAGTTGTTTTTTTTCCGAAATTGGTTCTGATTTTTTTTTTCTTAAATAGCTCCTGATTCGTTTTCCTTAACCTGCTTTTGATTTTTTTCCCCCTGAAGAAGTGCCAGACCTTTGCAACTTACCCACATAAAAAACCAAGCCAACTTTCCATACCTGGATATCCCCAATCCACTGAGGGTCTCCATTCTCTGAGGCCGTGAGCTCTTCAACCAACACCGAGGGGAAGACCCCGACTCGGCCGTTGAATTCTCCCTCCCAAAAGCCATCATCATCCTGGTTCTCCTTGTTCAGGATGCGGATGATGGCTCCCTCTGGGAAGGACAGCTCGTCATCAGTCTGCCCATCGTAATCATAAAGTGCTTTCACAAAACAGACTGCAAAATGGGAAAAGGGAAAACCCAATGAGATAAGGAAAGAGTTTGAAGTATGCACAAAGTTTGATAGCTGGAGCTGGTGGTTTTGAAGTTCTATGAAGATTTTATTATTGCTGAGCCAGATTATGGAGGTTTTCCTTAATTTTAATCTCAGCTGTACGAGCTAAAAGGTTGAATTATGCAGATTTAACATGAGAGATAATTACTGAAATAATTAATGTGTTCAGATACAGGTCAGTCTCTCTCTGTAACTCCCTGAAAGGAGGCAGTGGCCAGGTGGGGCCTTTTCTCCCAGGAAACCACAGGTAAGACAAGAGGAAATGGCCTCAAACTGCGCTAGGGGAGGTTCAGGTTGGATGTTAGGGAAAATTTCTTCCCTGGAATAGTGGTTAAAAATCGGAACAGGCTGGGAAATGGTGGAGTTCCCATGCCTGAAAGCATTTAAAAATAAGAAGACTTTGCAATATGATGGAATTTGGTCAAAGGCTGGATTTCATGATCCCATGAAAATCTGGGAAAATCTCCCAGACTCGATGCCCAGAGTGTTTCCAAGACCCAGCTCGATATGCCATGTATCTTTAACTGGAATTTACCATTGGAGTCTCCATTGAGGCTGCCATGCACCAGGTCAGCCTCTGTGGAGTTGTTGGAGGTGTGGGATCGGGTGTCCAGTGCAGCCAGGGACTGCAGCATGCTCAGGAGGCTGCTGGAGGTTGGGAATTGCAGGTACTTCTCCGGCACATATCCCACCTGTCCCGCCTTGTTCCGTGCCTGGGAACCAACAACAACATTCTCTGCTTGTGAACACTGCTCTGGAAAGAATCCCAGCATTTCCCTCTGTTTTAATTTGTTTTTTTTGCTAGATTGAATGTGCAGGAGATGGTAATTTTTCTCCAGACTTAGATGTTTATTAATTTTTATTATGTTACAGTGAGTGCTACAGCACTTCTAGTTAACAAGTTAAAAAGGGTGATGTATTTCTTTTGTTACAAGGTTTTTTAAGGCCTAATTGTTTAATTAAGAACTAACACTTAAATTATTTTTACTTGTGACTTAGTAACTAAACACTCGTGAGCTGCAGTGCAGCATTTTTTATCTAATTACAAAAGTACAACCTAGACTTATGAAAAGAAGGTGAATCAGAAAAAACCTTCTGCCCTGAAACTTTCATTTTGCTCTTTATATGCTGCTATGTTTTAAAACCCTAAATTCTAAATTTTTCACTCTGTGATATTACCCACTTCTATTTAAACTCCACACCTGTGATCCTAATTCTGTTACTCAATTTTGGAAGCTTTTTCCACGGCCTCAGGTCAAATGCAGTGCTCTTTCAGGGGTCAGTGCCTGACAGCACAGAAAGTTCAGAACTCCCAGTTTCCAAGGTTCCAACATGCCCCCATCCCAATTTCTATCCTAAAAGAGTTCATGGGAACAGGCTCAGGAAATGATACCTTTACCCAGTCTTCCATATCTCCATCTTCAATGACCTCCAACACCTCGTGCTCCTCTATGGTCAGTTCATCTGGCTGAGAAGCCTGGAATGTAGGACAGGAAGAATGGAAAAAAAAGTGGCTTTAAGGGCAAGGCATGGGCAGTGGAAAGAACATTCCCATCTAGACTTTTATTAGAAGTGATGTTTTTTTAAAAACTGAAAGCTTTAACATAATTTAAAATGTCCCAATTAAAGTTCTGCCATTCACAAAAGCCCTTCTCCCTCAGAAGGCCAGATGAATCTCCCTGAATCTCACCCTATCAGAAAAGCAAACCTCAAGTTCCCAAAGGCACATTTATTATTTGTTTTTTATAGATTTCATTTTTCTAATCAATAAAAAAAAATAATATATCACTAACCTTATAGGAATAAACAACCTTGCAGGTGAGAGGGTAATTTCTGAGAGTACCAGAAGGACTAGAACTGCTGTCATCAAAAACATCCATGCTGTCTTCAAACTCTTCACCTTCTTCCTTTTCTGCATCAGCATTGACCTGGTAAAACAAATTCCAGTTGGCATTACAGCAGCTGCTAAAAATTGGTGAAGAAATAACAATAAAAATGAGCAGGTTAGTATTTTTCAGTGTGTGTTTTTTATGACTTATTGTTATTGAAAGTAATTCAGCTGGATTTCTTTGTTCAAGCACAAGCACATGGACTTTAAAAAGCACTGCAGAAGATTTTGGAAGCTCCAGCTCAACTGCTGGACAGTTATAAAATCCATTTTTCACTTAAGCTGTGACTAAAGTACTTTGGAGATGCCATTGCAGAGGCACAAATAACAGTTTAATGGAAAAAAGAGAATTTATGCTACTGAAAGAATAATGTACCTGTGACTACGAGTTATAAAATAAATCTGCAATGGAAATATTTAAAGTTTAAAAAAAATAAACCCCCAAATCAACCTTCTACCTGGTGTATTCCACATAACAGATTTGCTGCAGTTTATTACAAAAATTCTTAAGAGACAGGAAGATTTGTAAAAACTTGCTATAAAAGTTTAAATAAAACCTGAAGTCATTGTGCTGGAAAAATACTAGTTTGGGTAAGACTTCCACGAGCTGTGCTTTGGCCTCATGCCCGGGTTATGTTTTGAATAAATACTTTATCTCATGTGAAAAATGATGAATTATTCTGTGAAAACCATTCTGTGAATCAAAGGCAACATTGTTATGTAGAGCCATCTTCCCTGTGTTTATTCCTATTAATCTGGGAGTGAATGTGGTGCTCCCTGTGAAAAGTGAGNATGTTTTTTTAAAAACTGAAAGCTTTAACATAATTTAAAATGTCCCAATTAAAGTTCTGCCATTCACAAAAGCCCTTCTCCCTCAGAAGGCCAGATGAATCTCCCTGAATCTCACCCTATCAGAAAAGCAAACCTCAAGTTCCCAAAGGCACATTTATTATTTGTTTTTTATAGATTTCATTTTTCTAATCAATAAAAAAAAATAATATATCACTAACCTTATAGGAATAAACAACCTTGCAGGTGAGAGGGTAATTTCTGAGAGTACCAGAAGGACTAGAACTGCTGTCATCAAAAACATCCATGCTGTCTTCAAACTCTTCACCTTCTTCCTTTTCTGCATCAGCATTGACCTGGTAAAACAAATTCCAGTTGGCATTACAGCAGCTGCTAAAAATTGGTGAAGAAATAACAATAAAAATGAGCAGGTTAGTATTTTTCAGTGTGTGTTTTTTATGACTTATTGTTATTGAAAGTAATTCAGCTGGATTTCTTTGTTCAAGCACAAGCACATGGACTTTAAAAAGCACTGCAGAAGATTTTGGAAGCTCCAGCTCAACTGCTGGACAGTTATAAAATCCATTTTTCACTTAAGCTGTGACTAAAGTACTTTGGAGATGCCATTGCAGAGGCACAAATAACAGTTTAATGGAAAAAAGAGAATTTATGCTACTGAAAGAATAATGTACCTGTGACTACGAGTTATAAAATAAATCTGCAATGGAAATATTTAAAGTTTAAAAAAAATAACCCCCCAAATCAACCTTCTACCTGGTGTATTCCACATAACAGATTTGCTGCAGTTTATTACAAAAATTCTTAAGAGACAGGAAGATTTGTAAAAACTTGCTATAAAAGTTTAAATAAAACCTGAAGTCATTGTGCTGGAAAAATACTAGTTTGGGTAAGACTTCCACGAGCTGTGCTTTGGCCTCATGCCCGGGTTATGTTTTGAATAAATACTTTATCTCATGTGAAAAATGATGAATTATTCTGTGAAAACCGTTCTGTGAATCAAAGGCAACATTGTTATGTAGAGCCATCTTCCCTGTGTTTATTCCTATTAATCTGGGAGTGAATGTGGTGCTCCCTGTGAAAAGTGAGAGACTGATAAAAGAAAATAAAAGTTAAGCTGAGCCCACAAATTCCTTGTGCAGTTTCCCTAACCCAGGTCTCTGACAGCTTTGCTCTTCTAGGCCTGAGCTAGAAGAGCACAACATTTCTTCATATTCTGGCTTAATTAGTTTTTATGTTACTATTTCCAAAAGAAATCCTTGCAGTTCTGCTGATTTTTTTCTTCCTCACTAACTCTCATTCAAGAGAAGTTTGCCTCCATCTCTCCTTCAGTGTGCTCGTGGATGTTGGGATAACCAAAAAATCATCCTACAGCTGGGCAATGCTTTGGGAGATCAGCAACCAGCTACAAATTGTGGCAAATTTGAGGTTTCCCCTCCTGCTTCTCTGCCTTTTGCTGTGCATGGTCCCAGCAGCCAGGGCTGACATCCAGCTGGGACATCATGGAAATCAGCAAATCATGTCTGCAAGGTTTGGGCAACATCTGCTCCTGGTTTTCTAACACGAGGAGGAAAAACACGCCTTCATTTTCAGTGCCCGGGCTGCTCTGAACTCCTTGGTTGGAATCATTTGGGAAGCAGGCATGGAGAGGGAAAACAGGAAACTGAGAGGTTTGCTTGATAAAGCTCATCCTTCTGCAGAGTCTGGGATGGGAGATGGCACCAGCCAGGAATAAATGTATGGGACAGAAGGACACTAAAGGTGTGGGACACACAGCAAACACAGGAAGAAAAGCAAGGGAGGTGATCAGAAAACTGGATTGTATACATGAAAAAAACAGATGCACCTGGGGCTCCAGACCCTTCCCAGTTCTGTTAAACATTTCCCACTCCTTCAGGCTGCAGTGAAAGTGCTGCTTGTTACAGACTGCAGTAATTCCTCTGAATTTTGGCATAATTTTGGTCCCAGCTCTAAGAATTCCATCTCTGGGCTGTCCCTGTCTGGCCTGCCAAGGTCAACAGAGCCTTTTTTAAATACAGGAGCCTACGTAAGTGTAAAAGGGGAAAATGAGACTCAGAGCTGAACCTCCCAGGCTGTGGCATCGCCTGGGACCAGCACGAGGGGCTCAGCTCCAGGGCCAACTGTGCCATGTCTGGGGAGACTGGGAATGAGGGATTGGGAGCAGCCCAGCAGGCACAGAGGGAAGTTAAAGGAGGTGGAGTACAAAAAGAAACAGAATAAGATCACTGTTTGACACAGCTATGTAACAAATCCTCATCTACTGTTACCAGAGAGGATCTGAAGTGAAACTCAGCACGTGAATTCCTTTGGGATTTTAGAGGGCTGCCACTCATCTGTGCACTCAAAGATCTCGAAGTTATAAACTATTAATGAAACTTCAAAGAAACACAGGCCTTAGACACTTCCAGGGATCCAGGGGCAGCCACAGCTTCTCTGGGCTCACCCTCACAGCCAAGAATTCCTTCCCAGTATCAAATCTAAACCTACTCTGTCAGTTTGAAGCCATTCCCTGTGTCCTGTCCCTCCATCCCTTGTCCCCAGTCCTTCTCCAGCTCTCCCGAATCCTTCTCCTCTCCAAGTGAGCACCTCCAGCTCTCCCAGCCTGGCTCCAGCTCTGGGGCATCCTCCAGACCTGCTGTATCCCACAGAAGTGAGGAGCAGCCCCTGGAGAGCCCCCATGGCCCCGGGCAGGGGTTTCCCCTCGGAATCCGTACCAGGTGCGCGGAGCCGTTGTTGGTGACCGAGGGCAGGCTGGCCCAGCGCTCGTTCTCCAGCTCCTCCATCACCTGGTTCATGGCACTCTTGAGCCACGTGTCCACAGACACCCCAATCTGCTTCAGCAGCTCCAGCCGTGCTTCTGCCTTCAGCTTGATGATCTGGGGACACAAACACACACACACACAATTCAGAATTCCTCAGCATCCCACCTTGCCCCGCATCTTCTGATCCATGAACCATCCCGGTGGCTCCCAAAGCTGCTCCCTGTGGAAATGAGTCCCACTCCTCATCTCCTTGCCTGCAGCCATGTGGTGTGAGCCAAGACACAGGGAATGGTTTTCTGGAGGCCCAGCCAGTCTCACCAGTTGGTGGTTTTTAAAATAACACCTCTGAGTTTATGCTCGCTCCCAATTCACGCTGTTAAGTAGCTCAGTGTAGCTTTAAAGTCCAACAACTCAGTGCTTCCCAACATTTTGAAAATTAGGAATATCCACAGTGCAGACCCTTTCCAGGTGACTAAGCTGGATGTGAAACACAAATAAACCTGACAGGACACCCACACACACACGCCCCACCTTCCAAGCGAGGCTCTCTTCCACCAGCATGTGCCAGAGATCACAGGAAACTCATTTGTTATGGAAGCACAATATGCTAATAATCCCCAAATTAAGTAAGTATCACACTCCAACAAACAGTTTCAGGATTTTTGTCCTCAGAACAGCATGAAAATTGAGGTTTTCTGACAGCTGGGTTCACTTCAGCATCCTGGCACACTCACTGGCTGATGGAGCCAAGGATTTAACAAATTCATGGCAAAGCACCACCCTGATCCAAATTAGCTCACAGTCTAAACAGGAGGGATGGGAAGAGCAGCATGAAGAAATTCAGGATTTCAGCAAGAGCAGATTTGCATCAAGAAGTAGAGGGCAAAAACCCAGGGATAAAATTAAGGATATTTTTGTCCAGACCAGCCCTCTCAACATGCCCCTGCTGCCCGTGCTCATCAGAGGAACAAAAATCAAGATTTCCCAAAAATCCTTGGAGAGTCACTGATGGAGGAGGCAACAACAGAAACCCACTGAATCATCCTGTGGTCCTTTTCACAGCATTGGTCATTTTTAGCAAGTAGCAAAGTTTCATCTCCTTTCTCTCCCTTCCAGCCCTTCCCACAGGGATCTGAAGCGCCTCACTGCAGCATCCCTGACACACCAAGCACTCAGCAGCACTGGGAATCCAAGCAAAACCATGAAAAGAAGGTGAGTTCAGGCAAAAATTAGAAGAATTCCCTTTCCAGTAGTGGCTGAAGCACAGCAGACTATGAAGAATGTGCATGTTTTTTTCCCCATGCACAATAGCTGCAAGGTAGACATCTCTCTCTCACACAAATCCTTACTCTATACAAAATTTTGTGTTGAGCTGAAGTGATAAAGGTATTCCTTTCGTTTTTGACATGCTGCTGCACTTAGAGAATCAGAATTGTATCTTTCTACTAAGAAAATATATCAGAAAAGAAATGACTGTTAACTTTATCAAGCTGAACCCCGAAAGATGTCTCCATTTTCACTTCATTTGTGAAGGTGACTTTAAACCTGTTTCAATCAAATTTTCTCAGTCACTTTTGAGAGACATTATTTTAAATGAATTATATTTAAATTAATTATTTTAAATGAAGAAATGTGACTTTTAAGGAGTAGGCCAGCTCTAAGAGGGAAATTTATGATGTCAGATGCATCTTCACATGGCTACAGCTGCATGCACACGCTCTCCCCTGTAATCAGGGATGGAGAAAACAGGATGGGCCAACTGTGAGAGGCTTTTCCTAAAGCCACTGAGCCAAGAAAGTTTCCACTTCTCCATGCAAGGGGTCTCCAGGTGATTGATTAACAGTAAATAGTGTTCAAAGAGCTGAGAGAGGAAACATTAAATGCATTAATGTGCATCCCCTCTCTTCTGCTCCTAAGTATCCAAGAGTTTGAACAAACCTGCTCCAACCTTGGAGCTGCACAGGGCAGGGAGAACAGCCTTGTCAAAGGCAACTTATTCACAGAGCTCCAGAATGTTTTGGGTTGGAAGGACCTTAAAATCATCCAGTGCCACACCCTGCCATGGGCAGGGACACCTCCTGCTACCCCAGGGTGCTCCAAGCCCCATCCAGCCTGGCCTTTAATATATAAATATATATATATATATGCATAAATTTACTTGTGGAGTGAAGTAGCTTTCCCCTAACTTGTCCTTACATCCTGACACACATTTATGAGCACTTTCCCTGTGCCTCCACCAAGGAATTGCTCAGCCCAGTAGTTTTGCTGTTTACCTCGTTATGCAATTTCCAATTAGGCTGAGTTATGCTACAGCAATAAACATTGGTCCAGGCTGCTACACACATCTGCAGTTGCTGTTAGTCCTTGCTCTGCTGCAGTTTGTTTGTACAAATTGCGAGCTAAAATAAACAAGCTGCTCCAAAATCCTTGAGTGTACTTGACAAGAGGTTTTAATTCAATGTACCCAGCAAATCCAATGGAGTTCCCCCTCCCTATTTACACCCAGAAGCCTTAACAGTCAACAAATGTTTGTTCCAAACCACAAATGTTTTGAGTTTCATTCCACTGCAGACAAACCATAAAAGAATCAGGAGCATTAGGTCAGGCCTGCACTTGAAAGTTATTTACAAGCTGAAATTATATTTTTACTTAAATAATTATGCTGGTAGACCAGAGTTAACAGCTTCCTACCTGTAGGAAAAATACAAATAAAATACCATTCAGGAGCAGGAACAACTAAACATTTAAACATGGTTTACTGGTGGCCCTGGCAGTGCTGGGTTGGACTCAAATCATCTTGGGAGTGCCTTTCCAACCTCAATGACTGTGATTCTATAAAGATACAAACATTTCATTCAAACATCACTACATCTGAATTAGCTTGAGTTTGATGCTTTCGTTATGCCAGAAGAAGATATTAAGTAAGAAGGAATCAGGGTAAGAGTGGTGATTTCAGCACATTGGGCCACAAGCTTTTCTCAAAGTCTAGTTCCCTTGAAAGATCATCACATTAAAAACCAAACAAGGCTTTAACCACTGGTTTTCCCTGCCTCCCACTGGATGGTCCCCAGGGACACTGGTGCTGTGCCCCCTGACTGAGTGACTCCACTGACACACTCAAAAACACCTCAAATCAAGCGACCCCTGGCATCCCCAGCAGCTCTGGGCATCTCCAGGAAGGCAGCTGAGCTTCCAAAGCCCAGGAATGCTGGAATCCAGCACTGGCTCTCAAATCTGGGCGCTGCCCAAATGTCATTGTTAGGAAATCTCACTGCAGGACAAACATTTTCCTGTGGAACAGTGAAATTGCTGTTTACAGTCACCAATTACTGGTTAATAGCTCAGGACTGGGGTATTTTTACACTGATTAAAAAACCATCAGCCACCCACAAAATGTAGAAACTCTTCTGGGGGGTTCCTGCTTCACTGAGCTGTTCTTTCTGCTGGGAGGATCTAAGAAGATGAAAGGAAAAACCACCCAAGTTTTAGAAAATATAAACACTGTTATCTATTCCTCACATACCTGACGTTGCTCCACATGGGAGATGCAATAGTTTTGTTTATTTACTGTTCCAGTCTTAATTAAGCAATGGATTCAAACCCACATCTTACTCAAGATGAAGATACACAGCTGCAAGGCAGGGAAATGAAACCAGCAGGAACATTACAGAGCTCTTCCCCATTCCCAGGAGAGAAAGAGGCTGCAAAGAAACCCAGAGTTCCTTCACATCCCACAAACACCTCAGATCCAAGCCCTTCAAAGCCATTTCAAAAGGTGTCAGGGTAAAAACCAAACAGAAATGCAGCAAATGTTGGCCTTTCAATATTCTGGTTTAGGTTTTTATTAAAACCAGTTTTAAATGGATTTTCATGAAAGCACAGTTGCTTTACCTGCCATGGCTTTTCAAGGTGCAGAACAAACCCTGTGCCAATGCCCATATTTTTTTTCTCCTGAAGAATTCAGAATTATTTCTTTTACACAAGAGTTGTACCTAGGAGCTAGATACTAAAATCAGATTAAATTAGGATTATGAGGAGACTTAAACCATCTTCTGTGAGAAATGTTTTATTTCACTGCAATATTTTTTCAGCAGCAGTAAAAAAAAATCATAGAATCCTGAAATCATTCAGGGTGGAAAATCCCTCTAAGATCATGGAGTCCAACTGTTGCCCCAGCAATGCCATGTCCCCAAGTGGTTGGACACTCTCATCTGGCAAATTCTTTTAGCCAGGAAGAAATCCATGTGGAAAGATTCTACCAAAACATTCTGGAAATCTATTATCTTTATTTCTGTCCCCATTTAGAAAGACTTTTTGTTGAAATTCTAGGCTTTTTAATTGAAAAATATATTAAAATGAAATAGTATTAAAATTAAATCATTCTCTTCAGGAACAGTTACATTTTGGGCCACTGGAATTATGATACAGTGATAGGCAGATATGACTATAAATCAGTTTTATTTATAATTAAGTCTTGGAATGCCCTAAACTTCTCAAATCCCAAAGTGAGTCTTATTCCATGCAGTTCAGTTTTAAATCACAGCCTGCTGTGTTAAAGTAGGGGTCTTTGAGGAAATAAACCAAAAAATTCAACTTGCACTGCCTTGCTGGGGGGTTTGGGGTGGAAAACCCAAAGCTGTGGCAAAACCATCCCAAACCAAGAAGATAAATCCTGTCCAACACAACTCACCTAAAATCTGAATCCTATTCCTGCACCAGGTGGGGAATTAGCTCATAAATCACATTTTCAACCACAACACTGAGTGAGTTTCTTTTCTAAGTGGGAGGCTGGGTGGGAGGTTTGTACAGCTATCCCAGGAGTTCATTTATATGCTAAATAATCTGCGTGGACTGAAATCCAACGAGGCTGCTGGGGTGAAGCAAACAGGAAATGAGGCCCTGGCACACAGAATACCTCTCCCAAGGGAATTCCAAGGTTAAGGAAACACAGGGGAAGCTATTCCTGGAGAAGAATCCACCTGTACAGCTCCAGCCCAACTGGCAGATGGATTTTTCCCAAGCTTATAAAACATTAAAGCATATAAAACATCAAAGATCCCTAAGTATGGAATTGGTAGGGTTTAAGAAGTGGCTCTCGAGCTGTTGGGAACGGGGCTTGAATGGAAATCACCAGATTGTGTAAGGAGATGAGTGTCTGTAAAATATAAGTATGCAAACATTTATTATCATGTTTCTCTGTGGTCCTGGGGTGAGCACTGGCTCTGCACAGAGTGAAAAATGTTATGGACATTTGAGAGCCTAAACTTTCAGTAAGATTTAGGCAGAGGCTGGATTAGAGACACTCCAAAACCCATCACCTCCCACTGTCCCAGGCTGCTCCAAGCCCCAGTGTCCAGCCTGGCCTTGGGCACTTCCAGGGATCCAGGGGCAGCCACAGCTGCTCTGGGCACCCTGTGCCAAGGTCTCCCCATCCCCCCAGCGAGGAATTCCTTCCCAATATTCCATCTATCCCTGCCCTCTGGGAGTGGGAAGCCATTCCCCTTGTCTTGGCACTACCCACCATGTAAAAAGTCATTCTCCCCCTCACTAAACTGCTTTTCACTGAGAGTTTGAAATTCCTGCTCTGTGGATGCCACTGGGATTTTTCCAGGCCAGTCCTCAATCTGCTGACCTGGAAAGAGCACATCCTCCACATGAAACTCCTACACATCTCCTGCAGGGAAGGCACCTGGCTCCCTGCTCAGCTCTCCCAGCCTTTGCTTCTGAGCTCAACCAGACATGGCAGTGAGGGGCATTTTACAAATTCACCTTTTCTTTGCTTTAGGAGCCTTATTCCCTGCAAGTGCTCCAGGCCAGGTAGGACAGGGCTTGGAGCAAGCAATGGTGGAAGGGGTCCCTGCCCACAGCAGGGGCTGGGACTAAATGATCCTGAAGGTCCCTTCCAACCCAAACCATCCTGTGATTCTGTGACTCAATTTCATTTATTTTCCTGAAGCATATGGAATTCACTTTGTTCCCACTGTGACACAACACAGCAATAAATATCCACAGCCAAATACAAGGAGAGGGAGAAACCAGCTCCCCATCTGCAATTAAAAATGGCCCTTAACCTCTGAGCTGATCAAAGTGAGTAAACAGCACCACAGTGAGCCTTCAGCAGATCTAATCTGGTACAAACACTCTCTGGAGAGGACACAAAATGCATCCCCCTATAATTAAGTGGGAATAGGATTAATTGCTGTGGAGGCCCAAAGACCTGAGAGCAAATTGGAAACCTCCCACCATCCTGGAGAAAAATCATGTCAGCCCTGGGACAACTGAACTGCTTGGGGAGACCCAGGATGGAGTCTCTGGTCTGAGAGAGGAAAGAGGAGACTGAGAAGAGGAAATCTCCTGTGCTGGCACTGCTGAGGCACCTCCAGTCCTGGGGCAGCTTCAGGATCCTCAGGACAAGAAGGACACTGAGGGGCTGGAGTGTGTCCAGGAAAGGGAGCAGAGCTGGGGAATGGGCTGGAGCACCAGAAGAGGCTGAATTCCCAGTAAATTTCTGTCTCCAGTCATTGAAAGATAAAGGGATTCAGGCAGTGGGAAAATGGAAAGTTCAATTCCATCCTTCCTGCTGTTACAGAAATCGAAGGTGAAAACATTGAAGTTCCACTTCAATTACCTGAATTGGGTGAGTGAGTACAGAGGAGCTCCAAGAATGGTTTATTTTCACAGATTATCAGTTTTCAGTATCAATTTCCAAAGTTTTAATTGATCTCCTTTACAGCTGATGCCTGAATTGTGCCACTTTGAATTTGAAAGGAGCACCTTGTGCTCTCAGGGCTTGTCTTCATCAAAGTGGTTCAATGCTGCTGGGACAAGGATGGAATCCCTCTGGATCTAAACTCCACAGTGTGTCATTAACTACAGTCAATTTTACTGCTTTGCCAGTGCCAGAGGTATTATCACTCTAAAATCTAACATGATTTTAACATTTCCTTTGAAAAGAAGCAATCAAAAAAAAAAAAAAAAAACCACCACCAAAAAAACCCCAGCAACCAAACTCCCTCCTTTAACAAACCCAAATTTTTCCAATTTTAACACAAAAATGTGTGTTCTGGTTATCAGTTACAGTCACATCTGCCACGTGTCACCTGTACTGCACCACTCAGCTGGAATTCCACATTTTCCCCCAACTCTAATCACCCTGAAAACATCACAAGGTGAAATAGCTGTTATCTCAGGGAGATAAAGATCAGAAATAACCCACTGAGCTGTGGATGTGCCAATCTGAGGCTTTACATTCATCTTGTAGAAGACAAAAAACTTGGGATTCTCCAATATTTCCTGAACCTGAGCGCATTTTTAGTCTGCTGTACTTTCAAACTTCACCTCTTTCCACGTCCCTGAAGTTGTTAAATCCATATGAGCTCCTCAACTCCTCCCAGGGCTTAGATTTCCCTGGATTCAGGGTCTCCAAGGAAGAGGGCAGTGAGATGAGCACTGCTATGCCCAATATACCCTGGAAAAAATAAAACCTTTACCAATACAACCCTCTCTAAACTAAATCAGATAAAATTAATTCCAACGTGCTTACAAAGTTGTCTTCCCCTTCAGGAATGACAAGGACAGAAAAGAAGGGAGCAAGTAGATTTGCAAAGGAAAATGAATGGGTCAAGAAACCAAAATGGGATAGAAAAGACACAAAAATTTCCATAAAAATAGCAAGCATTTCAAGAGAAAAAGAAAATAAAAATCAAATCTCTATGTCATCCTCACACACCTTCAGATGTGATACCAGAACAAACTCCACAGCCTCCTGTTTACAGCCTAAACAACTTTTTGCACAAATACCACTCCTCAAGCCAACCCTCAGTAATTCCAACTCAATCAGTTGCACTTAAATATGCAGGAATGTTTGGTTTTCACATACTGGAAGGAATTATAATGGCATTCCCAAAGAAAAGGTTTTAGTTCAAAGCTTAGGCTGTTCTTCTCCAGGATATGGGTGTGCAAAAATCTCTTGTCTAATTCATGGTCTTGAACTCAGTCTTAGAGGAGTGGGGACCAACTGGGCTAAAAGAAAGAGCCATTCCCAAGTGGAAATAAAATCTCCCTAAATTCATTTATTGGCTTATCTGAAAAAAATAAATAATGCTACACTATAAACAGCTTTGGTGGCAACACAGAGATATTCCACCAAGTGGTTCCCACACCATTCCAAAAGCTCAGGGATAACTTCATGTCTTTAAAACACACAGCAGAAGAGAAAGAAGTTGGCAAAAATCCCCCAGTCACTGAGTTTCATCCTCAAGGACTTGGCACTGGCACCATATTCCCTTGTAAAACAGGGCACACATCAAATGTTAGGAAGATAAGGGATGGTTTAACTCCAACACACTGGAAAACCAGGAAAATACACTATTTGTCTGTATTAGCTAAACCACATGTCTTGGAGAAAATAATATATAAAACAACTACTTCTTGGCACTTTCCCTCTCTCCTGTCACTTAAGTTCCAGACTGATTTAATTTGTACCTTTTAAAATATTTTGCTGCAAGAACTTTTGCTTTGGCAACTTCTTATCGTGATTTTATTTCTTGCTGCTGCTTTTATCTTTCATCCTTGCAGATTTAATCATGAACTATGTATGTATACACACAAGTATTTTGGAGTATGGTCTGTTGGAAATAATTTACTCAAAACAGGTTTTTAAACCCCTTTCTGTAAGAATTAGGTTTTAAAAAACTTTATCTCGTATTTGCTTTAAAAAGGGAGTCTGATAGTTCTCCTGCCAGGAGGAGGAATAATTTTGCTCTGTATTTTCTAACCCCTTCACCTGTAAATCACATTCCTAATTACATCACGTACTCTGAGCTATGAGAAGCACTTCACTGAAACCATTAGGTTTCTCTTACAGTTTTAATTAAGCAACCCACTCATCCAAAACCCTGCAGATCCTGCTGCCTGCAATGGGGTTTTTCACTCAGTGGTCACAAAAAAGTTCACTTTTACCAACCCAACACTGGCAGCCAAATAAGAAGTTAATTTTTTTTCATGAGTCTTAACCCACAACAGGTCTCAAAAACCTCTGTAACCCTTTCAAAAAGCACCTCATAGTTAAATTAGAGATACAAATATTATTTCCAATGTTTTCCCAACAGTCAGATTTAGTTTGTCTATCAAAACCCCCTACAAGAGCACGTGATAGCTGCTTCTAGAACCTAAAAATATGAAGTCAGAGATAAAATCACTGTTTTCTGGTATTAATTCCTTCAAGCAGAAGAAAATTGGTAAAACCAATGATATTGTTTTTCAATCTGTTTCAGATAAAGCCCCTAAGTATAGAGATTGTTGACTTTTGACAGTGAAAAATGCAGCAAGAGGACTCACTCTTCATCAGGAGGTGTTTTTAATATCACTCTTCAGATCTGGAGTTTCATGAAGTTCCTTCAGTGATTTGACAAACACCAAATCAAGAAAAAAAACCCTCCTAAATTCCCTTGGTTTTGATGCTAAAAAGACACATTTCCACCAACCAAATGAAGCAGCTGTTAACAAAGATCTACCTGTGGGAAGGAAGTGAAAATGCCAAAGGAATTCCTGCTTACCTCAGCCTTGCGAATGCTCTCCCTGGCTTCATCCATTTTCTGCTCCAGCTCCGCTCGGGTTTGCTCCGACATCATGGGCCCGTGGCATTCCAGCTCTTCCAGGGTCTGCCAGGAACAAGGAAACACAGCAGGAGCACTAAATGCCACAGACAAATACCTGTGACAATCAAGGAAGTTACTGTTCTGTTGGATGCTGGGGATGACCAACAAAAGGTCCATCCCAGGAAACCAAAGGTGATGATTCTAATGCTGCCCTCTGGCAGTGGGAAGCCATTCCCTGTGTCCTGTCCTTCCATCTCCTGTCCCAAGTCCCCCTCCAGCTCTCCTGAGCACCTTCAGGCACTGGAAGGGACTCCAAGGTCTCCTGGAGCCTTCCCAGACATGCCAGAGCATTCTGGATGTTGGTTCTCTCCAGCTGATGCTGTGCTCATGGTTGGAATTGTATGGATAAGCAGGAAACTGGGCAGGGTGTGGTGAAAGCACAGCAGACTCCTTCATGGCTGCATTTTTTGGGGGAAGAGCAAGAAACTTTGGTCTTTATTCTCCCTCCTAAAAGACACATTCAACACATTCCAAAATCCAGCTGCCTGATTGCCAAACACAGCCCTTGGCTCTTCAGATCTGAGCCACAGAAACAGATTTATCAATTCCCATCTGATTTTACATCTTCGCGTTAGATTTAACGGCAAATCCCCCATGGAATTTCCTGGTGTGGAGGAGATTTTCAACACCCAGGTGAATGCAGGGTAATGCATTCCCTGGTGCCTGCAGCAGCTGTGTCCCAAGGATGTGCCTGCCCCAGACCTACCCTCTGGCTGTGGATGATGTTCTTGTGCTCGCGGGCCACCCGTGTCGCCCATTTCCGCGCCTCCTTGTTCAGGCTGTGCTCTTCCGTCGTTCCCGTCTCTGATTCCAGCTGCCGGCTCTGGAGCAGGGCAAAGGGAACAAGTTATGATGGGCCAGACCCTGGGCTAGATCTGTGTTCACCTACAGGGTAACTTTGTGTCACGTTTATCAGTCTGGGATCTTGGTTCTTATGAAAAAAAGAAGGTAGGACAAGAACTTCCTGGTGAACTTTGGGAGGGTACCAGGTTTTGGGAAGGCAACTGCAAAAGTTCCCAAGAATTCAATTCCCAAATTGAACAGGCATTATAGGAAGCAAAGATCATGGGATGGTTTGGGATGGAAGGGACTTGAAAAGCCCATCCAGTGCCACCTCTGCCATGGGCAGGGACACCTTCCAGTATCTCAGGGTGCTCCAAGCCCTGTCCAGCCTGGCCTTGGACACTCCCAGGGATGGAGAGGCCACAGCTTCCTTGGGCAACCTGTGCCAGGGCCTTCCCACCCTCATGGGGAACAATTCCTTCCTAAAGATGAAAGGTTTAGTGTGACCAAGGGGCTCATTCTTTGTAAATTGTGATCAAACCACAAAGCCATCAAATATTTTAGCACAGCAATGTTTGTGTCTGCAAAACAGAGACTGAAATTTCCCATCACATTTTTGATATTGGTCCATCTTACTCCTGCTTTTGTTGTGTCAATGACAAAAAGTAAAACTGTCCCTCTCAAGAAGTTCCAACCAAAGCAAGATGAAATAGCTCCCCGCTGTCTACAGGCTGACCAGAACAGAAACTTTTCCCAGCAGGGAATTACTGAAATAATTTCCAATCTTTCCATCATTTCCATCTGTAACAGAGTGATAGAATCATTTGGGATGGGTTCCATCTTTGAAGAAATCCAAGAGCCACCTGGATACAGTCCTGGACAACCAGCTCTGGAACTGACAACCTCCAGAGATCCCTTCCAACCTCAACCAGTCCCTATGATTTTTTTTTTTCTGATCCAGTCACTGCAATCCACAACCCCCCTGCATTCCTTTTTATCACAAGTCCTGACATAATCTTGCCCAGCCTTTGTGATCAACCAAAAAAAAATCCCTCATAAACTATGACTCAAGAAGAGAGAATAGGCACAGAGCTGATGAAGTGTGAAAGAAATGCCTGTGTCACAAGTTTCTCACTCTGTATAGTTCAAAAGACACCATTTTTCTTCATTAGGTGCAGTTTGGAACTAGAGAAAAAGCCCAGAAGGATGAAAAGGTTGTTTAGGCTGGAGAAATCCAAGGCTAGCCATTGGGAATAAGAGGGCAGAAAGACATGGAATTATTCTCAGGGTAGCTGGGAAGCCTCCAGCTGTTGCAGAGAAGAGATGCTGTTATCAGGTATTTTAGCAGAAAAAGGGGAATTATTTGTGTCAAGGAAGGATTAATCATCAGTTTAATCATCTACACCAGCATTTGGCACAGACTGGGGTAAAACCAAGAGACAAACTGAAGTCATTCTAAAAACAAGATCTTTCTGGCCTTTAGATTACACTGTCCTCATGGAAGAGACAAAAAATACTAACTTTGGTTGACAGCCTACCAG
This sequence comes from Toxostoma redivivum, assembly GCA_013397375.1. Taxonomy (NCBI): domain Eukaryota; kingdom Metazoa; phylum Chordata; class Aves; order Passeriformes; family Mimidae; genus Toxostoma; species Toxostoma redivivum. The sequence continues at coordinate 532,542 of VXBI01014065.1, read as the reverse complement.
GGGATATAATTGATAAAGAGGCAAAATGAGTTCAGCTTGCTATTTGTTCAGTGAAGCTCCTTGCCAAAATGGAACTGGACTATTCTGAGTGTCTGAAATGCCCAGCCAGTGCTCTTCTCCAAGCACAGGGAATTGTCAGACAAGGTGTGGAGCAGCCCAGAAGAGGAAGAGGAGAGGTACAGGCTGGGATGATCAGGTAGGAAGGTGAAGCTTCAGGTGAGGATCTCTTCACCCATCCCCTCCATTTAAATAGTAAATTGGCTTTTATTGAGGTGGATTTAGAGAATCATATTCCTTCATTATTAACTTCTTTAATTACCTCTGTTAAGCTATTCCATTGTAAACTCAAAGAAGGCAACAAAAGGCTTTACTTAAGCACGTCCAATCCTTAAAACAACATTTCACCTAAGTTTTTTCCCAGTTGATCATACAGCTTCTTCCATAGCTTCTACCTGAGCCTTAACCTGATCAGTATCTTTGACATTCCCTCTTCCCCATGAAACATCTGAGACTGAAAACAGCCCATAACATATTTTCAGTGTTTCAGTGCTCTTGCTCCTACTCAGCAGCTGATTTTCATATGGAAAGAATCCAGACTTTTCACTCACTTGGTAATCTTCTCCATTACCCCAAACCTGATTTTGGATTTTAGTCTATTTATCAAAAGCACTTGACCAGAAAAATGAATGTGGACTTTGTGGCTACTCTTTAAGCCCTACTAAAAAATAAAGGAATTTTGTAGGGTCGGACTTGTATTATTTATAAAGCAGTACTGCACCCAGGCAGACCTCACCCTTCCTTAAAGGTCTAAAATTAAAACAAAATAAAAATGCAGCAATGAAAAGCCTTAATTCTGTACCCTCAGGGAAAGAGAGACTGGACAGGAACTTTGAGCAAATGAAAACCATTAAAATGGTGAGGAGAAAGGAGCTAAACCAGATTTATCTGCTGTGGACATTGAAGTCCAAATTGAAGGGAAGAAGATGAAGGAGCTGAAGGGTCTGATCCTGCCCTGATCTACTCCATGAAGATGAAATGTTTTTGGGACTGGAACCTGGGGGTGCCAAGCCATCCAATGACTCAATTTAACCTCTTCCAAAAAGAGAGGGAAACCAAACCCACTCTCCGTGGCCAAAGAATGAAGGGAGAGCCAAAAAACCTGAGCTAAACATAGATGGACACTCTGCTGTTCCCTCAGGGCTTGGATTACAAGGAAAACAGTGTTTAGTGCTAAAAATTCGATCAGTAAACCAACAGAAAGTTCTGGATGGCTCCAAGCAGCTAAAAAAGCTTAGGGGCAGCATTGCTGCTTCTTAAATTAACAAAAGCATTCAAAGCTGCAGACAAGTGTCACTTCTCCATTTTGGGCTGAAATGTTGGTGCAGGTGCAGGATTTGCCTTCCAAGAGGGCCAAACTCAGCCTGTATTCTTATTAATCCAGTTATATCTGGATGCAGATGGCACAGAGCTGTCTTGAAAGAAAAAAAAAGAAAAACAACTAAAAACAAACCACATTGGTTCTTGAGCCTCAAAGTTCCTTATTTTTGTGGCTGATGCCTAAAAAAGTTCACTCCTAGCAAGGCAAAAAGCAGAGAACATTTATTGCATGCAAAGCACAGACATCAAACACATCAAAATCCTTTTAAAAAGAGGTGAAAACAAGAAGTTTCCATGCCTCTGCTGCAGAGCAACACTGTGGGGAGGAGGAAGGAACACACATGACATTTTTCACACAACTCATTGCTAAACTCAGCAGTTCTGAGAAAATCGTGAGCCAACTTTGGGGCTCCTTTTAGTCTGTTATTGCTGAACTCATTTAATTTTAATTTAGCCAAGAGTGAGCTGGGGCTGACTCACATTTCAGTCCATTTCTAACATTTCACATTGGACACTCCTCATCTTTAAAAATTAAGATTTTTTGCATCAAGGTTTTTTTTTTTTTTTTTTTTTTTTTTTTTTTTTTCCCTCAGAATAACAAAAAAGGACTTAAATAATTATTATTATTATCATCACATATGTGACAATAATACATATATATATCACATATTATGTTACAATACAGCTAAATCCAAATCAACCTATTATTGCTGCTTTATTATTGCTGCTGTTTCTGTGTTAAGAACTTTTGTTGTATACAAGAGATGAAAAGCACAACCCTTTTTTTTTTAATTAATTTGAACCATATTTATTTTTAAAGGCTTTTATTGTTCTCACTGAAATTAATCTTGAAATTAGAGTGCAGAGTATTTTTGTTAATTTACTTCTATTCTCACCCTCATAATTATCCTCATTTGCCTCAGCCCTCACAGCAGCTGCATTCCCAGCCAATTTTCCCAAAAATCTATTAGAACTAGAAATAGGGAAAAATTGCCCTCAATTAGGTAACCAAATACAAAAAAAAAAAGACGTTTAAAATCAAGTTTGACCCAGAAAAATTGATTCTGTAGATATTTTCAATGCAATAGAAACAAATTTGTAGCTCTTGAGTGGCCACTTCTTTCAAGTGCAACCTCTGCTCTCTGATCTTCACTGCTAGAAAATAAAAATACTCAGAGCTTTGCTTAAATTGTGTTTCCTGACTGCTAAACCCCAAAGAATTCTAACTGTGTGCCCTCTAAATTAAAATTAGATGGTGAAAATTAAAATAAAATCAACTAGCCAGTGAAAACTAAAATAAAATCCATTAGGTTGGGAGCCAATTTCATCTCATTATACTTAAGAGAAAATCAGGAATGAGCCTTACATTCAACCTAAGCTAAGTCCTCATTAGATCCAAAACTTTTCTGTTTCTTCAGTATCAACCTCAAATATAAATATTATATCTCAGATCTTATTTTAAGCACAACTGGGGTGAGAGGGATTAAAAAAAAATCAGTTTTAGACAGGCATAAGATGGGTCAAGTCACAGAAGGAAAGCAGAGCTTTGCCCACTCACACCCATTGATCATTTCTTTACCTGAATGGCTCCTCAAAAAAAGAATTCCTAAGACTGAATAAAATTAAATAACTACTTCTTTGTAATGTATGTTTAGCCTCAAAAAGGTTATACTTAAAACCAGTCCGTTCCAGTACTAAAAGGTTGATAAAATTAAATAATAACTTAGAATTTTTTTTCTTAGATTGAGCTTCAAGAAAGTTATACTTAAACCTGGTCTGTTCTGATATTAAATGTACCACTGTAAATATAGAAATACAGGCCCTTTTTGTACTTGTTTATAAAACTTATATAAAATTCCTTCATAGAAGATGCTGAGAAATTCCAAGATGTTCTTCTGAGGGTGAAGTGAAATTCATCTTTATTTTCACAATCTACCCATAAAACAGCCAAGTTATATGTGGGGAAACTGCAAAACTTTCCACTGAACTTCCTGAAGTGTTTTTGTGCAAATTAAGAGGGGGAGAAAAAAAAAAAAAAAAAGATGCTTTTCATGTCAAGAAGCTGGGGCAGAAATCAGCTGGGCCACAGCTTTTCCTCATGTTCTCTGAGGAAACAGTGAATGAAAAACAGGAAAAAGACCCCAAAAATGAAATGTCAGCTTTTCAGGGCCCTTCTCCTCCTTTTCCAGGAACACTTTTGTGTCACCTGGCTCCTTTTCTCACGTGATAACCCTGGGATCAAGGAAAAAGCAGCTTTTCCAAACAGGAAACAAGAGAAAAGCTGGCAAATTTCCTTTTTTTTTTTTTCCCCCCCTGTTCTTGTGGCTTATCTGTGAGCACAGGGACAACGTGTTTTGCACACACTGGATTTCTGTGGAATTAAGAAATATCCCTTTCCTCGTGGGAGGATGGGGGATGATGAAGCTGTGGAGGATCACAGCAGCCTCTGTGCAAGGCCAAGATGTGCTGACTGGATTTCCTTGGGAGGATAAAGGTATTTTAAAAGACTCTTCTCCATTCTCTACTCTGCTGTCTATAAATCCATGTTGGGAATTCATTTCTGGAGAGGATTAAAGCTTCTTAGGAGCTGATCAATAATTTCTTTCTGAATATTTTCAAAACAAACCATTTCTTTAAGGGTAAGTGGTTTGTTTTAGGGATTTTTTTTAACAATAAGAATTTATGTCCATCAAAATGAACCAAGACAATGAAACCACCTAAGTAATTTAGTAACATGAACAATTGTTTAAATTCAAGCTCAAACCAATTTTTTTTAGATAAAGTAAAATACCTGATTGATGTAAAACATTTTGAAGTGGCTTTCTCTTTGTGGGCATTGAAAAGTGTACATTTTACCTATAGCAACTGGGGTTTTTGGGATCAAAAATCCTGGAAGTTGATGGAAAATTGTTTCATTCCTTCCTTTCTTAGGAACAGACCCTTTTGCAGGCTCTGAGTGGCACTGGGATCATTTTGAAAGCAAACTGGAGGCTTGCACAGAAATCCTGGTAACAGCTCTTCTCTTATAAAACAGAAGTTTGGGATAAACCATGTAAAAGTAGAATTTACACCAGACTTCAGATTTCTCCATTCAGAGCTCCATATCCATATTGTTTAATTCTTCCATATTGCAACATTCTTCCTCACTACAGCCCTCATAACTCCATTCCAGGGATATTTAAATTCTCCAAATTTTGAGCCCAGTCCCAGTGGATTACCCTGAAGACAGCCCACAACTTGTTCTTGGAAAAGGAAAAGTTAATATTAAACTTTTATTGAGATGCATTTATGAGTCTACCTTTTTCTTTCAGTCCTTGGTGTGAAAATTATCATGCACAACTCACAGAAAGTAAAAGCCAACTGAGAAATCTCTGCAAAACATCTAGAAACAGAACATGTGGCAAAAGAATGCTTGGTAATTGTTCTCCTGCAATTAAGTGTTGCTCCATCAATTAGAAAACACCCAATTTCTGACCAATTCAAAATCCTGAGCAAGAGCCTGCATTCTCTTGTACTTTTTGATTAAAAATGGGATTGCCCTGGTAGGATCCTGTTAGCTGAGCAGAATTACATGGATCATAAAGAAGCATAATTTAATTATTATGGTGAAAACTGATTACAGCAGGTTAAAAAGCTGCAGTGCACTGAGGAAATGCAGGAATTCTGCAGCCCAAGTGGGTTAGCCAAGCAAAGGAGTGAGGAGCTGGGACATGAAGGACCCATTCATCTCTTCCTAAAAATTCCTGGAGTGAGGCAGCACAGGCAGCACACGTGGACCCTGTGAGGCCACAAAAATGCCAGGGCACAGAATCCTGGCAGTTCTCACACTGAAGAGTTGAATGGGAGTGACTTACAGCTCTCCTGGCCATGGGGATGGCCCTCTGGAAAAAGAGCCAAATTAAATCAGCAATCAGGGCTGCACTTCATCAGTGCACACTCAGAGCCTGCAGTTGTCAGACAACCTTTGCCTCTCACAGAGGAGCAGCAACCAATTACACACAGCACTTTCTTGAGCTGTGAAATTTTAATTCATGCCCCAGCAGACTAGAATATCAATTACAAACCCCGTGCAAGAACACAGGAGAAGTGTGAAGCTGCCCCCCACGAATAACACCCTTAAATTGATTTTTTTCTCCTTCAAGTCTCATTGGGTAAAAAGATTTTGTTTTTTCCTTTTCTGTTTTATGTATGTATAGATTGTGCATTCTGTTGCCACCTCTCCAGAGTGTAAACTCAGCATCCCACATGCACAGGGATAACACAGGGCTGACCAGAAACACCCCCAGGTACCTCTGCTATGGTCATTCTCATAGCACTGACAGGTGAGGGCTCAATCTCCACCAGCTGAACTGCATTAAAACTCTGGATGCAGGGAGTGCACAGGGAGGAGAACACAGCAGCAAAGGTTAGAAAGGCAGAGCAAAGACTCAGAAAGGTTCTGCTTCATGTTCTGAAGAACAACCTAAATTTTATCACAGAATATCCTGAGTTGGAAGGGACCCATCAGCATTATCCTGTCCAACTCTTGGCCCTGCACAGACACCCCAACAATCCCACCCAAGAGCACTGTCCAAACATTTATTTACAGGAATAACTGACCCTTTCTGGAATAAAAATCAAAATCAGAGTTTGTTAAAAGGGAAATACAAAGGATACCCAGTCAGAGATGTCAGGGTGACTGGGAAAATCACTCTTATGCAGGTCTTGATCTGAAGAATCACTTGAACTCCACATCAGGACTGCCCAAGTCACTTCACAAATGAATTCAAGCCAGAAAAAGTTTGTATGCTTTAAAGATTCCAACTTAGTTTAAACAGCTGTTTCTTAAAATAACATTGATAATGTCAATGGGACATCAAGAATCCACTTTAATCAAGGTGCTGTTTGGAAATGCACTTACATACTCTGATTCACTCACTTTTAATGTCATTAATGATTGCTTTGGAAGCAACACAGAAACCAAGGTAAGATTTCTGGATATTATTTTGGAATGCAGTGTTTTAACAGCATTATTTTTAGTAACTCTCTCTATGTATCTCTAAGTATTCCTTGAGCAATTTAGGTGTGTAGGGACACTTTATTTAGCACAGTTGTAAGCCAGTATTAGTGAATATTATGAGAGCCTCACCAGCAGGATAAAAAGGCAACAAAATGTAGTAGGAATTAGGTTGAAAGTAGTGAAACACAGGACTGTTAGTCACAATCTGGAAGCCAAAAAAAGATTCTGCTCTTTTGTGGATGATGTAGAGCCTGTTTGATGCTTTTTTTACCATCACCCATCTCCTACAACCAGGCCACTCTCCCTTTCATTCCCAAAAATACAGCACGAGGTTAGACCAGACTGGGATACCAGTGATTCTCTTCCCCATTTATAACAATCTGCTTTAAAATAGAGCAAGAGCAAGTAACTGCAGGGATTCACAGGGCTCTTACAGTGTCACTGTCACTGGGCTGGAACTGGAAAGGCTGAGGTTTGTGGAACACGGAGTTCTCCTGTAAGAACAGCTGGAGATTGTAATCCCGCACCACCTGAGGAAAGAAAAAGGTTTATTTAGTTTATTTAGACTCCTTGTTATGTGAACTGAAAAACTGGAGAGCAAAACCAGCACAGCTTCCAACTGAGATTAAACCTGCAGCAGAAGCCTGGGTGCACAAACAGGGAATTGAGGACTGAGCTGCTCAGAGGTACTGGCAGGACACACAGTGGGTGACAAGGACCTAAAACATCTCTGCCATTTACCTACAAAATGGGGAAAAAGCCACCAGCTATTAAAGAGACACCCTCCTTTGTCACTGCCATAAATATTTTTCCCTCCTCTTGTGGGTAATTTCCTGTGCACTGCTCTTTCTTAAGATGAAAAGTCTTAATTTGGCAGAAATTATTAATTGTGGGAGCTGAAAAGACTATTTGGAATAATGCATCCAAAATCAGTTACAAACTTCATCTCTCTATTAAATTGCTTTCAGAGAAAACTCTCCAAGCTTGCATTTTGCTGAAGCAAAACTCCTTCAGCTCCCAAATTTGTTTAATGATACGTTTCAGACAGCATGACACAGATCCCTAAACAAATCTCTTATGTCACAATTTACACAGATTTACAAAGAAATACCCAGTGATTGCAAGATGAAAAAATAGGATCACTGGTTGAAGAACTCTTACAGAGCATTCACTGCCTCAATTGATGAAAATACATCAAAATTATATCAATTTATTACCAAACTGGGGGTTTACATGTACAAAGGAGATACTAAAGATGGTATTTATCCAGAAATAGCAGCATTGTGCATGACCAAGAACTCTGTGCTGCGTGGACAATGGAAAATAAAACTTGTTCTCTAATGCAGCAAAATGTTGATGCTTGTGTTGCTGAAATACTGAACTGTAAAAAATTAATCTCCAGTTAAAGAAAGTAAATAGTCCTCCAGGGCCAATAATACCCTCATTTAAACCAGAAAAGTACATAATTACTGCTCCAATTTGAGCAGTTGAACATAAACACACTCAAATGGGGAGAAAACAGACAGGGACTTGCATCACGAATTCCCAGAAATAGAAATCCAGAAAATACTAAAGAAGGAAACATCTGCAGCTTCAGAGGATGCTCAGCACTGATCTGGCATAAAAACCATTTCATTTAACCAGCTATTCCATTGAATTGTCTTTTAGATCCTTGTGAACACTGACCATAGCACACAACCCTGGGCCATGCCAAATATGTGGAGCTATTTTAACTTCAGTTAGGAAAAAAACCCCAAATGAAGTTACTGAGGATGTGAAAACCTACACAGATATTTTAATGTGCTTTCCCCACAGAAATATGACTCCCAAGCAACTCAGTTCAAAGCAGAAAACTTATTTTTCCAACAGCACTCTTAGGAGATTTTCCCTCAAAGCCACAATAAGTGGTTAAAAATGAAAACAACTGTTATCAGAACAGGAGGCTTGGGAGAATGTGCAAGCCCAGCATATGAAATCCTGCATTTGCACAAAATATTGGACAGTTGATAAAAGGAGAATAAAAAGATTCCAAAGCAACACTGTATCGTTGGGATTAAGCTGCAACTTTTCCAAATAGATTTCCTGTTATTCAGTGATTAAATCAAAGTTCTTACACAGTGTCTTTCTGAATTCAATGTCAATTGACAGATAAAAACAGACCTGAAATGAAACATTAAATATATCCCATATGCAGAAATAAGACACAGAGATGTGCATGAAGGGAATTATTTGCCCTCTTACCAGAAATCTCACAGAAATGTTACTCAAAACAGCAAATGGAATTGAAGAAAATGTTCCAAAGAAAATCAGCTCTTTTTTCCAAAAGAGAAGTGCAAGAAGTACAAGTCTTGACTAAGACTGTTCAAGTGAAAAAAAGTTAAATTGCATTTTCACAGAATCACACTTCCAGACTGGTTTGGGTGGGAAGGGAGCTAGAAAATCCTCCCATTCCACCCCTGCCATGGGCAGGGACACTTTCCACTGTCCCAGGCTGCTCCAAGCCCTGTCCAGCCTAGCCTTGGACACTGCCAGGGATCCAGGGGCAGCCACAGCTTGTGTCCTTCTAAAGGACAAATACAATTTAATTCCATTCTGCAAAGAGAAATATAGCTCAGATGGAAGAGCAAAAATATTCTTCCCAATGACCTGAAGTGTCTCTTCTAAGCAGAGCCTGCCAAGCTTGTACTGCAAACTAACACAGAACAGGTGAAGAAGCATTCAAAACCCCCATAAATATTTAAAACCTTTGCTTTGATGACAGGTTTATTCTAAATTGCTAACAAATTTATTACATGTTTAACAGCTCACGCTGCTTTTGAAAGACACGGATGGGTTTTGGTGGAGAGAAGATGTTTTTTTCTGGATTCTTTTTTTGGGCTGATTACTGCAACCTGGACCTGTTGTGGAAAGAAAGGAGAGGCAAAGCCTGTGGAAAAATCTACCAGGCAATATATTCAGAGTGAAGCACACATTTTCAGTAGCAAAGCAACAGCACTTTCTCTTCTTTGCATTCCTGAAGCACAAGGAGAGAAGCAAATGAAGTTGTAGAAACCAGTTGTAAAAGCCCTGTTCAGACCTGCCAGCTGGATCCACATTTCTGTCCCTTCTCCAGGCATTGTGCCCACGGAGTAAAGCACAAATACAAGTGTTCCCCTCACACATACAGCCTGACTGGTGTAAAATCAGCCAGACCTGGAGCTCCCTGGCCTGGCTAACACAAACTACCCTGACCTCAGCACACTCCAATGTCTGAGGAAAGGATTCCTGCTCCAAGGAACTGCTCGGGTATGGCAGTTTACAACTGGATCAAAGTCCCAGCCAGGCAGCTCTCTGAGTATTTTGAACACAAAGGATCTGATACAACAGTGAGAAATTAATTATGCAGGCATTATACAGAAGCCTGTTTAGCTAAAAGATTCCAAGCCAGCATTTCTGGGGAAGGTATTTGAAGCAGACCTGAGTAATACACCCCAAGGTAAATTATTGAAAGTCCTTCTACAACTGAAGAGAAAATGGTATTTTGATTATTTTTACAGTTGCTGCCAAGTAAATTCAAAGCTGAGGGTGAAGCCCATTTTTCATGCCCTCACTTTAGATCTCTGAAGGTGTGAGATCACTCGCTTGGAGGTAAATAAGGAATGTGTTAAATGAGCTTTTGCTCCACATTTCTATGTGAATGAGCTCTGTTTCTAGGTGGGTGGGTAAGGTAAATGTATAAAGGAATATTATGACTGCACCAAAGCAGCTTTACTGAGCTCAATGGCAATTTTTTTTTTCTTCTTAGCCCAGCAGATGAATTATTTAAGTATCAAAATTACCCTGGAAGCGATCACGCCTCTCTCAGTCTGGCTGCTCGACAAAGCAAACAAACCATGTCTATGACAAGGCTCTAATTTGTTTGCTGTGTTTGCCACTCTTAATTCCAGGGAGAAAACAGCATAATAGTTTGGATTTGAAGTTGACAGACAATTATTAAGAAATGATCCAAGCAGTTTCCCAGGGCTTTGCTCCAGATTACACCGTGCAGAAGAACCCTCAGCTGCAATTTCCCCTCCTAAACGTGCAGGGTGAGGAGAACTGAGCATCTCTGCATGCAAATGCACTCAGGGGAAGGCAGTCTGGGTGCTAGAGGAAAAATTCTCCCCAAGAAAACTGCCTGGTGTCTTCTAATTTAATACCACTCAGGAGTAACCTAAAATAACAACTCTTCAGTTTTGTCATGATTTTGGAAGCAAATCTAGGCCTGGGGATTTGTCCATGCTGTAAGGATTCAGTTACAAAGGATCATTCAGTTCAAACTTACCCTGCTGGAAGTCTCCAGTAAAAACTGGAATGTGTTCTGTACAGCTTGGCATGTCTCTAGTTCAGTCCTGCTGAATGCCATTAAATAATCCTTAAGGTGATCATATATATTTCCATCAAGAGCCTGCAGGAGGGAAAGAAATAAAGAACATCAGGAAAGGCAGGAAGAAGCTCTGTATACAATTTATCAGTATTCACCCCAGGACTTGCAAGATGCTCACACCATTTATTTTTTTAGCAGATTTACACCTGTGAGGAGCAGACAGAGCCTGTCCCTCACTGCTGGCAGGAGGAATGACAGTGCTGGGCTCCCATTAGATGGCAGCACACAGCACTGCAACAGCATCCCAGCGATTCCCATCCAGCTGTTCCCAGGGCAGAGCAGCTCTGGAGAAGGGAATGTGCTCAGGGAGATGTCACTGAGGGCAGGGAAGACACCCAGGAACTGCAAGGCCACAGCGTGCTGCCAACCAGAGTACTCCTCAGGGAATGGTGCCAGGACACTCAACATCTGGATGTGACACATCCCCAGCTGTTTGCTTATCAAACAAGCAATAGCTGCCACTTCACTTTCTTCTGTGCACAGAAATACCAAGTAAGACAAATTTATCCCAAACGTAGCAGTGACAGCAGAGTTCAAACCCCAAAGCTCTGTTGTAAGCAGAGGTGTAAAATCACATCACACAGCACAGGTTACACAAGTTCTGTGTTAAATATGACTTTGCAAGTGACTGACAGTGTCATTTAAATATTTAACTCAGGATGTATTTAAATACATATGATAGAGACTTTTAGATAGGTAATATTTCACAGATGTCCATTTAAACAGTGCATTCATGGGAACTGTGCACACTCCAACAAACTCAAGAATGTGTTTCTCTAGAAAATTGTATCTGATTAATTAAATAATTTTGCAAATTCGAGGGGGGAGAAAAGAGTGAAATTGTGCAAGACTTAAGGAATAGTTTCTGCCCCTGAAAAATCAAGCCCCACGTTTAAGGTGAGGTGAACAGACACAATAAATCAGACACAAATCCTGGAAGTGTCCAAGGCCAGGCTGGACAGGGCTTGGAGCTACCTGGGATATTGGAAGGTGGCCCTGCCCATGGTGGAACTGGATGAGCTTTTAGGTCCCTTCCAACCCAAACCATTCCATGGTTTTATGAAATCCCTCAGAACTTAGGAAGAACAGAAGAGATCTTCCTTCTGCAAAGTTTTGCCAGCAGCACACAGCCCCCCTCAGTGAGGGATGCCTTGAGTAGATAATCAAACTGTGGGACTAGAATCCTCATGTCCAGACTCTGATATCCCAAATCTACTTCATTCTACACTATTTCCTTCATCCTCCACCTTCCAAGTGTAAAGGAATTTTTAGCAGAGGCAGATTATTTCCTCCAGCCTTACACATCAAACCTGCCTCGAAATTCCCAGCAGTGAAGCCACAGAAACCAGGCAGCCACACACAGACACAGGTTCAGCTCCTGCCTGTGCTGGTGTGGGCACAGCTTAGCTGGGATTCACCCTGAGCCTGTCCAGGAGGCTCAGTGCCAGGCTGGCACCAGGGTTTGAACTTCCTTGTGTTTTTACCCCTGAAGGGACGAGCCCTCGGTGTCACCATCCCATTCCAAGGGCACTCCTTGGAATATTCACATCCCATACAGGCAGCCCCAAGAGCAGCTCAGCCCTGTGCTCACAGAGCATACAAATGATGGGTAAAATTGCCAAGACTGCCTGTGCCCTCCCTGGGGGACCACAGGAAGCCTGAAACTCCCCCAGAACAGAACTGTCGATTTTTATCTGTTCCTCAAGCTTTTCAGCTCAAACACCAGAGTACAACTCTGCTGAGAAATGTAAATAAATAATTTCAATTTGGCAAAGCAATTCCAAGTGCTCAGTTTGCAAAGCAGCTGTGACTTTTTTCATCCCACGATGCCATAAATGAGTATTTCACAGCTCCATATCAAACCCAAATGTTGTTTTTATGTCAAAGCCCACACAGAGAGTTCGTGTTGTTACATTTAAGTCTTGAATGCTGAGATCTGCGCTGGGTTTTGACACTCTGGGTGCTTTGCAGAGAAGTTGGTACTTGTGTGTTGTGATTGATCCCTCTCCAAGATAGATGGCTAAAATAGGTCAGCTGAGAGGCAGGATGCCAAGGGCCTATTCCTCTTCACTGACCGTAAATAGTGCCCCCACAATTAGCTCAGACAGACACGTCAGGCACACACAGCCCAGCCCCACACGTGCTTATTCCCTCCAATTATCATCCATGCAGCACTGGGGATTAATTCATGTCCAGCTGCAGTGTGCAGTTCAAGGAATATTTAAAAAAAAAAAATAGAGAGAGAAATATTAACTTCATTATTTCCCCCCTCCTCCTGCAATGACCACAGCTCTGCTGAGATGCCAGAACCCCTCCCAGTGGGATATAAAAAATAAAGATATTTAAGAAAGAACATCAGAGCAAAGTGTGGCAGAACATTAGGGAGCACACGGGTCTGTCAGCATGTGAGAACTGCATTACAGCCTGGCTCCTTTCATTAATTAAAAGCAGTTTCAATATGATGAAGTTCTTAAATACCGATGAGAGCTGCCAGAACTCTGAAGTTCTGAAAGTCACTACAATATCACACAGGCATGGCTGAGAAAGCAGCCCCAACACAGTAAAAAGCTCCTTATGGCACCAGAAAAGGTGACATCCCATCAGCCACATGATCAGAGAGCTGGTTGGTTCCAGACTTGCAATAATAATGGATTTATCCTTTCTATAAAATGGTAATTATTACATCGAGATGGATGTGTTCATATTGAAACAAAAGACTTGACTTGCTGAACTGCAGGATATAAATTAACATTCACGTGGGGTTTTATCAGCTGAAATTTCATTCACTTACAAACACTCTGACCCAAACTACTGAACATCACAGGTTTTGAAAGGAAAAGTCTTTTCAAAATTTCTCATCACACAACTCGAAGGGGAAACTGGAAAAAAAAGCAAATCAAAAAACCCAACACCCATTATTCTTCTACAATGGCTTTTGTTCTCTTTCTGACTCTCCAGAGAGCACTAAATCACTTACTGTATTACAATCCCACTGAAAAACCTGTCTTTTTGTCAACTTCAAAAGGAAATCAAGGGTTTTTTTTTAAAAAAAAACAAATCTGGCATCAAACCCAAGATAATACGAAGTTAAGTAGCACAAAATTACAATTTCCAAGGATAGAAAAAAGTCACTGCTTTTTTTGGCAATCATTTCTTTACAGCAGAATTGCCATACTAGAGTAGAGGTGCAAAATTACTTCCCCCTGTGTCCAAGCCTGAGAAGCTAAAGGCTGGAATTAGGGCTGAGTTGAAGCTGTCAATAAATGCAATGGACACACAACCAAATTAAAGCCTATTTTTAGAAGAAATCCTATATACTAACTCAAACCAATAAAATTATACACAGAGGGAATGGGACAAGAACATTGTTCTGATTTCAGCATCCAAGTTTCATGTGTAACTTTGAGAGCTTTTCCAGAAACAGAACTTCAGTCCCAGTTCAGATCATCAGTTGTTGGGGATTTTTTTGTCTCAAGAGATGATACCAAACATTTTGGGAATTTAGTTTTAATCATTCTACATTCCATGAAAATTCCCTCAAAATCAAATATGTAAATGAAACTATTTTAACTATTAATTATTAGGACATTTGGTTGCCTTCAGGAGGTTGTTACTTGTTTAAAATACAATGTAGAACAGACCCTGTGTAGAATTTTCATCTTCATTTATGTGACTGACTTCGAGGTCTTTTCACTAAAGCATTTACAGGTCTCAGCCACACTCCATTTAAAAATTACCATTTCAATATCTTGGAGAAGACCAAGATCAAGCTGAACTACTCTATTACTTTCTATTTTTAAAGCAAACAGAAATTAAAAATGGGAACTATCTACCCCACACACAATGCAGACCAGAGCTGTGTGAAGCAACTAAGGCGAGTTTTCTGTTATCCCATTTATTTCTGAAATATTCCTGGTATTCTGCTCATGTTGGTCTTGCACAGGAACTCCTAAAAGCTGTGCTGAAGCTCTGGGTAATAATTTCACAGTTTAAACTCGGGTGTTCCAACTAAACCTCTCATTTAACCACCAGGCACCAAAACCAGTGCTAGGTTAAAAACCCCCAATTAAAGACACACTTACAAAGCCATATGGATTTCACTGACTAATTCACACCAGTCTCATCTGAATCATCACTGCATAGAAATAATTTGTTTTTTGCAAACACACATTTATGTTTCTATGCATTTTAAACTCCCTAACCCCACGCTTGTGATAAGAACCATCGTCCTCAAACTGGGGGTGGAATGGGATGATCTTTAAGCTCTGTTCCAACCCAAACCATATTATGGCTCTGAGATTAAGTTTTCATTTCACAACACCCATCCTTCCCTGAGCTGATGCAACCCAGCAGGTTTTGAGGGCTAATTTTGCCACTGAAATCCCTGGCAAATGCTCCCTAAGCTGCCACCGCTCACCGGAAACAATAGAACTGATGTGGAAGGCAAGGAATTTCCTTACATGGGTGGAGGGAACAGCACAAAATTAGAGCTGACCCTCCCCTGCCTGGGCTGCAGCCTGAAAACAGAAAGATAAGGGAAAGAAAAGAAAATGGAACAAAAATCATTGTGTTTGTGGAGTGGTAGCTTTTCTGTGGAGTCAATGGGAATGCATCCCGGTAATGTGACTTATTTTCCTGTTCAGGAGTCAAGCCTCCAAATCAAAAGGAGGATCTGTATCATAGATTGCACTCTCTATTTTATATTAAAGTAATTTTGTATGTGAATACATCTGTATTAAAAATGAAAATGAAATTATTTTACCACTCTACTCTTATTCGCATTAACCCCCCGTTTTATCTATCCCTGATCTGCTTTGCTTTGAAAACCACTTGGAGTCCATTAAGAACAGGGACTTGAGTTTTCATCCTTTTTTTCTGTAGTATTACCCAAAACTTTTCCTTACTTAAAATTGAAAACCCAACAATCTGAATTACAGAACAAACACGCTTTTTGAGTGTTTGTACTTTAAACTCCTGCCTCCAATCCATTAAATAAACAGAGTGATCTCACCTATGGCACAGGTTGGGAATTTTCAGTTGAATGATTTTGGTAAGTGAGACTCCACTGAGGAGTTTTTATTTTTATATGTCAGAAAAGATAAAATGAATATTACAAGGAAAGGTCGAGGTACAGGCAATAATAATTTGTCAACAGGTATTCTTAGAATTAAAGCATCAACTTCAATCTTTCCAGGGTGAGAAGTCTCTGAATTTTAGCCCAAACAGAGCAACAAATCTCCTTTTATCTGACAATGAAGGATAAGGTATTTTAAAAACTCATCTAAAACTCAGAACAAAGTCAAGAGCCCGGATCAGCTGGATTTGCCACACTCAGCACTATTCAGAGCCGTGAAATGGAACAGCACTTCCCAAGGACATGAGGAGAGGAAGGAAGGAAGGCCAGGAAAACCCATCCTTTCTGGGTAACAGCTCTATTCCACAGTCATTTTCCTTTAAAAATGCTGATTGCTGGCATCAGTTTCTCCTAATACAGAAGAAAAGCTGCTTATTTTTCCTTTTAGACTCTTCCATCCCTGCAGCGTTTGTCACTGCTGAAATCCCTTCCTCTCCATCAAGACCCCCCAGCGTTGAAGTAAATCAGGGCTGTGTTTGTCAACAAAACATGACATCTGTACCTGAATTCCCAACAAAGCCCAGATCAAAGCCCCAGCAGTGTCCCTGAACAACCTGCCTGGAGCAATGTGGAGCTGCTGGCATCAGGCTCCAGCGCTCCCAGAGATCCTGCAGGAACAACTGCGCCCTGTCCGCGCCCATCAGAGCTTTGAGGGCTGAAGCCTGACTTCCAAATGACAGGAAGCTGCTGCCCAGCCTGCCCTTTGCAGAAAAGGGAAAAATCCTGGTTTTCTGATAAGCTGTGCAAGTAGAGAAAGCAGCTAAGAGAAGCTGAGGGCAAACCTCAGTTCTCTTCCCTGGATCAAGAAGTGAGTGCTGGGCTTCCTCGGGCAACAGGGAGAAAGGAGCTCTGAAGTTTTAGCTCTGTGAAATCAGGATTTTGGGTTAACAGGAGGACAGCCACAGTCTGCATCCAAAGCAATGCTGGGCTAATCTAAGGCTAAAAAATCATCTGTATCTCAGTGTAATCTCACACATCCAAAGGCTGTGTTGGTAATTCTACTTTAGTGAGGTCCAGGTCCAGATCCAACTCACTTGTGGAATATCACTACCTAGTTCTGTCTGGGAGAATCTGAAATCCAGTGTGACCCACCCCACCTGGAGCACTGCATCCAGATCCAGAGCCTTTAGCCCAGGAAGGACATGGACCTGTTACAGCAGGCCCAGAGGATGCCAACAGCTCTGAGTGAAGAAATGTTTAAGAGTCCCTACAAAAAGACCCTCAATGGCTTCTGCTCCTTCTTGAACTTCCACAGAAAGTAATTTAAACAAATTTCTCTAAGTGTCTCGCTGTCCTGTTGCTGTCAGGCTAATTAATTTCTCCTGTTTCTTTTAGTTTTCCCTAAATCCACATCCTGCATGGCCACATGCTATTCAGGAGTGCATTTGTCCAAACCAGCTCTCAACAAGCAAGCACAAGATATTCCAGGGATGTGCCCACCCTGCTGAAAAGCAAAGATACATGAAAAACTGGGAATAAGACCAGCAGACCAAGAGGTAGGACAAGAATATAAGATAGGAACAGAAAGTCATAAATAAATATAAATAATAAATAAAGCTTCTTTAAATCAACAAGGCTTGATGAAGCTCAGAGTTTCCTCTTCTCCCACACCCTGGAGGAGCTCTCACCACAGCAAACACGGGAACAATGGACACTGGAAGACCACAAGAGCCCCAAGTTCCTTTCAGCTGGGTGCCCACAAACACACTCTGCACTTTCCCTTACCCCAGAGCTTTGTGTTTTCTGCTGTCAGGAGTTTGGGGCTTGTTTGCAAGTTCTTTGTTTGCTCTCATTAGTCACTTGATGATTGTTCTGCACATCATTTTGTTCCTTTACAATTTCGCCAGGGTCATTGTTTTTACTGACAAAACCTTTGTTGTTGGGGTGCTGCAGTCTCCTGTGAGCACAGAAAAATATGGAACAGCCACCAACAGACGCCTGCCACCCTCCCCCAAGGCAGGAAAAATGTCCCTTTGAAATAAGAATAAGCAAAATTAATGATAATAACAAGATCTGCTTCCACCACCTGCAGTTGTCACATTTTAGGATGAGGGTCTGGTAGGTGAATACAGGCATGAAAGGAAATGCCCTTTATAATTCCTTGTAATTGCCACAAGGCTGACAGCAGTAAGAGTTACCTGCTGGAGACAGCACTAAATTAACACTGCAGGGTTAAAGGACAATTCCACTGAAATCAGTGAGAACACCCTGATGTGAGACTGCCACAAGCATGGAAAACCAGATCTTCAAATTCTATCATGTAAGGCTTAAAAAACCCTAAAAACAGATTCTAGTAATATCTAGAAATACATTCCCCAAAAAATATCTCCCAAGACATCTTGGACTTAGTTTGCTTTTTCTTGCACAGCTCTGGAACAAACCTCACAGGGATTCCACTTTTGACAGGATGCATTTTTAATAAGCTGCATCTTTGCTTTTGTACTTCCTCATTCTTGGGGAAGAAAAAAATATTCTGGCTCAAATCCAACATTTGGAAGATGACTTTGTGGCAGAGCTGTCACCATCATGATATCTTTGCATCTGGAGAGTACAGAGTGCTCTACACTGCTCATGCCAGTAATTGGCTTCTTCCACATGGAGAAAAGTGCATTTAAATCCTTCAACACTTTGACACCAATTCTGCTCTTCAAGGATTCTTCTGCTGACCACAAGATCGTTGTCATCATCACAAAATGTCTGGGGAACAGCAGTGGGGTGTGTGCTCTGTCTGGATTTTTTTAGTTCTTCTTCCCCAAAAATAAATTATTTTGCTGCTCAGCTCAACAAATGTTTTGATATTTCAACATGAGTTGGAAGGTAAGTTAAAGAAATGCACTTTGCTGGAGAACAGACCAGAGCTGATTAGTTTTACCTTCTACAAAACCAAATCTTACACAAAGAAGCACCTCCAAGAAAGCTTTGGGAATTCTTCCTTGCAGAATTCCATCCAGATTTACCAGCAGGTCTCCATATGACCTCTCATGCAACATATGAACCATCCCTAACTCAGACAAAAGCTTGGATAAACTCAAATCTTTTCTATATTACAACAACACAAGCTAAGGGAGAGAAATCTTAAACTGACACAGATGTGCACATGAAAATGCATTTCGCAACAAATCCCAATGTTTCTCAATAAATATTTTCATTAAAATATTCTCTTAAAAACTATTTTTCTTTAAAAAGTTTAAGAAACAAGCATTTTCTTAAAAATACTCCCATTGTAGATAAAATGCAAGTTAATAAAACTTGATAAAAAGGAGTTAAAAAAAAGGTAATCAGATCCTGAGCATAAACGTTCCTTAGAAGCTTTTGTTTCCTCTTTTGAACCCTTCAAGCTTTTTAACCACCTATTTTGCTGGGTTTAGGTTTTAATTAGTTGATTGGATCTCTGTATTATCATTTTCATTCACTTCTTCAGATAATTCTCTTCAACAAAACCTTTTCTGCCCCAGCACAGGCTGTTGTTCCCAACTGCTCCTTGGATTTATCACTTGCATCTGTTTGTTTTCTCTATGTGGGTTTAAAGTCACCTGTATTCAGTGAATAGGCCATTCAAAGGCTGCTCACGGATTAGGTTCAGGGATGGATGTGTCCCAGTATTAAAAATTTCAACAATTTAATAAATTCCCAAGCGTTTCAGATTTTTATCATGCCAGAGAGATACAACCTGCAGCTTGATGTGGTCCTGCAAATGTAACATTGCTCTGTCTCACCCACAACACGAATGGTCTTGTCAGGATATTCAGAATATTCAGGCATTTTCCAACTCAAATTACAAATTCAATTAAATTTCATGCTAATGTATGAAACAATTAAGCAATATGAAAAGGGCAGGGTGTATCTCACACAGGGAACCCCAGGTTCCTGAACAGGCACCCTACAAAAGGATTTCTCTGCCAGTCACACTAAAATGCAAGGACCAAATCCAACAAAACTATTTCTAGGAATTTTTGTCATCTACACAAATGTGTTTTTATAAGGAAAATGGTCCAGAGTGACAGCCCTGTGATTATCTGCAATAATTATGGAATCACAGAACAATGACAGCAATTATCTCCCACAATAAAGGAAAAAACATGGTGGGGGTAATGCCAAAGGTATGGTAGCTGTAGTGCAGCAAGCAGATTAATCCAGGGCTCCCAAACCCCACTTGGGAATTCTGTGTGCCAATTATGCTTTATTACTTTTAGGAGTCCATTCTCAATTATCTCCAGGGGAATCACACTAACAATTAATGCCTGCACTCCTTGTAAGCACCAGTGGGTGAGGACAAAAATAATTTGAGCCTGAAGTCCATAATTAAAAATATTGTGAAAGGTTTTCCCCTTTCACAAGCAGATTCTCCCTGTCCCAAAACCTGGCACAGAATCCCCATTCCAAGCAGTATTCCTGAACAAGGATGGATGGATGGATGGAATCACACTCATGCCATATTCTCCAGAAGCTGAGAGGATTTTCTAGTCTTCCACTGTTTGATAGGACAGTGATGGGTAACAAAAATCAACAGAAAAATGAACAAAAATGGGATCCAGTGCTGTTAAATCTTTTAATTAAATCACATCTGAAATGTGGCCTGATTGGGAATACCTAAATATACTCTGGTCTCCTGACAGTATCTGTTGAACATAACTGCATTAAAGTTAAGCTCCTTTTCAAACTTATTTCAGCCCTGTAGGATTAATAGTCAAACCTTTTTAAAAACTCCTTAATTTCACAGTGCCACTGCTCAGAGGCCCTTCCAACATTGTGTGGGCAGAGCAGAGCAAGAGACTGAAATCACACAGGAAGAGAAATCCCAAGGAACTGGCAGGGCTGGAATGTCTTTGATACAAGGCTGTCTTTAGTGTTGAGTCTCTGCTATTAAATAAATTGAGCCTTTCAGCAAAGTTAATTCACTGAATGCTCCAATATCCCCTTTTAAATTAGAAATGGGGCTCCCAGGCCCAGCCAGAGAGAAGGGTCTGTGCTTAGTGGGAATGTTGAGACAGAATCCAGGGATCTGTACCTGAAGTCACACATGAGTATCATAAAAATACCCTACAATAATCCAACTGGATGAACTGCCCAGTGAGAAGAGCAAAGCCTGACAGATGTGGATCAGCTATGAAAAGATGTTGAATTAGCTGGATATATACAGAGCCACAAACATCTCTCAACATTTTGTATAAAGAAAAAGGTATTTCTCAGATTTGCTATCTTCTTTTTATGAACTTTTTTCTTGTAATTCTGTATTTCTGAAATTTAATTAAATTAATTTTATTAAATTGAATTCTCATCTGTTAAATCACTATATACAATATATAAAAATCTAGTGTAGTAAACACTGTACTATTTTATTAATAGGAGCAGTTTAAAATTTTGATTTCTAGTACTCTTGAGCTTGAACTTGAAACCCACTTTTAACTATCTCCATGTATCTGGTTTAACACTCCAGTCAAAAGAAGCTTATCCAAGAAAACTCAGGCACCCAAATCCCAGAATATTGTCATGATTCCTCCTAACAATTTTTTTTTCATTATCATTTTGAAATGTTTTCAGCTCCCCATGACTTTTATGTGAGATTAAAAGCATCAAACCCAAGCACTGAAGCTTTCCCAAAGTTTTAAAAATCCATGAGGATTTTTAAAAAGGGTCCTCATGGAAGAGTGATGCTGGATGCCCTGGACAATGCTGGTGCCAAGAGGAAAGTGAGCTGGGATGAACCAGTGCATGGAAAAGGTTCCTCCCATTATCCATGAGCAACACTGGGAATACCAGAGAGAGATTAATTCCTTTAATTAGCATTCCAACCCTACAAGCAATTACCTTAGGGCTTTCATAATTTGTAAAACATTATAAAATAATATCCTTGTTCAGCTGGATGACACCATTCCACACATCAGTCAGCAGGAATTATGGATATAAGGAAGCCACTGGTAGGGAATATTTGCTTCCCTCTACACCAAGGGGCTGCAAAGCTTTTTAAGCAGAGATGACAACTTGAACAGATGGGAATTTTATTTTGGGGATCAAACCTGCAGGTAGGGAGACAAATCACACTGGAGCATTCCCACTCCTCCTCCTCCTCTTCCCCTGACCGAGCTTCTGGTCCAGCTTTACAATCCATTATCTCC
Organism: Toxostoma redivivum; assembly: GCA_013397375.1. NCBI lineage: Eukaryota > Metazoa > Chordata > Aves > Passeriformes > Mimidae > Toxostoma > Toxostoma redivivum. The sequence goes on along the minus strand of VXBI01014065.1, from coordinate 510,511 downwards.
TTAGCAATTTGTAAAAACTAAATAGGACTTTTCAGCTGCAGGAAGGGATTCCAAGGCAAGGAAGTTTTCTAAAGACTGTGCAAAAACCAGAGCTCAAGCAGCCCTTGTCCACAGAGAGAATGAACAGCTCCTCACCTCCAGCCATCCCAAAACACCTGCACTGTCTCCAAACACAGCAGAGCTCTGGAAGCTGAAAGAATAAAGAACCCCTCAAAATGTGACAGCTGGGCCCTATGAAACCCTCAGAGATCTGTGGAAACTCTTCCCAGGTTTGCCTCCCTCTGGGCAAGACAGCTGTAGATTAGAAACCATTTTCCCCATAACGTTTTCTAGGATTTAATTAAACTTCAAATTCAGTGTGACATTTTCCATCTCACACTTATTGGCCTTGTGCTATTTTGGGCCTCATCTCCTCGTTATAATACTTCCACTGCTTTCATTATTGAAGCCACTCAGAAATGTTTTGTCCTGCCTCTGACGACAGAAGATGATTCACAGAAAAACAGAATGGTTTGGTGGGAAGAGACCTTAAAATCATCTCAATCCATCCCTGTCATGGCACAGACATCTTCTACTATCTCAGGTGGCTCCAAGCCCCAGTGTCCAGCCTGGCCTTGGACACTGCCAGGGATCCAGGGGCAGCCACAGCTTCTCTGGGCACCCTGTGCCAGGGCCTGCCCACCCTCACAGGGAACAATTCCTTCCTAATACTTTATCTAACCCTGTCCTGTGGCAGGGGGAAGCCATTCCCTGTGTCCTGTCCCTCCATCCCTTGTCCCAAGACCCTCTCCAGCTCTCCTGGCACTCCTTTAGGCAATGGAGGGAGTTCTGAGGTCCCCACATTTTCAGTAACTTTTACAGTTTAATATTGCCTTTAACAGGACAAAACCTGAGCACACATATTCAATTTTAAGAATTATCCACAAGCTTTCCCCCCAGTTTCAATGGAAACTCATCCATTCCAGGTAATTCACTGAAACACTGGGTGGTTACAAGAAACAGCAGAAAAAAAAACGCTGAGGAAAAAAGTAACTTTTCCCTGCTGCTTCAATTCTTCTTGCTGCTAAAAACAAAGCCCTCAAGCAAACAAAACCCAGTGAAGGATGTGTTTGGGATGCTTTTCTCCATGAATCCTAAAGCAGGAATGCTGCATGTTTCCATTTAAAGTGTGGCCGCCCCACCTGCGCCCAAATGGAGCAGAGCAGGTGCTTCCTGAGCTGGGCTGCTCCCCCAGAGCAGCTCCAAGGCTGCTGTCTGGCACAGGGAAGTGTTTTGGGAACTGTTCATTGTCTTACAGTGTGCCTTTGAAACAACATGGCAGTTTCATTTCCTGCTCAGAATGAGCAAGCTTGTGACAGCTGACCAAAATATCTCGAAGCCCCATCCAAATCCCAAACACTTTCTACATAAAATCTTTAAATGAAAAAAGATTTAGGTTTTCTGCTACCTCCCTCATCTAGATTTCTCCCAGATTCCTCTCAAGTCACTGCTTCCCAATCCTAATCCTTACACTGCCTTCCTGGTGTTTTTTTCTAGCAGAGTTTGTTTTTTTTTTGTTTGTTTTGTTTGTTTGTTTGAGTGTTTTTTTCCCCTTCCAGGTCCTAAAGGGGCTCCAGGAGAGCTGGAGAGGGACTGGGGACAAGGGATGGAGGGACAGGACAAGGAGGAATGCTTTCCTTTCATAAGCATCTGTAAAATCACACTGTGCTTTTACAATCAACCCTTTTCTTAAGTTATTTCTATGAAAACACCGAAGGAAATGTTGCTGAAAAGTCAGTCACATTATCAAGAAATAATTTACTTTACCCTAAAAAACACTATCATTGTTTTAAGATAATTCAGTTGCCTTGAGCTCTGTGTTAGACTTTGTCATGCTGACATGGAGGAATAAACACCTGGATCCCTGAAATAAATGGGTCAAATGCTTCACCAAGGGATTCATTTGTGACTGGAACACGAGGTGGGACAAACTGACTGTCACCAGGGCCATGTGACCATCACACTTTCTCCTTTTCACAACAGAAATAGTTGTGACTCAGACTCACTCCTGGGCCTCGAGGTCGCATGAGAAGTCTGTGTGATGAGCAGAGATTTTTCAGGGGGTGAGTGGTGGATTTGAAACTGAAAATACATACTTCATCCATGAAAAACTGGAAACACAAGAACTGGGGGGCAGAGGGCAGGGATGGATGGGATATTGGGAAGGAATTCCTCCCTGTGAGGGTGGGCAGGCCCTGGCACAGGGTACCCAGAGAAGCTGTGGCTGCCCCTGGATCCCTGGAAGCATCCAAGGTCAGGCTGGATGGGCTTGGAGCAACGGGGGACAGTGGAAGGTGTCCCTGCCCATGGCAGGAGTGGTACTGGAGGAATTTTAAGATCCTTTCCAACCCAAACCATTCCATGATTCTATGACATACACACACAATAGTTACTGGTGCAAATACCATTTACTGTTAAGGCCAATAAACCTCCCTTGTTTGTGGTTTTAGCAAAATTAACCTCAAAAGTTGCATTTTCAGTGCAAATCCTCTTTTCACTTCCCTGCAAACATTAACTCACAGTCAGCTGGAATTCAAGGGCTCCCAGCTGGAGTTAGCACATATTCCATGGACTGTGAACACCTAAAATTCTCTAAGGCACTTCTCAGGTATCAACTGGGAATGTGAGAGATGAGCATTTCAGAACAACAACAAACAAGAGACCACAACTGTGTTTTAATGAAGCAGTAATTTATGTGGATGCAGAACTACGCCACAACCTGGAATTCTTTTCCCCCAGGTTTGATGTGCACATCAAAACAGAAACAGATGTCCCTGGATGGGAAAACAAGTGTGGGATCAGGATCAGCTGCTGTGGGACCCACAATGAGCATGGAACACTGGGATCATGTGCTGGGCATGATCCCTTCAGCCACCCCCCTCTGTGGGAATGACCACGAGGAAGCCAAGCTCACTCATGAGCTGCCTGGGAAGGAATGTCCCTGTGCCCATCTGATGCTGGAGATAATGCCATCCACGGCTGCTTTAACTGGCATTACAAAATATTTGTGGCTGGCAGCTGACAAGGACCGGAAGTGAAACAATAGTTCTTCCACTTGCACAAGTCCCCTCTGCATTTTTAAGGGAGTTTTACAGGATCTTAAAAGAATTGGTAGCACTGAAATAATAAAAGAGATTTATGGAAGAAAATGGAAATCTCTGGTGACTTCAGAATTACTTTATCTTAATGTTATTTTTTCGTTCCATTTTAAAAAAAGGAATCCCCTGGGTGCTTCTAAATCATTCCAGAAAGTTTGAAACAATACTCTGGACGTAAATTGATTTCTTACAGTGATAATATTCTGCTTGTTCCAGAGGCTACAGAAATATGTGCTGATGCTAATGGCACCCTTTTATTTCTACAGGACACAGCAGTGCTGGGATAACATTCCTGAGCCTATTTAAGACTTTCAGCTACTGTGTTAACTTCTTTTTCAATTCAGACAGAGCCACCAGGGGAAAGAACTCTTTGCCACATGCATCCTATTAATTTCAGGGTATAAAGCAAATTATTAACTGAAAGCCACCAAGTCCTCAATTTGGGGTCATTTTTATAAACACTGCCAGCACCAGCTGAATCTCATTTGTGCAAGTCGTGTTTGGAGCCCACATTTCCATTTGTTTTAAATGATCATTGAAAGTGCAGGGGAAAAGTGATGGATGACTATGCTGAAAACAGAGAAGTCAACACAGCTTCACAAAAACTCCCAACTATTCTAACAAATAAAATCCAGGGCTCACCAGAACATGAAGGTTCTAGCACTGCTGGAACTAATACAGTTACTCCAATCAATTGCAGTAAAAAAACCAAAACAAAACAAAACCAGAAAGCAGAAGGTGGGGAATACCAAGGAGAACCTCCTTACCAAAAAAAATGCTGTTTAAAAGAATGACAGAGTAATTCAAGTTTAAAAGGGAGATATTGGTTCAACTTCTGCACTTAAAGCAGGGTCAAGTACACCAGGTTGCTCATTCCTTGGAAGTCAGCCAGATCTCTTCCTCTATCAGAGTCCTTAAAAACAGGCAGAGGTGTGGGAAAGCCACACTTCACCTGCAATTTTATCAATCAACCTCTCAAATTAACAAAGCACTGCTGTAATTTGTGCTCTTACTGTCACTCACACCTGAGCAAAGGGCTGTTGCAGGGAAATGATGTAACAAAGTTTTTATTCAAACCTGCCAAATCATCACAAGAACTCTGATCAAGAACAAGAGCCAAATTACACAACTCCACTTCCTCGTGTCAAGCAAACTGGAAAGTACAGAAAAAAACCAGAAAAGCAGCCTGATAATTACAACAGGATAAAAGAAACCACTGAAACCACAAAGACAAAGCACCAGCTTTTGACACTGTTCTCCCTCAAACACCAAAGCCCACATGAGCCATGACATGAAATACTTCTTTTTGAAAGAGCTTAGTTTAGAAATACCTGCTGCTACTGCCTGCTACCTTCTCCAGAATTTTTCTGTGTTCAAAAAAAATGCAGCAGCACCTGTAAACTGCTCCTCAGCTATGGCACAAGGTGCCCAGAGAAGCTGTGGCTGCCCCTGGATCCCTGGAATTGTTCCAGAGCAGGATATCCCAGCCTGGGATAGTGGAAGGTGTCCCTGCCCATGGCAAGGAGTTGGAACTGGATGGGCTTTAAGGTCCCTTCCAATCCAAACCATTCTGTGATTTTGAAAAACAAGTTTTTGTTCCCTCTTTCTTTCTCTCTTTAAATAATCTCAGGACTATTTAAAGTGTCCAGCACACCTGCTTTTCTTTTTTTCAGGTCAATGTTTCCTCATCATAAGTTGCTGTGTAAAGTCATTCTCTGTGGTGGTTCATGAGGGGAACTTACAGAATTAAGAGCACAGCACTAAAAATGATGAAGTTACTAAAAGGATGAATAACAAAACAGTCCTGATTTGACTTCAACCATCATCTTAGACTTCCCTCTGACCTTGGTTTAAAATAAAAACCTAAGTACCAGGAAGACAACTTATTTTTAAAGGGGTTTGTGGAGTGTTTTTCACACTCAGGTGATGGCAACTCCTCCTAAGCGGCTTGTCAGGAAACTGGCAAAGAACAAAACATTACCAGGCTTTATTAATTCTGTGCTTTGAGGGGTTTTAATTTCACTGCAGAGACTGAAATGGCCATAAAGGACAGATAGAAAGTCCAGAAGATTCAAATCTTTTCTGAACAGACCTAGAATGGTTTTGCTCCTTATTAAGCACTGTAATTGGAAAACTAGGAAGGCACAGTAGGAACAATTCTTCACCCTATTAAAAAAGCTGGAAGCATTTTGTCTTTTCTTTCCAAGCATCTCTGTTTAGTCTGTGATGGCTTTCCCAGTTACAAACACAGCAGAGCCAATCACTTTTTCTTCTCTGCATAAAAATGTTGCAAAATAAAGTAACATATTCCGAACCACTGAAAATTAGCAGGAGCTGTGTGTACCAGGAACCCTCCAATGAAAAGTCCCTTTTATTGCCTGTGACAGAAAACGAAACAAGGTCACAAGGTGGATTTGTGATTCATCTGTCACAGGACAGCACCACAGCAGCATTCCAGAGGCAGGAGCAAACACAAGGAGCAAACCCAGCAGCAGCTTCCTCTTGGGAGCAGCCCAAGGTGCCTCAGCCCAGCACACATCACACTTTTCCAACAGGCTGGAAACACCTCCTGCAGGCTTAAACCCCTCCTTTCTCCAACACCAGCACAGCCTTTCAATGGATTTTACTGTCACCAAGCACTGAAGATCCATTCTCCAGGCTGTCAGCAAGAGAAGATGTGCAAGAACTCTACCTGCCTCTGTTCAGCTCAGCTCTCACAGGATGCCAGGACCAACCCCTGATGTCCACATCCAATAATAAACACCCCTTGATTCTATTTTATGCTAAGCAAGACACCTTTCAGCCTATTGAAATAAAAGGTAATTTAAGATAAAGAGAAAGCAGATGGGAAGAGGCAGCCACATCAGCTGAGTTTTTAACTCGCTATTTATCAAGGCAGCCAAGTGGATGTCAGAGCTGAGAGCAAAATCTTGTGTTTTCTAGGAAAGTGAGCACAGTCTGCACATGCAGATGGTGCAGAGGGATGGTTTGAGAGTGCAGTGCCACAACCCCAACCCAAAGGCAGCAGAACCCACACAGCTCCATTCCAATCCTGGAAACAGAAACTCCATGAAAACCAAAACCCACGGAGAAACTGTTTGTGATGGATGCAAACAGGAACAGCCTCTGACACATCTGCCAGTGTTAGACACAGTACTACAGACAAGGATCAGCTGAGAAGTTTTCTTGTGGTTTTTTTTCTATCTCCAAAGATTTTATCATTTTTGGGGAACAACTAGAAAAACAGGCACTGGGTCCAAAATCTGAACAGCTTGAGGAGATACTTGATGTGATTCAGAAATGTGCAGAGCCCTGAGCAGTTCAAAGATCAGCTCAAGGGCAGCTAAATGGGGAAACACTCACAGACAGCATGTGGCACTACAGGAATACCTAAGGACTTACTAATACTGAGATAAAAGGCACATTTTTAGAATATTAATCACAACACAGTAGCAAAGATGTTTAGTTTAGACACTACAGCTGCTTACAGCATGTAAAATATACTGGGTCACACCACCACTCAAGCTATTGAAACAAAAGCTGTGCTGGAAGGGTGAAACTCCCTTCCAAAATCCTCCCCAGTGACGTCACCTAGAGATGAGAAACATTGCACAGGTGTCTCCATTTCTTTATCCTTCATTTTCCAGCCCTAGCATCTCTTTCAAAAATGGCAATGGCTATTCAGAGTTCTTTAGATTGTAGGCAGCAATTTTTCCCCCAAGCTGCATTTCTCTTTTTAACATTAATTTCATGTGCTATTTTCTGCCTGGTCAACAGAAATTGGCAAGATCTTGCTCCATTTCTCAGTCATTGTACATTTGCTTATACTGAATGATTCTTCACCTTCAATTGGTCACCTCCCTCTCCAGCTCCTCCTCCATTTGTATTAAATCATTCTTCTAAATAAAATAATCATTTTTTCTGTACTTTATACAGTGTGGTTCCCTCAGGAATTTCAGAAGGAGGAGAAGAAGAAACCAGGATCCTGCCAGCAAATCCCATTCCAGATTACAAGCTGCTGTTTCTATTCTATTTATTTATACATTTAAGAAATTTCATATTCAGTTTACATTAGAGCTCCTGGATGAAGGAAGGAATTTGAGTCCAGTGGTGCATTATCCTTGATTTTCCTGAAGATTTTCCCTCCCTCTCTCTCTCCTAAAATCTCCAGTAGCCACTTCAATTCAGGACCATGCCTGTGATTTTCTCTGCCTTGCTCCAGAGAATGACCCCATTCTCAGGACACCTGGGTGTGTTCCCAGGGAATTTTGCTCATGACCAACAGTGCAAGAGACCCAAATTTACAGCTCTTCATTAAAAACACACTTTTGTTTACCAGACAAAGAGATTCAACTGCTATAAATATCTGAGAGATGCAGAAAAATAAGCCTTGAATGTTGTCCTTTCCTTCCAGAGTAATTTGGCTGCATGAAAGCACTTAGGCTTTCAGTAAACCACAATTATTTATATCAAAGAACAAGTTGTAAGGTTTTTTCCTGTATGAAAAAAAAGATCCAGCTTGAGAAAGGCTTGAATAAAATTACCAAGGCTATTTGCTCATTTTTAAAAATGATTTCAAACACCCTTTTTGTTTGTTTTGTTGTGAACATACTCAATTCCTTTCTGGAACTGCTCCCAAGTAAGAGCATTAAGTGATGACAGCCAAGCATGCATGTAAGTATGGAATTATCTTATGTAAGCATCAATTAATAATTTTATCTGCACCAGGCACAAGGAAATTCTTTACAAGCATTTCCATGTACCAAACATTAAGCCAGCACAAATATTCACGTTTTACTAACAGAAAAGCACACACAGGGAAAAACAGGAGAATTCTTTTGGTGCTCTCATTTTTTATCTCACTTACCTGCTTTTCTTATCAATGTATCAATATTTCCTCCCCCCCAAAATGCAAATGCTGATAATGCAGGGATTTGTTATAGTTCTATGCCATTTCTCCAATAAAGCAATTCAAAATGCAAATGACAGAATTCTAAGTCATCCTGCCTGGGAATAGTTTGTAAAGAGCAAATGAAAGTAAAGTTTAAAATGTCAACATGTGAAATGCAAGCAGATAAAGTGTGAAGTAGAAGATTTTACAATTGATCTGTAACTCTTGAATTCAAAGACACAGGAATAGTGTACATTTAATTAATTCTAGGGTGATATTTAAGAAAAAACAACTGTGAGCAACCAGGTTTGTTTAAAGTGTGTCATTTCCTTTGAGTTAAAGTAGCTACTCCTGCCTTGACCTGGCAAATTGCCACAGGTGAGAACAAGAATGCTGACTGCTGTTCCCTAAAATCCACAGTTTAGAAACCAAGATATTTAATAAACCAAGATATTTAATAATTCTAGCTCATTAATCACATCACAAAGAAGTGTTCCGATCAGATACAAAATAAAAAGAATTATGGGATATGGTACTAAATAACAAAAAAAATCTCCAGTTTCCTTACAACAGGAAAATGCAGGGCTTAGTTTGACAGAGCTGACTCCTTCACGCCAGGGAGTTTTATCCAAGTGAGTTTTTCAGAAAAGAAGTGAATTAAAAAATGAAAAGTGACTGCCCAGTTTTGGGGCCTCCAAGCTGGCTGCACTTTTTATAGACACCACTGCAGGCTCCACCTTCCCTCTCACTTGTGACAACTCACTGGAAAAGGCAATCCAGGACTTTGTACCCTCCCAGATTTTCCCAGTTCCCAGAATTGAGCTTCCTTACCTTCATGATGTTTACTAGGTCTGTTTGATAGTAGCGATCCTGGTGTGCATTGGCAGCTGCTAAAGTGAGGAGATAATCATTCCTGGCATGGATAGCCTTGGAATTGCACTCGGATCGTCGGGCTTTTAACTGCAACAAGTGAAAACACAGCTCAGAAAGAGAATGTGAATGACCAACAGCAAGTTAATTCTGTGTGGATGTGTTAATGCAGTGAAAATTTCAGAGCATTCACAGCTTTTAAGTGTTTTAAGTCTTCCTAATGCTGGATTTTTCTCTCCTGCCATCGGAATTTCATGTGTGATCTTCAAAGAACAGTTTTAACTCTAATTAGAACAAAAAAATTCCTTGCATATATTTCATATAGAAATCCATACTTTGCCCAGAGAATGCCCTTAACTCATCCTTTGTCCTACCAATTTCCCTTCCAAGCTGTCCTTCACCTCTACATTCCAGACAATTTGGGGCATTTGCCTCATGAAATGAGCAGCAAAATCCAAGTTTTACACTCACCTTCACACTTGCCTTCTGCAAGCTTATTCTTGACTGAAAAAGACTAAGTTTGGACCTGGAACAGAAATGAGCAGAAGCAATTGAATTACTGCCTTACAACATTTCTAAGAAGTATTTTTTAGCTGTCTGAAGGATGGTGGTTTAAAAAGTAAACGAGAAAACAAAATCAAGTCAACAGCTATTTTAATCTGAATAACATTGCAGTATAAATCTGCTCCAAAACTCCCAAGCTCATTTTTTTTGGTTGTTTTTGTTTGTTTACTTTCTTCATGTATAACAGGTAATTTTATTAAAGTTCTTTTCATCATCCCTCAGAAAGACAGAAAAGATCTCTAAGGAAACCATCATTTCATTCCCTGAGAGCAATTCTGGATAACTTCTAAAAACAAAAATTAAAGCAAAAAAAAAAAAGGGGGTGTGGTAAACTCCCTTAAGACAGGCCAGACTCCAAACCCAAAACATGTGTTACTGGTTTTCCTGGAAGGAAGGAAATCACCCTCTTTAGGATGTCAAGGAACAGAAAAAACCTAAAGCCTTGAGAATTTATCTCAAAAAATGAACAACAGTGTCCTGTTGCCTCTCCTCCTCTAAATAGACTGATAGCAAATTTGAGATGTGGACAGAAAAGGAAGTCAGGAGGCTTTAATATCAAAGAAGTGCCAGCTGACACTCTGTCCATAGAAAATGCCAATTTAAAGCTGTTACTTGAACTCCCTTCCTAAACAAACCAACACAAACAAGTTGTAATTTCCTCTCAGGGTGTGCTTGAAATAGCTACAAAAATGTATAGAAGCAAAAGGCAAAGGAAACCTGGCAGAATCTTGTTGAAAGCCAAATATCAAGTGCAAAAACTAATACAAATCTGCTTTTTGGGGCTGCAATTATTTCTACATATGCCATTATAAAAACATACTTGGCCTCAATATCAGCTTTCTCCCGCACCGCCTGAGCCATCTGTTCAGTCTCAAAATATTTCTTTTTGCCTTTAGCTAAATCTTTGACTGTCTCCTGCAATTCAGCTTGGATCCTTGTCAGCTGGTCCACACACTGAAAAAAAGCAGTCAGGAAAGAAAGTATTACTTTTTTTTTTTTTCATCCAAATATTATTATCATCATTGCTTTGCTGCTTTTTATGGCATTTTATAGGGAAGGATGCAGTCTTCAAGTCACTCCTGGTCAATTATTCATGCAGGTTTTTTAAAACTGATCAGAACATAAAACTGCTGCTGTTTAAACTGTTATGATAACCCACAAATTAAACATAAAAGTTCTGAAAGCTTTGGCTGAGGTGATTAGTTGAAGCCATCGGAATACAACTGGGAAAAATCCAAAGGCAATCTACTGGAAGTGATACCAAAAGAAAAGATTAATCTTTCCTTCTTTAAAATTTAAAACATGAGGCAAAAGCTGCCACATAAAACACAACACAACAGGAAGAAAAATGATTATATTCAGTAATTCTTCAGACACTCTACCAGCTTAAGAAAAACCCCAACAAAGTGGGAAAGGGTCTCTGCTAAGCAGGACCTAGGTAAGAAAACCAATGTGAATCATGAATGTCTAGAATTAAAACTCTCTTTAGAAGAGATTACTAAAGATTTTCTTTAACCCAAACTGGATTAAGCACACAGGAGATTGATAGTCCGGTGGATTTCCATTTAATTACAGACATCACAGGCTGGACGTGGTCAGTGAAGGCTCCAGCAGCACCCAGGGCTGAGTTCAAGGAAACCAAATTGCCTTTGAGTCCTTCAAACACCACCCCAAAGGTGCCAGCTCTTTTCCTGCCATCATCAGCCCCCTGGCTCCCCTCATTCCAGGTGCCCTGGTGCTGAACACCCCTCCAAAACACCTCAGCTTCTCCATGACACGAATTATTAATGCATTTAACCTCCCTGGGAAGCACTGCAGGGCTGTAATCCAACGAAGTAACATTAACTTCCTCCTATTCCATTGCTTAAAAAAGAACTCCCAGCCTCCTGGAGAAAACAAACTGGCAGCCAAAAGGAATTGCTGGTCTTCTCAGCACACAATCCTGCTCTCCCTGAAGCTGTCCAATTGCTATAAAGCACAGAAAAATTCCCACTAAAGCCACTGTTTGATGTGGGCAGACCAATAAAGCAATGGGTTTCAGAGGGTGCATTCCCTAGAGGCTGGTTTGGGGAGTGGTGGAAGGCAGAATTTGGATTTTTGGACACCTCTGTGTGCATCACTGAAAAATGAAAGGTAAAAAAATCTGTATATAGCGGATGGCTGACAAAGACCTAAAAGCCTGTGAAAAGGAGTGGGGTTTTGCAACATCACTGGGGATTTTGATCCCTAAAATCTCCTGCCAGCATCAAAGAATTAAAATATCAAATAACACCAGTTGTTAAAAGATCATTTGAGAAGAGTTAAATAATCTTGGTTCCCTGTAGGATAAAAAATTGTCAGGAGACTGGATGCCACTTTAGATGGATATTCCCATGTAACCTTACAAGCATTTTGCTGACTGAATTTTAATTTTGATAAGCTTTTGTCCGAATGGAGGTCAGAACAATTATTTCTCTGTCCATTATGTATCTGTTTGGGAATTCAAAGGGAAGGGTGAGAGACTGCACTGTGTAAAACAATAAACTGATTGTGTAGGAAAATTAATCCCACCAAGTGGATGATAATTCCATGTTGTAGGAAAAGCATATCACTGTTAGAATACTCTGAACCAGAATGTTGCCCTGATAATTGTAATAACTTGTTCTGCTGATTCAAAAGTGCAGGAATTAAGGAATTTCTGTGACTTTTAAAAGATCCCACTTCTGCTGCTGACTCACAAACACTGAACTGTCACCACTTGAAGAAGAATAAAGTACAATTATTTACCAGTAAGGATGCCATAAAATTGCCACAGCGTTCTTTGGAAAGCTTCACATGAAAATAAAATTCCACAGGACAATAAAAAAGCATTAATGAAGTTAATTTTTCTCTCACAAAACAGACATTACACATCTTTCAGAAACTGAGAGCTCGCATTACACGACATCTATTGAAATTTGTAACCAAGTATTTTACAAAATACTACCAGAGAACACAGACCTAGGTATGTTCTGGGTCTTTCTTGTCACTTTGTAACAAGGGCAGCTAAAAAGTCTGTTGTTTGGGTTTTGGTTTTTTTTTTTTGGTCATTCAAGGGACACTTCCCACCATTCCAGGCTTCTCCAAGCCCCATCCAGCCTGGCTTGGACTCTTCCAGGGATCCAGGGGCAGCCACAGCTTCTCTGTGCCACCCTCATAAATGACTTTCAAATGCAACAAGCAATTAAATTAATATCCAGCTCACTGGAACTACACTATCTTCTCTGCAGGGATAATTACAGATAATTAAGCAGATAATTAAAGCAGCTTTTGGAGCACTTACTTGTGATACTGTTACAGGAGGTGGCTGGACAATCTCCACTCTCCATCCTGGAGATTGCTCAAGCCATTCCTTCAGGTTTCAGATGGATCATCCTTTTCTTAAAATCACAACTTTTTCCAACAAAAACCACTTGCAATTGTCACTGCAAACCCAATGCAATGCCATTTCTACAGCAGACACATGTTGGACCAACTGGTATCACATTTTTATAAGACAGTTAAAATTTGGGATAACAGCTCTGAATTTTGGTTCCTCTCCAACAAGCTGGATTTGTACATCTATAAGATGAAGAGTACTTACATATTTTAGAAGTGCCACAATAAAAGATTTCTAAAATCCATTTTTTCCTCAATAAAAATGACAATAGTTTAAAGGAATTATTAAAGCACAAATACCTTCTTCAGCTGCTGCTCCTTAAAGCACCGGACACTCCTGGCTGGTTCAGAAATTAAGTTTTTATAGTTCTCACAGATATTGAGTCGGGATTGGGCCACCTGCATGGTGCCTTCTAAGAGTGATTTCCAAACTGAGTACATGCTCCTAAAATAATGAAACACAGAGAGGGTGTGGGAAGGAAGAAAGGGAGGTCAGGTGCTCCACTGAGAAGTCAGATTTATAGAATCTCCTGAATTGGAAGGATCCTCCACAAGGATCACAATCCAGCTCCTGGGCTGGTTTATGTGACAGCAGCACACATTTTTCCAAGGACTGCTTTTAAAACTAAATCTAAAGCACAATCCTTTAGGCTGAACTAGCAAATATCTCCACTTCTAACAAAACTCTGAATGGAAGTTGTACCAAAAATAAAGATTTTCTCGCCTGTTCCTGTCTTGTGATTCAACTTCTTGCAAACATTTTGGGTTCAGCACTTGGTGATTGGTAGGGAAGGGTTTGGAGAAGATCTCTGGCACTGTGGGATCTCATGGCATGGAAGGGGCTGGGTTAAGGGAGTGTTTTATGTACACTTGAGACTGATAATTCAGTTTATTTCTTTCTAAACACACAATCGATGTGAGGGTGCTGGAAGTCCCAAACACAAATCTGTCAATTTCTTCCTGTTTCAAATAAAACTTGTCGGAACACAAAGATGACATTAAAATAAAGCATCTGGAAGCCTATTCCAAATATTTAGGAGGTGCTGTCCAAATGCCTTCAGCAACTGAGTTATTTCTGGTTTCATGTTTTATCCACCTCTCATGTTAATGAAATCAAGTTTTGTAAACAACCATCTCTTGCTTTGCCTCCTCCCTGCTGTCACATTTGATCTTCACAAAGAACAGCCTCATAAAATGAATCTCTTCCTGTATTTTTCTATGAAAAAATCCACACACTTATCCCTCTAACCTTTAAGTTATATAGATTTACTAAAATCTATATTCATATACAAGCATTAATGCCCAAACAGATGCAAATTACAGTTGTACTGTCAAGCTGTTTTGTTTCTCCCATCTTCCTAAATATTCAAGTCATAAACATCTATTTAACACTAATCCCAGGAAAACAAAGCTTCTTTTTTAACTGGCAATGCTCTACTACAAAGGCAAAAGAAAAATTAACTGCAGAAAAGGGTGATTCATTGTTAAGTAAAATAATGAGACACATTGAAATGATAAATACAGCAATTTTGAGATATCCAACTGGTAAATTACCTATAATCACTTCGTTCCTCAGCTCTTATCCCAAGCCAGTCCTTCTTTAAGTATTGGCTAGCCAGCTTCTGAATGCTCTGTTAAGAAAAGGGAAAAAATAAAAGTGGGTTTTTTTTTTAAAAAGGTAATCAAAATACCATTTCTGCTCTTATGTTTGGGAAAACCCCAAGAAGCAAACAATCTACAGCTCCAGCAAATGTCCAATGGCAGACTCAGAGGTGGGAATGCTGGAAGGGAAAGGGCTGAACTTGTCCCATCTGTGAGAACCCCAATTTGTATTTCTCTGGATCAGGGCAGTGGCTCCAGAATCCAGGAAACATTTGCTCATTTATGAGCCCACGCTGGATCATCCAAGGCTGCAGGAGCTCTGCTCTGCTCCATTACTCAGAGGATTACATCAGACAAGAGATTGACAAATGCAGCTCGTCTTTAATTATTCATGTTAATTGCACCCTTCAGCCCCTGTGTTTCATTTTGCATGGCCTCTGGAAATCAATAACAACATTTTCATATTCAAGGTCAGCAAGCAGCAGGGTTTCACTGAGAAGGGAAGGGGAGCTGCTGCCACACTGACCCCTCCTCTGGCTGCTGATCCCCTTTTTCCTCAACAGATCACTTTGGAATTGGGTCCCAGCAATTGGAAAACACAATGTACACTGTGGAAACCATGGAGCTGGAGGTGAGTTTGTGAACACTGAGCAGCATTCCAGGGTTTGGGCTCCTGCTGGGGAACCACAATCCCATGGAATGCTCCAGGCTGGGAAAGGATCTGGGGTGGGGGCCTCAGGAGAAGTTTAGGTTGGATTAGAGAAAATTCCTTCCCCATAAGGAAAAGGACAGCACAGCTGCCCAGAACAGTGGTGAGTCCCCATCCCTGAGGGATTGAAGAGCCTGTGGATGTGGCACTTGGGGACATGCCTGGGTGGTGGGACAACAGCTGGACTCCAAGACCTGGAATATCCTTTCCAACCTAAACCATCCTGTGACTCTTCCAAAGAACCATCAGCACAGAAACACCCTCCAGCTTTCAGTCTACACTGCAAGAAGTGGAGACCGGGGTGAAAATTCCCTTTCCAGCTAAGAATCAATCCCCCAGGAATATTTTGGAAGAGCTACCCAGAGGAAGAGCCTGGGGTGAGACACCTTTGCCTCTGACCCACTCAAAGAGAGGCACAGCCCAGTATTATTTATTTACACTTTCCATATCATGTTTAGGATGCAACAACCTTTTAATTACTCCTAGAAAAAATATGAGAAGTAGTTCAAAACAGCACAAGCTTTTATTCATGTCTCACAGCCCACACAGTAGTAAAAATTTATCACCAAGCTATGACTTGATCAATGTGTTCACACAGAAAAACTAAATGTTGCTAATAGATCATTAGTAGCAAAGTCATGCTCCCTCATATTTTTAAAACAACGCAAATTCCATTAGGTAGCAGTTTAAAAATCCCAGATAAAAGGAAAAATAACATTTCCTTTAACCCTGGCAGAGCAATTTGTGATGGGATTTGGAGCTTTATGAGATACCTCCATCTGGTGCCAATTCCATGTTTCCACCCCTTCTTCCTCAGACTCCACTACATGATCTGCCTCAAGATGCTGAACAAACACTCACAAATAGGAAAAAAAAAAAAAACTCACTGGCAGCTGAGGACAAGCTCTGCCAAAATTAAGACGCAAAAAAAGTCACAAGAGGGATAAATAAAGCTATTTTTGCCCACAGAAATCCTATCACTGATGTCAGCAAATAAACCATAAACCCAGTGGGATTAACCATTTATTGCCAAACTGAACGAGCTCAGCAACAAAACCACTCAAAAAAGTCAAGAGAATAGAGAGGATAAAAGAATCATGGAATCTCCTGAGCTGGAACGGACCCACAGGATCCCAAAGTCCAACTCCTGGCTCTGCAGAGTCCAAAAATCCCACCCTGTGCACCCCTGAGAGCGTTGTCCAAACACTCCTGGAGCTCCAGTGTCCATGAAAAAGTCAGCACAATTTCACATACACTCAGATTTGTATTTCCCAGGACTCCAGCTCCTACTTGATGTTCCCTATCACCAGACCTCACCTCAAGTCTATTTATTGATATTTGCTAATAAAGCCAGTTGTGACTGGTATTGGGGAGGAAAAATTTTAAAATATTTGCTATAATACATACAAAATGAATCACCACTAGAAAAGGAAAGAGAGAGATGACCCAAATTAAAAGATCTTTGTTAGAAGACTTTTTAAAAGTCATATTAACAATGCTTTCCAAAGCAGTCATAAGGTTTTTATCTGCAATAATAATTGAGAGGTGCTGATGACAGCAGATGCACAAAAAACCTATTATTGATAGCAGAAAGCATGACAGATCCAGCTGATGTAACACTGAGATTTGGAACTATCAAGCAGGCAACTCAGCGCTGCTTTTCATTTAGGTGGTTTCGATATCTTGCATCATTTTGATCACTTCTCTTTATCACAGCAGCTTTCTGACATGATTTTTTTTTTTTTATTTTGTTTGCTAAGTCCTCTTCTGGCAGGCAAACGCTCCACAACAGAGAGGCTTTAGTATCTCTGCTTCTTCTCTGGGAAAAGCAAGGTTACTCCCAATTAAACTGACTTCATGGAAGTGTGGAAGCCACTTTTACCAATCAACAGCTGCAAATTAACACCCTCCATTAGCAGCAAGAAAAATTCACAGTTTTATTATGTATCAATTCTTATTGCCACACCCATCCACTGCTTATGTGCAAGAGAGCTTTCCAGTATTTTACTTTTCAATGGGAAAAAAAGCGTTGGGAATGTTGTACCACTGTCATTATTGTGAGGTTCAGGCACCGTGGAAAATTCTGTTTTATTTCAGTACTGCTGGTTCTTCCAAAATAAAATTTGACAGCTACACTAAGACTCTGCTGCCACTGTAAAAACAGCCTTTGGACTGATACCAGATATTTTCAAACCCATATTTTTAGCTGGAAGACAGCAAGACTGTATGGGCCATTCACTGATGATCCTCGTGGGTCCCTTCCAGCTCAGAATATTCTGTGAAATGAATGAAGTCATCTGTGAGGACTGGCTGAGGATGAAGGGAAATCATCAACACAGAGACTCCTCCAAAAAAATAAAGGACAAAAAACCCCCACACAACCAAAATGCAAAATGTCTACATTCTGAAGAATGCTTCTACTATAAAAATGAAGAAATGAGATGTGTCCAAAACAAGAAATCTCAGGCACTGCCCCGATGCCCTCAGCTTTTTTTCTCAAAAGTGAGATTTGACACAGCTTCAGCGAGCTCAGGGAGCCTGACTCACTCAAGCACAGCTACCTGGGGCCAAAAATTCAGGAGGCAGCTTTATCAATCACACAGATGTTTGCCTCACAAGCTTCAAGAGTAACTTGGAAGATATTTTACACCCTTGCCAATTCTCTTGGAAACATTTGGATTGGGAGAAGGGAGCAGAAAATGCAACACAGCCTGGGAGGTGAGAACTCTGGCTCCTGAACATAGCAGAACCATTCAGTATCAGTCTGGGACAGTCATTACAGTGATATTTCAAGTAATATTTTATTTACCAGGGCTAGATCCAATAATGGTTTAATGAGAATGAAGGGACCCAGGCAGGGATTCCAGGCAGGATGTGACGTGGCTCCATTTGCATCACAAGCTGTCAACACAAGCTCTGTCAGACACAATTATTGTGCTGGGAGCTCACACAGGGCCTTAGGCAGCAGCACAGATGAAAATGAAAACAACCCCTGGAACAGGGATTCTCCAGACTTCTCCAAGTACATCCTGGCACTTTCCAAAAGGTGCCCTGGCTGTTGATCTGCACTTCCTTTAACATGGCTAAGAGAGGTAAAAGAGGTTTCTCTGTGCCTGCAGCATCAATTGCAAAATTCCCTGGAAACATTAAGAAAGGCTGTTTATCTAAGGTGAAGCTGCATCCCTACCCATGCTGCTTCTCCTTCCTCAAGTTGGGATATTCCTTCCTACCATCAGATGACTCCAATTCTAGAAAATAAGGGCATTCATTCAATTCATTCACAATTTTGTTCCAAGCTGCATAATTTCTCTTTTTATTTTCAGATATTTGAAGCATGACAAGAAAGCAAAGAAAACAAAGTGGGAAGCTAAAAAATTCATGTACAGCAGTTAAATATCACCTCAGGCACTCCTGCAATCAGATTTAGCAAAGGAAACGTCAAAGCTCTTCTCATTCACTTTGTTCATTTGTTAAAACTACTGCTTCATTTGCAGTATCTTAATTCTCTCAAAAACAATCTGAATGAGATATAATTTAACTTTTCCTCTCTCAGCCCTCCCTTAAAAAAAATCCCTGGCACTAAGTTTGTCCCTTTTTCCAAAGGTTTCACAGTTTTCAAAGACAACACTCACAGTGCTAAGACAGGAAATGATCAGAGGATAAATCCACTGCAGCCAAGCTGACTAGACCTAGAGCCAATTTCAGATTTATTCATCAAAATATCCTCCAACCTATTATATTCCTGACCTTTCATCATGCCAGGATCCATAGCTAACCTAGGGATTCATATTCTGTATCACTTGGCACAAAACCAGTGTTGGAAGTTTCTTTCTCTGCCTTATTATGAGTCTCCCTTATTATGAACACCCTGACAGATTTTAAGTAATAAAACCATACTTTACTAAGCTTCCAACTGCTTCTTCTCCGAATTCTCCTGTCTTTGGCTTCCAAATTTCAGGATTTCAGGTATCATGAAAAATTAACTGTAATCTCCATAATGTGGCACCGTGGCTAATCACAGATACTTCCAACTCTGAGCACGTTACAAACCAGAATAAATCCAGTTACACCAACCAAGCTCAGTATTCATGTGGAGAAATTATTGCCCTTTTCTAAATTACATATTTTAAATTGCTACACTAAGGATATGTTGCTATTTGGAAACATTCCAGGTTATTTTTAAGGCCTTTTGCTAAATGACTCCTTTAAAAATGTCTGCACTGATGTTCTCACTGCATCATCCAGTATTTATCCAGTGAGTGTATTTCAGGCAGCCTAAAGTTTAAGGACTCTCTTCTCACAATTTTTAGCTCTACAACCACTGAGGAATTACAATAATCCAAGCAAATAAAAATCCCCCAGCTTTCCAGGCACCAAGTAAAGAAGTCTGCATAAAATTCCACCCATCTTTGAGCGTGAAAGTTGAAAAATGGCAGAAGACTGATTTTTATTTGTCAAAACACAAGGAGCTCCTGTTTAAACCATCTAAAATTATTCTTTCTTAGACTTGAAATAACTTTTCCTAGATTGTGAAGCTGCTCTGCATAAACTCAGAGATCTTTTTCAGAGCTGGCTTTCTTTAAGTCCCTATGAAACTGTTAGAAAACCTCAGGAAGGATCAGAGCCTCAGGATGTATTACAAGATATCAGGAGGTTTCCACCACATCACTTCTCCCTGGAGCCAAAGACACATTAGCAGCTCTGGAGAAGAAGTTTGTTTGTCTTTTGGTTCAAAAGGTTGTGCTTCCTGAGCAAATCCCACTCCTAATAGATAAACCAAAGTCCTGGATTGCATTTCAGATGGGGAACCACTGCTTTACACAGCTCCTTATAAAAGAGATTTCTTTTTCACCCTGCTGCACTAGACAGTATCATTTTTGGCTGAGTTAATTTTTAACTTTCAGGTAAACTTTTAACAACTTTCAACCTTGATCTTTAGACAGATCTTCTAAAACTTAAAATAAGGAAATTCATGAGGTTCCACAAGGCCAAGTGCAAGGTCCTGCACATGGGTCAGGGCAATGACAGGACACAGAGAATGGCTTCCCACTGCCAGAGGGCAGGGATGGATACTGGGAAGGAATTGTTCCCTGTGAGGATGGAAAAGCCCTGGCACAGGGTGCCCAGAGAAGCTGTGCCTGGATCCCTGGAAGAGTCCAAGGCCAGGCTGGACAACCTGGGATAGTAGAAGGTGTCCCTGCCCATGGCTGGGGGTTGGAATGAGGAGATTTTTAAGATCCCTTCCTGAAATTAAAAGACTGATGGGAATGAAGTCATGACAAACTACCTGTTTTCCTCCATGCACAGGTCTGATTGCCCATTAATTCCAAGTGAAGTTTCTCAGGACACAAATACCACCCAAATCCCACAGAATGATGACAAACCAGCACTTCTGCCATTCCCTCTGGAGAGAAATCACCTGCACACGGGCTGGACCCCCAGCCTGTCCTGCTCAGGGCCACCAATGCCACATCCCTCCTCTGTCCCACACCTCAGCTGGAGCAGGACATGGGGGACACGGCTGTCACCCCCTCACCACCACTCCCTGCTGGCTTCAGGGATCCCAGCCAGGAGCATCCCTTCAGTAGGAGTCTGGAGGAACTCCTGTGGCTTTTAACCAGGCTGCTGTCAGGTACAGGGGTTTTTCTTCTCTGCTTCAACTGCTAAGAAATATCACTTTCAACATGCACCAAAAGGACTCCTGGAATGCTGATAAGCCCTCTCCCCCCACCAAATGGAAGCTCTGTGCTGCTGGACAGAAAGACAGACAACAGGATCATGATGTGGAGCCTTGGGAAAAAGCAAAGCCCGAATTAGGACTCCAAAAGAAGTGTAGCTTCTCAATTTCTCACCTTCCCCATAATTACCTCCACGAGTTCTGTTTTGCTGAGTGAGACCAAAAC
Source organism: Toxostoma redivivum (assembly GCA_013397375.1). Taxonomy (NCBI): domain Eukaryota; kingdom Metazoa; phylum Chordata; class Aves; order Passeriformes; family Mimidae; genus Toxostoma; species Toxostoma redivivum. Next base: position 489,439 of record VXBI01014065.1, on the reverse strand, counting down.
CTGGTACTTCCCAGTTTTGTAACATGTGAGGAGTGTAGCAATAATTCCCAAATTTCCTGTAATTCAGATTTTGGGTGGCTGATGAAGAATGGCAATAACCTCACCTTCCATAATATTTTTTAACTGGAGAACACTGTGCAGCCACTACTCTACTAAACAGAAGGACCAGGATAGGATCTCCTAAGCAAAGTCTCAACTATGGACTAAAAATCCATATTAACCAGCTCACTTGCCTCATGGAATCAGTTCAAAATGTTTGAACTAGCTCAATAATCGGGGGAGCACTGGAAGAGTTAAAAAGGGAAAGTCAGAATAAACCAAGAATGGTGAGTGACCTCTCTGTCCTGTTTCCAATAGCTACAAAACCTTGCATTTAAGACCAACAAGTCGTGGCTGCAACACTGTGGGTTCTCTCATCCTCACTGCAGGCTTGGCACTGACCATAATTAATAGTGACCATAATTAATAAACCACAGCATGTGTAGGGTTTTTAAAAAATAATGCCATGCAGTAGGATTCCATTTTTAAAGATTTACTATTTTGAGAGAAACCCTTCTGAATTTGTTTCATTCTCCACAGTGCTGCCACTGAAGCTGCCCTGTGTTATTCTCCAGCAGGTCAGCATTTCTTATTCTGTGGGAACTTCTTAATTAAAGGTTCACATGATTACAAAGCACTGATACAGCTCTCGCTCTATGGAGCACAAAGCTGGTTTTTTTTCCTGCCCTAAAACAGCTGGCAGATAACTCTGAAATTGGCTGTGCTTCACGTAGTATTTATTGACCAGTTTGTAACAGTGGAAATGTTACTGCTCTGAAGTTTACCATGTTGAAGTTTGAAAATTAATTTTTAATTTGGTAATTAGCTTCTGAGCTTGGTCTATCTTTAGAATATGGAACTCGCAATTAAGTCAGGTTTTGGCATAAATTTAATTGTGTATATCATAAAAAATAAAAACCACCCTGAAAACACAATGCCATATTTTTAAGAGGTTTGGTACATTTTGCCTGTCTGGCAAAGTTCACATGAACAAATTTTGTTCTGAAATCATCACCACTATTCAAAATTCACTCCTCACTAATTAAGTAACTTTTAAATTCGTATTTCTTGTGAGCTCTATTCAACACTAGCCCCTAAAGGTCTACTTTAAGCCCTGCTGAAATCAACCTCTGTAATAGATGATAATAAAAACTGTGTACAGGCAGTCTGTTTCTACAGCTTTATAAACTTATGTAGATTGAGACTAATTATCAAAGCCCTTTCCCTCAAGTCCCTCAGGGAACACATGCTGGCATGGAAAAGAAATTCTGGGATGCTGCAATCACACGTTCCAAGTGTCACTGGTCCCACCACAGCACCACAAGCCCCACAACCAACACCAAAGATTTCAACTGTTCTGTTTTCTCCATGGAAATTGTCCTTGATGCCAATGAGCTTTAAGATCCCTTCCAACCCACGATTTTATGAGGAAAGCTTTGCCACTGCTCACCTAGTTATGCTCAGATAGTAAAATAATCAAATGCAGCATAAACACTACAACAGCCAAGGAATTTAATCCCTCACCTGACAGTCTGGGTTTGTTCTGAACCTCTAAATCTGCACTAAAAGTACAGTTAAAAATGTCAGGAGTGGAAGACAAAGAGAGCTAAATATCTAAAAAACAAATGAAGATGATTCACCTTGGCTGGACAGCTCTTCCAGCTGAACAAACAACCCAAGTGCTCCCTGGAAATCAGAGAGACAAGTGTGCATGCTTCTATCCACCAAGGAATTTTGGCACCACGATCCAGTTATGGAAAACAAAGGTTTGGACTTCCTATATGTAACTGCTGGATTGATCAGGCAGCTTGAAAAGGAGAAAAGTAAGAACACAGTTGTACCTAACAAAATTTTCAGCATTCTAAGTCAGCAGACACGAAAGCCACGCTACTCTTCTGGCTACTAAAGTTTGAGACTTCATGCAGGAAAAGGGACTGGAGAACTCATCATCTCAGGGGAGAAAAAAAAGAAGAAATACTTTATTTGTTCCTAGGTGAGGGGAATTCCAACTAAGTATTTTTTAGGAAGAATACACATTCACAGAAGAACATAAAAATGCTGGGATTGTGTCCTGCAGGGAAATACAGAAAAATTTCAGATGTGTGGCCAAGAACAGGCTTTTTCCAGCAGTTAAAACAAATCCATTTTAGACCCTTGAAAATCCTAGAACTCTTTGAGGGCTTTCTTTTCCCATAGGAAAAAGTAAACAATGGCCACAGTAGCAGGGCAGCCACACGAAGGTTGCCATGAGAAGATCCCAGGTGAATGTAGCACAGCAGAACCACTATTAATAATTAAACTGGGTCTAAAGGAGATCACTGATACCAACATTCCCAAGCAAGGGGGCTCCAAAGCTCACATCCAGCTTTCCACAAGCAGCAGAGATTCCCAGGGATTGCAGCCTTTTTAATTCCCTTCATTTGCCACGGAAAATTTCCCACCTTTCCAAGACTCCACATTAACCCTGAAGCAGGAATTTAACAACAATATTACCTAGTGCACAGCACATTCCTTAACACCTCATATATCCTACAGGACACAGGATGTGACATCCTCATTCCTTTAGCTAAACCTATAAAGTACTGCCTTATATTTCCAGGGATTTGCCATGGTTTTGTTTTGTCCTTGAGAAACCAAACAGCAGCAGAGATTGAAAGCAAAATTTAAGGCTGTAGAACACAGTCATGCAAACAGCACAAAACTTTAATTTTAGCCATCTTAAAGTGTCTTTAATAGCATTTTATAGGGTAAATTTGCTCTCTGTTGCTATTTCACAGTATAGTAGTACTTTAAATGAAGGATATTATTTTTTAGGAAAAAAATCCCTATTTTCAACAGGACAGAAAAGCTGGCAGCAATAAAACAAAGATGTTAAAGGCTGTGCTCATGTTCAAACATCTGTAGAAAAAAAGAAACCCTTCCACAACTCAGGATACAGGTGCCAAAGCACTCACTAAGGGGAAAAACAGTCTATTAGAAAGCAATTTTTCTCTGAAGTCAGAAGGCAAGCCAACTCTACAAGAGCTGCCAAGAACATCAGAGTCCAACTCAGTTTGACTTTGTTCACATGAAAAAAACAAAGAAGAAAAAAAGAAAAAAGGAAAAGAAATTTCTTCCTGCTCATTTAACACAGAATTTAACAGGAACAGTTCAGAAAAACAAAAAATCACCGTGCCAATCTCTGCTCAGAAAACACAGACAGAGAAGGAAAGCTTGTCTTAGGAAGCTTAAAACAGGGATTAATTCAGGCTCAAACGTTTGCTAAGCACAGGTCCACGTGGAGGAAGTTGTGAAGCAGAGATTTCTACATCCATTTCACACGTGAAACCCCTGGATTTGGTGTTATCAGCCCAGCAGAACGGGTGAGAAAAGGCAGCGCCCTGCCGGGGGAAAGGAACCATCTGCTCTGCACCGCGCCGGCACAATGGGGAAGGGGTTGAGTTTGGCAGCTCGGCACTGGGAAGCATATGGCACATTTCCTCCGAGCTGGGCATTTTCTGGCTGCCCCCATTTCGTGGCAGAAGCCTCCCAGCCCGTGTGGGGTTTGTGGGAAGCTTTGTCGTGCTCCAAAGGAAGGCACGGAGCGGCACAGGGTCGGTGGTGCGGGGCTGCTCCGGAGGAGGCGAAGCACAAACCCCCCCCCCAAAAAAAGGGCAAGGGGAAAAAAAAGGGAAGACTGAAGTCCTAGCAAACTAAGATCATTTGTTCTTATCCTCAGAAAAGGTTCAAATCCTAGCAAACTAAGTTTATTTGGACCAAATTTCTTTGGGTTCTTCTTCTTAAAAAACAGCAATCTTTTATTTGTTTATTTACTGATAGTTACGAGAGAAGCTCTTGAGGCACAAGTTTGTTTATGTATTAATAAAATAAACCAGAGAAGCCTGAAATTCAAAGTCTATGCTGGTAACAAATATATATTGATATAAAATTAGCCAAGAACAAGACTGAAACGAGTTCCTTGGAAACAGGTTCGTATTTCACACACGAGTGTTAAGAGGCAACACCTCAGGTGATTTTGTCCAGCTTGTTTGGAACAAGGTTTTGCTATGATGATAAATGGAAGTTCTCCGTTCCAGCTCAGATCAGCAAATTAAATGAGAGAAATGCAGACTGCAGTGGATTTTTCTGCTCTGGTTTCTGGGAGCACCAGTGCCCTGGGTATGGTCAGCACTCTGTAACATCAGGCCAGGCAGAAGGACAGAGACCAAAACCTCCCAAAATCAAATACAGCAACAACAACTTTTTTTTTGAGGCAAAAAATTACATGTAAAGATCAACATAATGCAAATGAAGTGAGCCCAGGAGGGAATGAGACCACGTCAGTCCCCACCATACTGACCTCAGCACATCAGCATCTTAATTTAATCCAAGATTACAGAGCAGTCACATCAAGTTGCACTGTTTCACCCTGCAGTACATCGAGTATAAGGCATCCCTGATGAGTACTGAGAATTTGTATTTTGTATCAAGCAGCAACTTTCACTTTGCAGAAATCAGTAGATGTTATTTTTAATCCTTGGATCTAAATAAATACAAGGGGGGAAAAAAATCCACAACTTCCACGGATAAGTATTTGCAACTACAAGGTTATTCCAACAGGAACGGCCCTGCCCAAGGAAAGCACAAATTATTCCTAATTAAAATGAAGCAGATGAGCTGGAGGGAAGGGGGAAACTGCAGATTCCAGCCCTTAGAGTAGAAATAGCATTATCCAAAGGGTTCTATTAAGCACACTCACAGGGTCAGCAAGGAGAAATAAAGTGGGAACCTTGAAAGTTTTTAGGAGAAAACAATGCCATGTAACACTCATATTGCTAGAGATGCTGTATAATGAAGCTCCTCCAAAGTGAAGATGAGCTTGATGGCAAAAAGGGAACACACAGAACAATGCAGAGAAAAATGAATCCACACTGTAATTCAGGAAACTGTGTCACTCTTCAGACTTGAATTCAAAGCAATATGAAAGAAATTAGAGGTCTGAATCCTGGATTTACAGGGTTTACCCTGGATTGTTTCCTTACAACAATGGGAATAAGCAAAAAAAACCCCCAAAAAACTATTGAATCTGGTCATCAAAAGTATCTCCCAGTTTCTATATGTATATATGTATTATATTTAAAGATATATCGATGTATATATTTATGTATCTAAAGCAGCTGCACATTGACAGGAGGTGAAATAGTCACATCCAAGAATATCAGCAACATATTTAACAAGTATTTTCTTCTCCAGACAAATGCCTGGCAGACTATCATTAGAAATATCTCCTAACTTTTTAATTTCATAGCATTTCTAGAAGAGCCAGTGCTGTCAGTTCCTACAGCCAGTGTTTGTAGGAACTCTGCACTTTATTTTTGGTTCTTTCCTTAGCACATTTCCAGGCAAGTGGAGCCCCTCATTCTCCTGCATCTGAAAACCCATGTGGGCTTTCTTCCTTTGATAACCAAAGATTGGACATATCACTATTTTGTAAAATGCTAAATTACTAGTTGTTTCGCTGGAAGGTGTCTATATAATTCCTAAGTCACTCATATGAACACCAAGAATACTGAAATTCCTCCATGATTACTGAAATCTAGTAGATATGCAATTGCTTTCCTCCCTTCCCCAGCATTACATTTTCCCCAGGGAATATTGTATTTATTTTAAATATTATATTTAATATTTAAGGTGAAAGAACACTAAAAAGTCACCAAGTCACAAGCAAATTCAACAAAAAAAGAATTTAGGAACAAGATTTGCAAAAAAATCCTGTTGTTTGCTTTTTGCTTCCCAAAGGTTTGTCTGTATTCACAACACACTGAAGCTCTAGGAGAGCTGAGAAACCCTCATATTTAGGTAGCAAGACAAAGCATTAATTAACAGATGACAAAGTCATCCGGTTCTGGATTCTCTGCTGCTCTTCAAAGGAAAATAATTTCTAAGCTCAATCTCGGCCTCACAGAGAGCCCTGAAAGGTTAAACAAAACCCTCTTCAGTCAAAACGCTTACAACCCTTAAGACAGCAAGCTATAAATTATTAAGTAGCTTGTCTAATTGCTTCATGATGGCATCCAAAGATTCCAGTGCCCCCTACCCCCATCCCAAGACGCAATTCCAGCTGGATGCACTTTCAACACAGACCATTATTCACCAGAGTCTGCTCTAATGTTAAAATGAGGTACCAGAGGTCAGGCTCCTAATCAGAAAACAAAGAGTGAGATTCCCATACCCACATAACATCCTAAATCTTGGAGCTCCATCAGCAAGCTGACAACTGGAAAACCTAGGAAACCTCATCAATAAGTGACGGCGAAAGGGATCGGATTGCACTCGACAGCCCCGCTTGAAACCCTCCAAATTCAGTCATATCTGGAGAACTGCTCCTACAAACACTGTGCCCATCCACAGCTGTAAATCAGACACTTGGGCTATGAATCAGGCAACCTGCAGGTCTTCACTCAGTGGGTGAGAGTATAAAATGTGAAATCAATTCCCAGTTATTACAGGAGAGATAGGCAAAGCAGGAAAAAGATCAGCAAAAGATTAAAAAAATATGTCAAATTTATCAACGCCCTCATTTTCCAATTCACTGGTTTGTTGGGTTCTAAACACCACATTTCAGGCAGAGAAAACACATCTTTAATGGCTAGGGTTTACAAATCATAGCAGGGGTGGCAAATCAAACAAACAGCTCTTTTTTTAAACTGGGTTATAGTAACAGCACTCAAAATTTTATCCAATACATATACAAATCATCCATTCTCACAAAATGAAAAGGGATCTGCAAATTTTAACTGCTGAAACAGGAAGACTTGGCTTTAAACTTTTTAATTTACAGATGTTCAATATTTATTCCTTGCTGCCTATAATGACACTATTTTTTATTCCAGCAAAACACAACTGCCTGATTTTAATGTTATCCCTTGGCAAAAGATCCATGGCAGATTCTTTGGCAGATATTCCAAAGCATGTTTTAAACCAACACTGCTGACTGACAGCTACATGAGGGACACATCAGCCTCTTCCTGAGCATTTCTGGACCAAACTCCAGAGTAATTCCAATAATATTCCAAAGCTGATACCCCTGACACATAAATCAATCACGTGAGGTACAATGTTCACTAGAAGCATTTCCAAGTGATTGCTAAGTAAGGGAGATGAAAGAGCAGGAGGAGCTCTGGACCCAATCCAGGGGACAAGTGCACCAGGAACAAGCCAGAAGCCAAACAAGGTAGGACAAGGTCTGTGGTGGATGTTCTTGTCTCAGGAATGCAATTGCAAGAGCAGTTGCTGACTGAGAGAAACTTCCATCCTCTTATCTGCTGCCACCAAACAGCAAAGCAGAAATGCCACGGCCACTGCAGAACTGAGAAAGGGCTCAAAATCACAGTTAAAATAATAATAAAAATAATAACAACATGCATCCTTGATGTGCTTGAGGGTCAATGCAGTTCTTTAACTGCTCTGGGAAAGAGAAATGCAGAGGAAAAATAAAACCACATCCTTCTGGTTCATAATTTAGAGATAATTGCTTGGCCAAACTTTGGCTAGTTGTTTTTTAATACAGGCAATAAAAGATAGAAATATGAAAGTAAAATAGGCAATATGGAAATCTCGCTGTCCAGGTAAACCTCTATGTTATTTATGGCCAGCAGAAAGTATGGAAAGGTTTGTTTTGCTTTCTCATAACGCAGCAATCGAAACTCAGTCTTGGGGCGAAGGTTGAGGTGCAATAAAATGTGGTAGCCAGAGTTTGTCCTTCACACACCTTGGCTGGCAAAAGCCCCAAACCTGCACCTAGGAACACACTGTCTCTCTTTTCCTCTTTAAAAGGGCAAATTAGAATTCATTCTTTATGATTTCAGTCACAGGAGCACAAGAGATCAAAGACTAACATTGAGACACGCAAAAGTCAAATATGTGAATAGTGAACAAGCTTAATTCTCGTGCTGCAGCCCTGGCAGGGGTGGTGTCGTCAGCACCCTCTTCTTCTTCCTTCCCTAAGAAGCCAACTGTTTAATTAATTGTTTTACATAGGTGAAATGGACCATTAGAAAACATTAGACAACACTTAATTTATCATTTATACAAGGATGACTGTAAACCGTTTTGAGGTTTGGGGTTGATTTTTTTTTTCTTCTTCCCACACCCCTAATTAATATTCATGAGGATAATTTCACAAAGGCAGTTATAAAACTATGTCAGAGGCAGCTTGAAAATATAGTTGTGCTAACAGAGAAAGAGGAAACTCTGTCCCCCTCCCCACCCCTGCAAGGGGGGATTTAAACCCAACGCAAACATTTACTGAATGATGGGGTTTTATAATATTTTAATCGAGTTATTCATTACACAAAAATAACACTGTGGAAAAGCAGATAACGTTATACAAAAGCTAAGTTCATTTGTTCTGGACAGGTGGCCAGTCTGCAACTCCGTGCCGGCATCCAAAGCCCGCCCACAATAGCACTAAAGACGATTATGCAAATGCTCCCTGTTCCCTGCTATTTTCCCAGGAATGGGAGAAGGGCTCCATGTGGAAGAAGCAATTGTTTCCCAGTCATGTGGAAAACAAACCAAGAGAAAGAAGGGAGGGAATGTGAACGAAGATAGCAACACATCCCGATGCCTGGAATGATCCTACTGGAGCATGGATAGCAGGGGTCAGAGCCCCAGTTCAGAGCCCAGGAAATGAATTCTTCATTCTATTGGACATTTTCCTTGTGTTCTGCCACGGGACAAAGCAGCTGAGAGATGGCAGCTCTCCTTCAGCTGTAAGGCACCACTGCAGAGGGAGCGCTGGCGCAAGCGGGAAGTTTGGGGAAGATGTGCAGGATGTCATCTGGGAGCCTGGATTCCGGCTGAGTTTTTTCCAATTCCACATCTTGGTCACAGAATAAGTAAAACACAAATGTGGAATCTAATACAACGAATTTGCTCCACTTCAGTCCTGCAGTGATTATTAATTTTAACGTATTTTACTACAATAGACTGATGACAGGGATGTAAGACTTATCTTTAAAAACTACTAGAATGTTTTTTACATTTCTAAGGACAGCTCTTCAAAGCCTATTGCTTGAATTGCCCATTTTTTACCTCAAATGCTTTTTATCTCTCCCAAACATCAATTTTCCACCTAAGTACTCATGTAGATAACCCAGCTCTTCTTTTGCTGTCCCACTGAATCCCAGGACTCAGTAGAATACCAAAAATGACCGCAGGCAAATGACTGTGATCCAAGTAACCAGCAGCCTGCAACTTTATTAATTATAAGTTAGGCATGACTAATTATAATTCTAAGGGCAGGACTTTCCCACAGAGCCCCAGGTACTGAAGGGATGCAGAGCAGCATTAATGGGCCAGAAATTGTCATGGATGAACAACCTGTGCCATTAGCACTGACTTTTACACAGGCTGAGGATCCAGCTCTGCAGCTGAATTCTTTATTCTCACTATTACTTAAGAAAGCATGGTTGGCCCTGGAGGTGTCCAAGGCCAGGCTGGACACTGGGGCTTGGAGCAGCCTGGGATAGTGGAAGGTGTCCCTGGCCATGGCAGAAGGTGGAACAGGAGGAGCTTCAAGGTCCCTTCCAAACCCTTCCAGTCTGTGACTCTGATTCTAAAGGAACCAGGTTTCTACAGCGGCTATCAGGAGACTAAAGGACGAAATAATCATCTGGGCCTTGCTCAAATAAAAGTGAAATCCATTTAAAATCTTTACTTATTCCTCAAAAAAGGACATGTCCATCTGATTTAGAGTCAGTTGAGTAGAAATTACAGGAGCAGTGTTAGGGATGATTCATATTTAAAGACCAACACCACCTTTCCTTCACAGGTTTTCACTCTATTTCAGTGCTGCAATTGGAGTCAGTTAAGATAAAAGTTTATATAGGAGGTAGTTGCCTTTTTTTTTTCAATTTTTTTTAATTTTACAAGTATAGCTTTGCAGAATTTATTTTTTTCATGCTTCTTTTTGCTTTGCCTCAACATCCCCCTAACACTCGAAGCAAGTTTCCAAAGCCCACATGCTTTGTTCTCCCAGTTGATGGAAATCTGGCTCCATTTCCATCACCACCTCTTTTCCATTCAGATCTCAACAACTTTACACTGAACTTCAATTCAAAAGAATTTCTTGGGCAGTGTTTGACATTGCTTTGAAGTGACTTAATCAAATTCTCCTTCTATCAGTGACAGTGTTGTTACTTTTCCTCATTCAAGAGAATTTACAAATAAAGTGTGGAGACTCTTGCTCATGTGTTCATCACATGTACACAGCCTTTATCATGTCTCCTGTCTGGCTGGAATTCCTCCAGGATTTTTCTGACACCCAGAATTCGTATTCTCCCTTTTTCTGCCAAGATAGCGAGTGCTTTGCATTTCCAGTAACTCCACTCTTCTCTCTCCCTGTTTCCTGGAGGAATCTCCTTTGGGATCAGTCTACCTATTGGCTTCTGGTCACTCTGTAAATCTTCCAAATATCTTTCACCCTCTCTGTTTGTGATCTCAATTATTATTCATCTTTCAGCACTGACATCTTTAATTCCAGGGCTCCACTTCAGATTTCTCTTACCTTGCCATACAACCCAGTTTTTCTCCACACACTCTTCTGACCATTCCTAACCCACCCAGGCATTTCTGTATTTCCATTTTCAACACCAACTGTCTCTGATCCATCTTTTCAATCTCTTTTTTAATTTCCCCCCTTCCACTTCCAGCACTTCCCACCTCTATTTCTTTGTCCTGGCCTGGTAACACAAAACTTGATCAGCCATTGCCATAATCTCATTTTTTATGCTGTTCCACAGCTCTTCACCATTCACATCTTCTTTCACCAGGGACAAAATTCCACCCTCCAGCTGCTTTGTTTTCTTTCCTGTATCTGGCTCTTTCCATCTGTGCTTATCGTAGATCTTCATCCCTGACACTTTTTTGGTTGCTCTCAGCTCTGCTGCTGCCAACACTCACTGGAGCTCTGGAGGTAACTCTGGGAGAGAGGAAGCCTTCGACAGCCCCAGGAACATTCCCTGATTTACTGCAAACTCCCTCTGGATTGCCAATCCTTGTTTGCTGTCAGGTGCAATTCACTGAGCCTTTAGAGGACGGGGTTTATTCAGAGACTGAACTTTATACTCACTCACGAAAATAATCAGGAACTTCAGAGAGAGTTAAAATAGTGAGCACAAGCCAGGCTAAAATAATATATATTTCCAATTTTAATTAAAACATGCCTGCAGGGCATGCCATTGATTTTAGCATACGAGAATACCACTACCACTACTAATATATGATGGTATAATTGGATTTTACTAAAAGTACTGCTCTTTCATTTAGTAGATTTTAGAAACTAATTATTACTGGTCTTTTGTTCCAGGTATTCACAACATTGATGGAAGGATAAAAAGCATTTAGGATATAAACAGGAGGACAGAGACAATACTGTTCACCAAAGGGTGAACAAATCCAGCCTGCTTTAGCAGAGTCCAACCCACAGTCTTCTCCCCATGACACTTTTCCTGCCCAAAATTCCCATAACCATGACAGATATCCCATCACCAAGGTGCCACAATGCTGCTTTCACTTTCCCTCTCAGGACTGTGTTTCTCCAACATCCCAAGGGTACATCCTCAAATTGTGGCTGCCCCATCCTTGGAATTGCTCCAGACCAGGTTGGATGGGGCTTGGAGCAACCTGGGATTAGTGGAAGTGTCCCTGTCCATGAGCTTGAAGGTCCCTCCCAATCCAAACCAGTCCATGATTTTATGATAACACAGATGTTCCTCCCACTCCTCCTTTGCAATTCCTTGACAAATCCAGGTGATTTACACAGCCAGGGACATGCCCTGGCTCCAGCTCACATTCACCAGCCCAGTAGCACACAGGCACTCACATCAGCCTCAGCCTTTTCCAAAAATTAACAGGCACTTAAAAAAATAAGACAAGGAAGCAGTAATAAAAAATTATAGCAAATTAACTTTCAGAAGTCAGTTCCAAATAGCTGACTTCTCTTATTTACATCATGATTATACCTAAAATAAAACACATTTTCTCCTTCTCTCGCACAGAATTATGTTATTAATTTAGCATATAATTAACACACGTTTGTCAAGTCCTTGTTTCACTGTAGGCTTCCAGCCCAATATTTTCTGTTCAGCTACATAGATAGAGACACCATTCATTATTCAAAGGTTTCTTTGCTGCAAACCAAAGATGTTCTGGTAAATAACAGTTTTGGATTCATTACAAGGTGAGTAATGTTTGAGTTTCCAATGATCACAGGTAACTCAGTTATTCACTCTTAAAATATTTTTGCCCTTTGCATATTATCCAGAGTTCTGCAGAGAAAAACCTTTGCTACAAGTCATAGGGAGAAGAGGAAAAAGAAATTCATTGTAAATTATCAGCTGCTCCTGGGAGACAGAGACACTGCAGTGTGCCAAGTCAAATTAATCCCAGACACAAAGATGTGAATAAAGCTTTAAAACCGAGATCAAGCAGGGAAATTAAATAGATCACTCAGAAAAAATAAAATTAACTTCATTTGGTACTGTATTTTACACACTGGCCAATGTGTGTTTAAAATTCCATGGTTTTGCAAAGGGAAAAGCTCTTCACAGGAATGCCTGAAGCCAAAAAGAAGCCATTGCTGAAACAGAGCCTGGAGAATGCAGATGGGCTTTCTCAAGTCTTGTTTTAAGCAAACACATCAAGAGCAAATTTCTGCTAAGGAAAACCAATGAAATCTGGTTTAAAACGTTCTGAAACAGAATCAGAACCAAAGCGAACTGCATTCATATTTAAATCAGCATTGGTGGATAACAGATTTTAAAAAACAACTTTTATTTAGCCCAGGGCAAGCTTCAAATTTGCAGTCTGGGCTCATCTCTCCACTCCAACCTTTTTAAATCCTGTTTTTCTTTAAATAAACCCTGTGTTTCTGAACACAGCACATCAAGCTCAGCTCTGATGTGACTTACTAACTTCCTCAGGGCTGGGTCATTAGAAAACATTTATATATTGCTGCAAATTTACATAGTGCTGTACAAACACAGAAGGAAACTGATTCCCTACCTGGAAGCCCTTGGAAGACAAATAAACCTCCCAATAATCAGAGTAAATCAGAGTTTGGTGTGACCAGAAATCAAGGGCACAGAAAGGTGTCCCTGAGAGCAAAATGCAAGAGACTGAGAGAAGTGAACTAAAACCTCGTGGGAAGTTAATACACAAGGGCTTGGTGCTTTAGAGCTTCACAAACAAGGAGTTTAAGTGTAAAGAATTCCAACAGAAAAAAATGCTCTGTATCAAATATTTTCATAAATATTGGAAGGAAGTTTTAGTTCAAGTCATTTCATTGCTCCATAAGGGATGCTGGCACTAATACAGAGGCAAAAATGAATCAAAAAATACATGAAATATGAAAAAAATCATCACTGGAAAGATGACATCTCCCTCTTTTCCAAATGAAAATCTCATTTGTTTGGGAAAGGAAGACAGTAAAGCAGATTTAGAAGTTAAAAACAAGGAGAGTGCTGGTTAAAGGTGGGGAAGATCTACCTGAAATCACAACACTGAACACAGCAAAGGGGGATTCACTGAAACCATCAACATGGGACACTCAATACGTGGGCAAGAAAAGCCAGGCATGACCAAAAACTGAATCACCTATGGCAAAGCTTTGTGAAAAATCAAGAATCATAAAAACAGACATCACCTAAAACCACACTGCCAGAATCCCACCTTACCAATGAACGATTTAATGAGCCCACATGCAAGCAGGGATAATTATAAAATAAAGTGGCATCGCCTGGTATTGATGTAAATGAGGGGCAATTCATGGCACTAAATTGCTTCTCACCTTTAAACAAAACCCTAAAACCAGGCAGGGCTTTGGTTTGTATTCCACTCTTCTGCTTTCTGTGAAATCTGATCACAACCCATCCTGAGCTTACAAAAACCACTTGCACAAGGTCACCTTGGCACTGGAGCTGCTCTGTGGATTTTTCTTTTTTATTACTCTTTAGTAGTGGATCTGCACATCCAAGCAAATACATCTTCCAGACACTCCAAAAGGCAGCAGTGGCAGCTCTTCATTTTGTTTGTCATTCCCCACTCCCACAACAGGGAAATTTCTGGGCACCTTGCCAAATTATATTTAATTAAAAGCTCCTCTGCTTTTGATTCTTTAGTAACTTGGTTACCAGCTCCATCGACCACTTATGCGGGGAAAGGAATTTAATATAAAAGTGGTTTTCTCTGGTGTTTACAGAACTGGTGACAGTATAATTTGGAGTGGGGAGACAACTGGCAGTGCAGCTAGAGAGGGAAAACACTGAAAAAGTTGAGATAGAAAAAGCACAAATCAATGGAGCACATTGATGCTGTACAAATACTATTTATTTTAGTTTAACAGCTGGCAAATCAAAGTGCTTTGCTCAGCAGAGAGAAAGCTCTCCCCAAGTACCTGAATAATTATTTAGTATCAATTTAGTATTTATACCTCAGTAATCCATCAATTCCTGTGTTGAAGCCCCATTTCAAGAAGAAAGAAATAAAAGATCTTTCATTACAAGGACATCTCCTGCACTCAGAAGAGGGCTGATTAAACACATCCTAATCAGATACACACCACTGGAAGGCACAAGTATTTCTTGGATAACATAATAAAGGCTGGCTAAAGAGTTTACCAGTTATTTTTATTTCAATTCTGGGTTGGCTCTTTCGTAAGTGGTGGAAAAATATCTCTGATCTTACTTATCAGGAGCCTCTGGTGATGGATTTAAACACCTGACAGACTAAAAATGATGAGTGGCCTCCCTGATAACCTGAGTGAAGTGGGATTTACATCCCACAAAACCGCCTGCCAAGTGACTCAGCGCAGCAGCCAAATGAATTCCTGAGGATTCTTCCCTGAAACAGGTGAAGAAAAGTGAATTTCAACCTCACAGATCTGAGCAGAGTCAGGAGAACCAATACAGGTGATACCTCTAGAAGAGCTCCCACTGTGCTTTCAGGAAAAGCAAAACCAGCCAGAATTATGGGATGGGCACACACTCACTCAGATGTTCTATTATTTTTGCTGGAAAATGCTTTTTAAATGTGTGGAACACTTAAAGCTTTAGCTACTGTGAGAAAAAAACCTGATAAAATAGCCAGAAGTTCTGCATAGATGAGAGCAGCAGAATTCCCACAGGCTGTATCCCTGCTGAACACACAGTGATTCCATCAGCCAGCCCAGCCACATCCCTGCTCCCACCAAGGCTCAATTCCAGCTCTGCTTCCTCAGCACATCCTAATCCTGCCATGAATCAGCAAACATTTCACGCTCCTGAACCTGGATAAACTGCAAGAATAATCAGGGAGAGACTCTGTCAAACACAGCATCAGAAAGTGGCTGAAAGAGAATCTGTTTATTCCCATTATATACAACCCTGGGAAGATTGGAGGTGGTGGAATTTTACAGCTGGCTTAGGAAAATATCACTGCTCAGTGAAAAGAAATGACTGTGAAGCAGAGTGCATTTTATTTTTAATGATATGACTCAAATTTAGCTATAGTCAATATCTGCATTTGGAAGCTGAGCCTCACTTCAGCTCTGTGGCTTCCCAAGAAGAACACATTTTAGGAATTGAAATTATTTCCCAGGAGGTTGTTTGCAGCATTTCTCCTCTACAAGTTCTTTGCCTCATTTCTTTATGCCTGACACACATAGGGGAAAAACCCAAACAAAAACAGCAGATAAGCCATATGATCTTGCAAAACGTGTAGTGAGAGGGGTTGGATTTTCCCCCAGAAAGAAGTTTTAAGAGACTAAGAAGTCATGGTACAAGTGTGAAGGTCACCATAAAGCTGGTGACAAGACCCACTGCTAAAAAATAAACACCACCCACCTACCCCAACCCCACAATTTTTACCATTTATTGCTGTGTAATTATTGCTACAGAAGAAATCGGCTTTGAAGTAAGAAATTATCATTTCTTATTCTTGAATCATGGAATATTGAGTGTTTGGAGTCACAAGGATCACTAAATTCTTTGAAAATAAGATATGTTTCTACCACATATATTCAATATTCCAGATGTTTTTTATTCTTTTTCTATGGAACAAGTACAGAGCTCTTTTCACTTAAAGGGAAACACTGTGAAAGAAAAAATGGGAATTGAAAGGAACTTTGGGATCTTCTGAGAAGCCTCCCTTGGCCACCATTTGGGGGGAAACCCTTTGATCCTAACTCTGAGGAGCAATTGATAAACTCGATCCTGGCTGGGGGGTGTCCTCACTTTGGATGGCAGAGCAGAGTTATGGCCTTGCAGGATTTTCTATCCCCTCCCAGCAGCAGGTGCATATTTACAGCATCTTTTCAAGCCCTAAAAACTGGTGCATTGACCCAAAAATTTGCTTTCCCCCCTCAATTTTCACCAAATAGACTTGAGTATTTACATATATATAATATATAAGAGCTTATATAATTATTCTTACATAAAAGTAAAGAATTTTACCATCATTACACCTGGCAATAGCTGTATAATTGAAAACTCTTTAAAAAGCTGGGAAGTGCATTATCTGCATTATTCACCTCTATGAATACAGAAAAAATAATCCTGCTTACAAATTCCACTCCTAGCTACATTTACTGGAGGGCATGCATAGAGATGCTTTGCTCTGCCTTAAGTGAACATAAATCATCAGGCAAAACAAAACCAGAAAGCCAACACGAGACAGAAAATATCTTTCAAAATGCTGCTAAAAATACAAGAAAACCCCATGTGATAGCAAAAATGCAAATTTTTGGCCAGCCTGTTTGGATAGACAGTCAAAAAGCAAACACAGATGTACCTGGCATCCTGAGGAGAAATAAATCCAGGAAACCCAGGAGCTCACAAATTTCACATCTCAAAAAATGTAACCAGCCCTTGGTATTTTTATTTTTTTTTAAATTACCTCTTTATGGCTTGTGAAGTTACAAAAAAGCTCTGAGCCATATTTGGACACAAGCAGAGCTAAGAAAACCAGTGTTGAGATGGTTTTTTTCAGAAATCTGTAGGCTTCCTCCTACTCAATTAGTTTCTGTTTGCAGCCAGTATGAAATATGCTTTTATTTTTGTTGAATATATGACAAACTACCCTTTAAACTGCAAAAGGCAGTGAAGAGTAGATATTGCTAGAGAAATGAGCAGCAGGCAGGATATCTGCCTGGCAGAAAAAATGGAGTAATATTGAAAATTGAATAAGGGATAGCAGGGACAACTATCTAATTCTGATGACTGAAAAGAATGCTTTACATCTATAAATTAAAATGTAAATCAGTGTTAAGGTTCTATTCCTGCACTATACCCACACTGGATTTTCCCCTCATGAGTGTTTACTGCTGTTTATGTCACTAACTGCCCCATCGAGCCACATTTTTAAATGTTTTCTAAATAAAACAGAAGTTAATTTATTTTTAAATATTTGGAAATCTCCCAAAACACAACTTGTTGCACTGGCTTATTTTATTTTCCCTGGAAAAAAACCAGAAAATTGATTAATAAGTAACTTAGTAACAACCAAAGACTACTAAAATAAAATAGCACCAATCTAGTAATCAAGTGGAGCCCATAATCTATATGAGATGCCAGCCACCAAGAGATTTCCAGAATCCAGCTGGACAAGGATTTTTCCTTATCTCAAGCACCAAGATGTTAAAATACTGTTATTTATTCCTTCTAAAGCGATGTGGAAGGGAATGACTCAGCTGAGCTTCACTGCTGGCCACACACACCACAAAACAGAACAATAAATGGTTGAGGCAACAGCTCAGAGAACTCTCAGAAATAATCCCTAGGATCTAAAAGTTGATGGCTTTGCTTTCTCCCCCCTCTTTTTTTGGAAGTGCAAACTGGTAAAAGGCATTTATCTGTATAAAACTGAACAAGTCACCCACTGGGGATGCAGGGTCTGACATGGAATAATCATTTAGGGGAGATTTGACCTAAACATTTTCTGCTGGAATTCTCTTTTTCTTTTTTTTTTTTCCTTTTTGAGCTGTCAACACATCCTGGTTTATCCAGTTCTGAAAGCAAACTTCCAAGAAAGAAAAAGAGGAAGAAGGGAGTATAGTTTTTAAAAATAGTTAAGAACACATCTACTTCACCCTTGAAATAATCCTCTCAGACAAACAGCTTCAGCAGCCAAGAAGCTCTGCCCAGTTTTCCTTACATCCATCTAATGAACTCCTGAGGGTCCAACATGAAATCTGGATCCCTGGGATCAAGGATTGCTCTGGAAAACTCATGTTCACTTTTTACAGTGTGACCACAAGCTTATGTGTTCAATTATTGAACAGCAAATAAAATGAGCCCTTCCTTTTTTTTTCTTTTTTATAATTTATTTAACCAATGGAGACCTTTTCAACAGTAAAATTAAGGTAACCTGATCTGAGACACATGAAAAGGAAGAATAACTTTTCAGAATTATCACTTCCTAAAATACAGTCACACATAGCCCAAAACCACTTGAGTTATAGTGCAATCAAGCAGTTTTTCCAAGTCTGAGAGGAAAAAGGAACACCATCTCCTATGAATTACCTCTGTGTGCTCAACATTTGACAACCAGTTGAATTGGAGAAAAGTTAATTAGCTGAACTAACCAAATGAACTATACAAAGAATGACACTGTCCATACTTTTATTTCTATGTTGGTTATTTTTTGAAACCAACATTTTCTTTTTAATTACACTCTCCTGAGTACCATTCTCAGGATAACTGGTGATTGCTGTTTTTCCCTAAGTTATGGTCTTTTAATTGCAACAGAGAAGGTGTTTATTATTAGGTAAAGAGGCAGAGTTATGTTGGATACAAAGGATGTTTTTTTTAATTGATGGCTCCAGAAAAAATGCAGGGCTAACAGAGAAGGTGAAGAAATGCAAATAAAAGCAAAAGAAAGTTACACCTTTTGACTTGTTTATGCCCTGCTAGAAAATACAAAGAAGGGATGATGGATGATGATGCAGCACCAAATATTTGCCTTCTTACTAGGAAGCTTTAGGGATTTAAAAATCCCCAAACAAACACCCCCAAAGCCACACCCAGAGCATTCCTGGGTGTACTGACTGCTTGTAGATCCCATGTCCAGCAGTGGTCTGCAACCCAGGAGAGCATTTCCTGAGGAACTGATACCAACCCAAAAGCTGGGAGGAGAACATGGCACCACCATTAGCAGGGGAGTGGGAATATGGAGCAGGGAAAACAGCCCAGGAGGTGTGTCAGGCAGGGCCTGGGCTCCCAAACAGCCCTGAGAACAAAGTCATGTTTTTCCTCAGGGATGCAGTTTGAGGACCAAGATGCTTCAAGACTTCCCAAGTTGAAAAGGGAGCAGGACCTCACCAAACTACAGTTTTGTTAAGGAGCTTGGAACAGGAATCTCCTCCACACCCAAAGAACTCCGAGATGAATGTGAGATGTGCATGAGGTGTGGAAAGCTAGGAAATGTATTGCCAGGACAAGACATAAGGAAAGACATGGAAAAGGAGCCCAAAGAGAGGTGGAGCAGCCTTGGCAGGGCACGGCTGGCACGGACTCGTGACTCAGCGCTGCTGCTGCTGCTTGGGGACCCAAAGTTTCCACTGTGCATATTTTGAAAGCCTTGAGTTGTGACTCGCCTTGCCCTCTTAAATCCCAGGAAAAAGCAAAGCAGCTGCTGGGAAGGATGACTGGGTTGAGGCTATTAGGAAAGAGCTGAGACACTGAAAAAAACTGAGGCAGCAGAGAAAAATCGATGCCCACAGAAGCAACTTGTGGATAACTCCACAGGCTGCAGGAGCCACTCTGGGCTCACTGGGGGAGCTGAATGGCCAAGCAAAGAGCAGCTCTGAAGAATAAAGTTTTTCATCTGCAAGCAGAACCACGCACAAGGATCCAAATTCCAGGCCCTGGATGCTTCTGAGCGCAGTAATCGGAAAGAAAAATAACGGCTAAAAGCAGGCTCCAAGAAACTTGCTTGCATCAGTTCAGCAAAAAAATGGGGTTTCTTTATGAAGGGCTTTCTTTGTAGGAATAGAGTAATTCTAAGCTTAGCAGCCCCTTTATAAGGAACTAGATGTTTTCACTGAAAATAGAAGCTGACAGTCCTCCTCTGTTCTTAGAGAAATATTATTTTAACCTAAAGAATTCCATAAAAACTGTAGCAGATAGCTTAGCATTTTTAAAAGGCTGCCTTTTAAAATTCTTTTTAAATGGACTAACACTGCAAGGTAGGGCATTTTCATTTTTCTTCTAACAGAACAACCAGTGAGACAAGACCAAAATCAGATATCCCACTTTTCCCCCCACTTTAAGTTCTGACATGTGTTTCTTGGAGATGGAAAAGTACATGAACAACTGAATGCAAAATCTACATAAAAGAGAAGGTCAACGATAATATTGTTTGGAATGTCACTCATAGACCCACAGCCTTTGTTCCAGGCAAAGTATATTATATTAAATGTTAAACGGACATTTAATATAGAGAATTCTAAAGAGCTTCTTGTTTGGGTGAGAAAAGGGAAACGTGCACTAAAAGGTTGAATTGTGACAAGTGCAGAATGGTATCAATAATCCCATTATAACACCTGATTTGTCAAACTTGTCTCTACAAGTTATTCTAAAATTCACAATAGTGTTCCTAACCATTTATGAAATGGAGCAGATCAGTCTTTGTGGCCTTCAGGGCCACTGATTCTCCATGCTTTGTCGGGAAGAATGGCCTGAATAGCCACGGAGTCCTGCACTTCATTTTCCTGCCCCGCTTATGGATATCCTGATGCTTTGAATGGAGAACATAATCCAAAGGTAGCACCAGGCAGGTGTTTTCTTTCTGGAGGCAGAGAGTTCTGCTGATGTATTGTGCACCACCATGGCTGAAAGGACCAAACCAGGCCATCAATATGCATGATCTCCACACCAGACAGTGACTGGGAAGTGCTACGGATCCTCCCCCAAAAAATGAAAAGTTAGTAGTGCTGAGATTGAAAACAAACTAACAAAACAGTCCAGGCTCCAGGTGTATCTGAAATTACAGGTATTCCACACTAAACATGAGATTTTTCAGGGATATGGCAAGGAACAAAGACTTGAAGTGATTGCTCCTAACCCAGATTGAAACGCAGATTTTACTCTGAGTTTTTTTACCTAATGAATTGAAAACTCATTTGGAAAACGCCAGTTATTATCCAAAAGAAATTCCCTAAATTAAGTCACAGAATCCCAGAATGGCCTTGGTTGGAAGGGACCTTGAAGATGATCCCATTACATGTCCCTGCAGAGACACCTTCCAGTATCCCAGGTTTCCAAACCGTGTCCAAACTGGCCTTGGACACTGCCAGGGATCCAGGGGCAGCCACAGCTTCTCTGGGCACCCTGTGCCAGGGCCTGCCCACCCTCACAGGGAACAATTCCTGGGTGTCAACCATCTCCAAGCAAGTATCAGCTCCTCCTGAAGGCTCCACACCCTCCCTGGTTTCCAGGGTCCATTAAAGAGCAGGAGGAAGCCCATGGAAAGCAGCACGGTTTGTTTACAAGCAAACCTGGCTGACACGGTTGTTTATGACAGACAAGATCAACCACAGCAAGATTGCACAGGGAGGAAAAAGAGAAGCCTCACAGCCATTAAGGATCCATGGGGGAATATCACTCAGTGCAGGAATAGGCCTGAATGGCTCTGGCATTTTTGCTATTGGATCCAGAGGTTTCTTGGATGCAGCTTTTTCCCTCTCTCCCAAATAGATGTGCCAACCAAGCTTCAGGGAGCAACATCCAAAGTAAAGTCACACACAGAGCTTCCACAGGTCTGCTGCCTTCTCCTATAGAAATTCCTACATCAGGAAAGGTGGAAAATTTAAGTCATACCTTGGATGACAGGATTTCAGTAGCTCTTCTCTCCATACAGGTAAGAAATGAACCAGCACAAAGTCTCCTCCAGGCTGTGGGCTGGGAGGAGAACATTCCCTAGTGCTGGTGGACAAAACCATGACTTTCATATTCAGTTAAACCAATACACTGAATGCCTGTTAAAATGGTCTGTAAAATGGAAAGAAGGTACCTCAAAGCTCTGCCACACTTTCAGGCAGCACACATGAAGCACCTCAAGCCTCTGAGGTCACCATGTACAGGCTGGCTTGGTTTGGTTGGTTGGTTTTGGAAAATTTTGTCTGTCTTTTATAATAGACACAATGATAAAACCAACACTTACAGACAGTGAGTTCATTCCTGGAAAAAGACTTCATTCTGAGTTTTTCCTAGTGTTTCCTACAGAAAGTTTGAAAATACCATAAATTCAATGATGGGTTTCAAAGCAATTTGCTGTCTGTCAAATTAATTGCTATCAAATATATCCAGATACAGCAGCCCTTCAGCTCAGGATGCCCAGGACAGAAATTTCAACCTAATCCACTCACGTAGTACAAGTGAAAGATTCTCTGCAGAGAAATCATGGAATGACAGCTAAATGCCTTCCAAAGATAAGCCTGAGATAAAAAAAAAACAACCTAGTTTCTGTATATGGGCTAATTACAAACTAAACTCTCCTCATAGGATCTGAAATACAGAAGTCAAAGATCCTAATTCCCTGAAAGATGAAGTGTCCTAAGTCTTCAAAAAACATCTTCCATACACACAAACTAATTTCCCAGTTTTTTTTTAAATTCCTTGCTTGATTATAAAAGTCATCAATTTCACCATAAAACAAAACCAAGACAAATGTTTTAAATAATACAGAAAAACTCTAGAGGGAGGTTTAGTACTGCACTAACTCTAAAATGATCCTCACAGGAAGAAACAAGTAACTTAAGTTCATCTGTTAACAAAACAGCTCCTGAGCAGTCAACCCACGGCTGCTTCTTGTTTGTCCCCAAGTCGGGGGACCCACCCTTAAAGTCCACAATCTCTTCCTGCTCTCCCACAGCAACCTCCTGCATCCTTTGGGATTAAAAAACCCAACCACATCTGCCCAGACTGCAGGGAATGATCTCATGGAAAGCTGCTTGCTGGGCTTGCAGGGCAGGTACCTCCAGTTATTTTTTTCCTGCCGCTCCAGGGGTTCCGTAGCTCGGAGGCAGAGGAAAGACTTGGCTTCACCCTGGAATATTTTTTATATTCCAAGCCTGGTGGAAGACTGTTTGCCATGCTGCAGCTGTTTTGCCTGGTGGGATTTAGGAACTGACCCAGGTGACTGGTGTTCCATGCTGACAGGGTTCTATTTACAGAGCTCCCCAGCACCATTGCCAAATTTCCCAGCTGTTCTCCTGTGCAGTGTCTGCCACCCTCCTGCTCCTACAGTCACCACTGAAATGCTGCAATAAATCAATGTCTTTCCAAAAGAGTTTCGTTTCCATTCTACCAGAGACTTGTGTAGTTTTGCCTAAAATTCACTCAATTTCTCTCATTCCTTACAAGGGAAACACCATCACCTTTTCAGTCTTCACACAATAAAGATAAATCACTTAATTTTCACCAAGTGTTGGAATACCTGATAAAGAACAGCAAAGGAAAAAAATAAGCCATGGCAGAAGTTACTAAGATAGAGTGGGAATGTCTGATTTTAACCCTTGCAATTTTAATCCTCTGAAAAATGGTTCAAAAAGCCCCTGGGCAGCTTGGCACCCTCGTCAGAGCATGGTAAAAAAAATGGTCAGCTTCTATTTTGATTTTAAACAATGAAAAACCAGTATATTCTGGCAAATTTATAAGTAAGATTATATATAAAATATATATATAAAGATATAAAATGAATCTTGCTACATTTATTATCTGCTTTATATATTATGTATACACATGCACACATTATACAGACAAAAACTGCCATAGGAATATTGTAATTCCTCTGGAAATATTAATGCATATAGTCTGATGTCTTGAAATGAGTGTGTTTTCTAGGTCTGGTGATACACAGGATGAGAGAAATGGGTACAGGTGACCTTGGTGTCTGCTTACATCCACCTTTCCTGCTCCTCTCACTCCACCTCCAGCTGCTTTTCCCTCTCCCATCCATTTCATCTTATTTAAGGCTGCTCTCCTGACCATTACCATGGATATGAGGAGCTGCCAACAGCACAGTGTGGCTACAAACTACATTTAACTTGCCTATTCTCCACATTTGAAAATGTTTGAAAGGCATGAAGTTTCTCAGTGCCACAGACACAGCAATCAACACCGAGTGCCCTCTCCCCTCCTGACGACAGATAAGCTGGTTTTACTGAGCACCCACAGCTCTTCCATGTTAATTTGACCTCTAGAAAAAAAACAGAGAGGGGGAAAAAATCCTAACAGTTACTGCCCCTTGAAAAAAAACAAACTGAACAGACACTTCTACTCATGCCTCATTTGAAATGTAGCTCAGGGAATGGGCTATCCCACCTTTTTTGTACAACATCAGTGCCTTTAGCTGAGGTACTACAATTAGAAACTCATTAGCATGCAGGGAAACTCAACCTCCTTGAGGTTACTTGCAAATTCCAAAGGGCCAGGCCATGCTGATTGCCTGGAGTCACGTTTTACTCTGAAACAATGATAATGAAACATCAAGCAAAACCAAAACATGACAAGGAAGGTCACCTGCGTGTTCCCAGACTGTGAGACTGGCCTCTTGAGTTAGAAGTGTGAAATAATAGTAACTGCAGCAGAGATATATTTATGATTCAAGAAAAAATCCCTAAAAACCAACATGTCACCTATTTAACATGCTGGGTATAACAGTTTTTTGTAGGTAGCAGCAAAAGCACACATTCAGTAAACTGTTCTTTCACCATAAGAATATTCTCAGCCACTGATTTCAGGTAGCTTATTAATCATGGAGAATAGCTAATAATAACAATATAAAATTGCAATTTAAATGCTATTAGCAGGCATACTGTTAGTGGGAAATGAGAACCTTTCTGAGCTCTCATTTCTGAATATTAAGGTAAGCCTCAAAGCATATATTAAATAATGCAGGACCAAAAATACAAGGGGAAGAGCTGAGTGCAGAGTACCAAGTGATCTAAAAAACTGCAGAACTGCTGATACACTGGATCCTTCTTCTCACATTTAAACCACGGCACAGCCTAGAAAATCCAGGAAAGAACCCACTGGAGATGGACAACAGGCAAAAAATAGCTCCAAAATCCTTCAAAGGCAACAGGTACAACCGAGTGAAAACACAATGCAAAAAAAACCCGGACAAAATAAGAGCAGGGAAATTGAAATCCAGGCCCTGTAATTCATCACATACATTTGCACCACTTACCATGTAATTAGGGGCAAGTTATAAACACTGGGCTGGGGTGTTTCACTTGCCTTTGGACAGGTTCTCCTGCTCCCAACAAAAGCACTCTGTGTTTAGAAACTTGGCACTCAAGTGCAGGGCACCAACCTACCATTTTTTTTTCAACCAACAAAGCCCTCAGTTCTGGGAAACTTATTTTCACCGGCCACCCTTCCACTGCTTCTAACTTGCCAAGAAAAAGTCAGATGTCAGAATATTCCAAATTCCCTAAGGTGACAAGAGGCATTTGGAGAGAATCTGTGAAAAGGTTTAGAAATCCGGCTTCATAAACTACTGAGCATTTGCAGCTCCCTTTATAACTGGTTTAAAAGGAATATCCCACTGGTGATGAATGTGACTTCCCATTTATTTGGAGCACAACTTCTCTCCCCAAAAGGCTTTATGTGAAATTTTACTACCACCTCCAAAACAGAAATCCTTTTAGAGGCTCTCGAAGAAGCATCCAACGTCGTTTTGGAGCTGTGCACTTATCAGCAAACCAAGGAAGCGACCCCACAAGACTTCATTCATATAAACAGCCATTCAGTGAATCTCAAATGCTGCAGCTGCATTGCTGCAAAGCTGGGGGGGTTTAAATCCAAGGAGCTGAAAGCCTCAGTTGTTAAGTCTGAGCTTTCCGAAGCGCAGAGTGTAATTATTTTTCCAGCTTATCAAGACTATTCCCTAAAAGCAGTGACTGTTGTGTCTCTGCATATAAAAGACATTCCCAGTGTCTAATGGATAAATGTATTTAGAACTGGTGTTAAATTTCCTACACTCAAGAATATACATTTTTAACCAGAGTTTTCACTGAAAAATTCAGGTATTTAATCAAATTTAGTTCAGCTGCCAAGGGAATTGATACTTGCCAAGGTAAATTGGTATCTGGAGAAAGAATGGGAGCACCAATAACTTATGGCACTCTTGTCAGTGAGTGGGGTTCATTCAGCACAGATCCCACATGATTTAGGAAGAGTTTTCAGACGAGTTTTAGGCTGAGAAGACATGCAGAAAATCCAGCACTAGAAACCCATCCATCACAGGCACAGGAATCATCTTTTCCCAACTGACAGTGAAGTCTAGCCCAGAACATGTTTGCTCTGTGTATTTTGGGGGTGATGCAGCACTGAGGACTAGAAGGATGTTTAACATGACATCCTTCAAACTGCATTTGGAAGAAGCCTCGTGACAGCTTGTGTTCTCACACTCCACGTCAGGCACATCTCCAGTTGGATTTATGGCATGCTGAGCTCCACGAGCTCACTCTCTTGGATTTTATTCTACCTTTAATCTATTTCAAAATAAATTAATGTATTTTTAATCTGTTGTACTTGGACTTAAGCTCCAAGAGCCTTTACTGTAAATTAAACAGGCAGCTGCCCCTTATTAGATGCTTTCTAATTTTGGACCAGGGGAGAAAAAGCAATCCTCCCTCTCTTTTCTCACAAACAAATCAAAATTCATTCCACTCCCTATCACAAGCATGAGGCCAAATCAGCTTTTATTTCAGATGAATGGGAAGCTGCTCTTACTGAAGAATGTGAATTTAAATTTATTTTGGACCGAGTAAGCCAGAACATTTCCTCTCCCTCTAATTGACCTGATTTTACCTTTCACTCAAGTTTCACACTGACTTCTGAGAAAACCACACCGAGTTTGATTTCATAACAATTGGGAAAAATGTTAAAAATGTTTTCTGTGCTCGAGAACTTCCTCAAGTCAAAATACATGAAAATACAGAATGGGCCTAAGTCCTGCACAGACCAAAATGATTCAGAACTTCAGCACATTTTCATAGTAAGTAACTTAGGGAAAAGATAGATGAAAAAAACATACACCATGGTATTTTGCTCATTAACAAATTATCCCAACAGAACAATGCCACAGCCATCAAAATTATTCCAGAACATACCTGTGCATATTCTTTCTCAATTGTAGCTCTTTTCTGACTGAATGCTCTGAAAGAAGAGCAAAGAACTTCCATTAGAATATTAAGCAAGACACTCCAAATTCAATAATTTAGTCAAAATCCATTAACACAGAGAGCAAAACTCTACAAATTCAATATTTTATTTTAGAAGGAGCTTCTGCTGGACAGTGTGCAGAGTGAAACAGCAACAAAAAAGGGAAATGGTTTGACAAGTGCACATCAGTAGCCCAGCAATGACCGTGTGTGGACTTGACGTATGTGATGGCTGAATTTCCAAGTTTTATTGGGCAAACTCAGCTCCCAGGACTATTCAGTTCCCAGGCATAAATGGCATTTTCTTCATGAAAAGCTCATCAGCTTTCCAGCGGCACAGCCAAGGGAGGAATTTGGGAGGAAAGAACAGGATTTGGCTTTATGTATCTAGGCAGACTTACTTCATTTTCTTCATTTATTTTGAGCAGAGTTATTTTCTTTAAGCTATACCACAAACTACACACTTAAGGCTACACCATAGACGCAAAAAAAATATTTAATTATATTTAAATTAGTTACACAATAATTCTGGTGACATACCAATAAGAAAACCCATACCTCAGGAACATCCCCTAATAAAGTTAACTCAATAAAAAGGAGCTCTGAACAGGCTCCTTTTATTCCTGTCTACTCCATTTCATCCATTCAGAGTATCCACATGCTACAGGCTCAGCTTCACCACCAGGATGTAAAATCCAAGTTGAAATGCATCATGATTGCTTAAAATTCTTCCCAGACCAAGACAGCCCAAAAGATCTGGCCATGTTCCAGCTCCAACAGTTAAAACTTCCCAAATCCCCCTCATGCAGCCCAGGTGGGTTCCAAGGGCTGTGTGACTCCCATATGAAACACCTTCATAGGAACAAGTGAAGTTGGCTGAGATGCCTGTGAATGAATTCCCTTTGTAAAGCATTCCAAGTATTCCAGCTGATATTATAAACCAATTTCTTTTCAGATCTCCTGTTCCAAAATCCAATATCCCAGTCAGTTTAGCAAACACCTAGAAACCACAGTGTTCCTCTGAAAAGACTCACTTTCCTATCAGAAGTATAAAGGATTGCACAAATAACTCCAAGAAATAACTGCAATGTGTTATCAATATTGAAAGGGTGGAAGAAAACAAGTGACAGTCTTTGGAATGTAAATCTGGGAATACTTTAAGCAAACAAAGTTATTTTCCAATTCTCAGCTAAGTGCATTTCAAAACATAGAATTAGGGCTGAATTATACCAAACCTGGATATGAAGTTGTGTATTTCACCTGAGCTTTTTTCCCCACTCCATTCAAACCAAATACCTCTTAAATTGATTGCAAAACAATGACTGTGATAAGTAGGGACCCTGAGATATCCCCAAAAACTTTTAATGTAGAAAGTTTCACACCAGAGAAAAAAAAACAAAAACCTTCAACCAGCCCTTGTGTAGGATTACAAAATAACATGGGAATCAAACTGACTCCTGAAACCAAGTGAAATCTTGGAATTGGATTGACCACAAGCTCTGGCAGGAAGAGACTGAACAGCAGCACCTCCTCATGAAAAATATTTTAGTTTTAGATTTTGTTCTGTATTTTAAATGGGGAAATAGTTGGCAAGATGATGTATCCAATATTTAAATTTGTTTTGCTGCATGAAGAGAATGGTTAAGCAGGGCAAGGGCGTGGGGATCAGCCGTCTGCATTCCTTGGAGCCAGTGCTCCCTGTGGCTTTGGGACTGAGCTTCCCTGCCCTGGTCCAACACAAAGCTGCTTTTAACCTTGGGACAGTTTATACAGCAACCCTTCTATGACAACTATGAATGTATCACAAAACATGATGAAAGAGGAGACTGAAGTCAACACATTTCCCAGGAGAAAATTATTTTGAGCAGGGGAAAAGAGAAGTCTGACTAATAAATGCATCAGAGTTCCGTAACTTGGGCAGTGTGAAAACTCTGACGTGTGTATCCAGATTTTATGTGCAAAGCTGGGATAGCCTTAACCTTACTGTCCTTCAGGATGGACTTGCAAATCCATTCTTGTAGGGAAAACATTTGTTTCCATTAAGTAATAAAATCTTCTCCAAACACTGGTAACTTTTTAAGACATGAATTAGTGAGTCTGCAAAAAAGCAGCAACGTTATTTAATGTTTTTTTTAAAACTAGGCACATCTTTTTCTCAAAGTAACCATTAACTAAGTGCAGGAAACAGCAGAATTGCACTCCCCAAAAAGGCATCTTAGTCTGTGGACAGTAATTCCTAAATATCTTCTTTATCCTGTCAAAGTTAATGCAATATATTTATTCCCTTCTCCTCATTTTCGCTCAGGCTCTGCGAGACCACGGAATTCTAAGAGAGAAGGAGAAAGAAAACTTCTCCTCCTGCCATTCTCACTTTGCTAATGCCATTTTTTCTAGTGCTGAGCTCTCACTGCAAATTCCCAACCCCAAATTTCAACTACTGGCATGTATTTCCATCACTCATATCCATTAAAGGTAATGGATGCTAAGAAATATTGAGTTATCTTTTTATATTCCCATTGTAGAAGAGCATAACAATGTGAATTAAAGAGTCAGGTCAGTGGAGAATCATATTTCATTAAGATTTCCTACAGGGAAACTGGAGAAACAGATGGGCTTAATTATTTCATGGATGTCCACTTGGGCTGGAAATGTGTAAAGCTCATACTATCATGAAAAATCAATACAAGAACATTAAAATGCACATTAGTGTTTCATAAGACAATGTCACAACTGTCAATATCGTGCAATTGTACAAATCTGAAGATCAAAGTCACAGGTTGCACAGCAGAAAGTTAAACCCAGTGACATCCTGAAAACCAGAAAGTGAATTAGTTGCTGTATAAAAATTTAATTCCATGCAGAGCTATGCAAAAACGTAAACACACACTTCATGTTCAGGGCTCCTGAATAAAAGAAGAGGCTAAATTTGCACCAGTATTGAATAGATTTCTATTCAACAGGCCTGAATCCTATTTGGAACAAATTCTCATGCAAGATGATGATAATGATCAAAACCCCAAAGTATTAACTGGAAAATTTAAACAGCTCACCTGATACCAGCAGTCTTCTGTGTTGATGGTTTTTTTGGCTATGACCATTCAGACAAATTGTTCGGAAATTTTAATGAAATTTTAAAATACTTACAATTAACACAAAGCCCCAGAAAATGGATAAACTAGTATCACACCCAGAACAGCCAAAAAAATTAGGCTAAATAAATGCACCTTTTGACTGATCTTGACTTGAAATTCATTCACCCCATCAAAAATTCCCGAAGTAAATCTCCCTAAGAATTGCAGAGCACATTGCAGCTGGGTTAAACCTGACTCAATCCACCAACACTCGAGAAGATGAATCAGTGAATTTTGAAACACCCAAAAATTTCCAGCTTCCCAGAAAGTAGATCATGGATAATTCCTGACAGTTAGAACACACACCAGTGGAAAATTATGACTTGACAACTTGTGCTTGGGAGCACATACATTCAATGTGCAATCATGTCCAAAGTAATATTATCCTGGATTTTTTTTTAAGTATACACTCACTCCAAAATTTTCCATTAAAACCGTGAAGACAGGTCTCATTGTAAAGAAGAAAAAAGAAAAAGGGGAGCAGCTGATTTTGTCCCAGTAACAAAACCCAGTCCATCAGCTTGAAACAACTCCAAATATTGCTGAATTTCTTTTTATTTATTCTTTCTTGTCCTCTTTTTCAACTATTCCAGACTTGAAATGGATTTGAATGATTTTTAGTGGGGGAAAGGGAATAAATAAGCATATTGCACCACTGCTGGCAGAATACAGATGGTATTTAGGAACTACTGCCTACAAATCACTGCTGACCAATGTCTTTAACAGGGAAGACTTGCAGTGAAGTGTTTCTGTCCAGGATGGCATTGAAATTCCAGCCTGGCCTGCTGCTCAAGGCTGGAATGCCTGAACTTGGCATTTGCCTTTGTTGACCTTGCAGAGGTTCTTGCCAGCCTGTCACCCACAGCCTGAGGTCACCCTGGACACAGCCCTGCCTCCAGCCTATCAATGTTCTCCCCCAATTTAAGAGGCTCCTTCAGCTTGCCAAAAGCCCCATCCCACCATCCAGGTTGTGACTGAAGTCACAGACCAGCTGACCCAACCTCTGAGGGATTCAGAGCTGCCAGCAGCACTTGGCACTGCTCCCTATCCCTTACATTTGGGAAACCTAGCCAATTTTCCACCCAGCTATTCAGTCCATGTGTCCCCAGAGTTGCTGTAAAGGTGCCACAGGACTGTGTCAAAGATCTCACCGGAGCCACCACGTACAACACAAGCACTGTCAGCTTTCCCAGAAGGCAATCAAGCACCTTCTGTCCTTGGGAGTCCACGCTGGCTGCTCCAAATCACCTTTGTGCCCCTCCAAGGAATGGAAAAGAAGCCTCAAAAATGGTTTCCAGGAGGTT
This sequence comes from Toxostoma redivivum, assembly GCA_013397375.1. Lineage (NCBI taxonomy): Eukaryota > Metazoa > Chordata > Aves > Passeriformes > Mimidae > Toxostoma > Toxostoma redivivum. The sequence goes on along the minus strand of VXBI01014065.1, from coordinate 457,775 downwards.
TTGCTGTGTAATTTCCCCAGGAATTAAGGTGAAGATGAGCAGCTGCTGTTGCCCAAAGTCATCTTTGAAAATGGGTCCAGCATTTGCCTTTCTGCAGTACTCAGGAAGCTCTCCCGACTGCCATGACCTTTCCAAGGTGACAGGAATCATGTATCCCACTCCATGTATCCCACTGCACCCCAAGTCCTGGAGCTGCACCTGCCCTGTCCAGTTCCAGCTCACAGTGCTGGGCTTGGCTGGGATGGAGTTAATTTTCTGCACAGAAGCTGGCATGGGGCTGTGCCTAGGATTTGTGCTGAGAACACAAAGTTCTGGACACAGATAACTCAGGGATGTTCCTGTTACTGCTGAGCAGTGCTTACACAGCTCAAAGCCTTTCCTGCTCCTCATGCCACTGAATGGTTCGGGTCAGGAGGGACCTTAATAATAATAATTTTGTTCCAACCCCCTGTCATGGACAGGGACACCTTGCACTGTCCCAGGTTGCTCCAAGCCTCAGTGTCCAATCTGGACTTGGACACTTCCAGGGATCCAGGCGCAGACACAGCTTCTCTGGGCAAACTGTTCCCAGCAGTGAGTAAGCTGTGAGTGTGTAAGAAATTGGGAGGGAACACAGTCAGGACAGCTGACCCCAAATGACCCCAGACCACACAGCACTGCACTTGGCAATAAAAGCTGGGGGAAGAAGAAGGGATGGTCAAAATTATGGGATTTGCCTTGCCAAGGCATAGAATCATTAATGTTGGAAAAAACATCAATGGATCACCGAGTCCAAGCTGTGCCAAATCCCCACCTTGTCCCCAGCCCAGAGCACTGAGTGCCACATCCAGGAATTCCTTGGACACCTCCAGGGAAGGAGACTCCAAACCTCCCTGGGCAGCCCCTGCCAATGCTTGACAGTCATCTCCATGAAGAAATTGCTGCTGATGTCCAGCCTGAGCCTCCCTCCTGTCCCTGTTCCCTGGGAGCAGAGCCTGACTCCCTGGCTGTCCCCTCCTGTCAGGGAATTGTGCAGATCCACAAGGTCCACTCTGAGCCTCCTTTTCTCCAGGCTGAGCCCCTTTCCAGCTCCCTCAGCTTCTCCTGGTGCTCCAGCCTTTTCCCCAAACCACTGAAAGAAAATACCCTTTGGAATGCTAGCTCCCACTACAAAATCCTGAAACAGGAGAGGAAGGAATGGGCCAAAACGCTTTTCCCCCCCTTGAAGGAAAACAGGTTAAGGAATGCCAGTGTCCTTGTTTGGTTTAATTCAGTACTTTAAGGTGGATCCTTCTCCCACTTTTCTCCAGCAACATGAAAAATGCACCATAATGAATCAACACTGTACAACCAAACAATTGCCATTACCTGGTTTTTAATTTAAGGACAGGTGCGTCACTAACAAAGGCACAACTGAAACCCAAATACTCCAGCCAACATAAATCATCCTCGTGGCTCCATTCAGGGCAGAGGTTGGCAATAAATGCTGAGATAAGATAACACAGCAGCAGCTGCATGGCTAATGAGGGACTCCAGGAACACCCGTGTATGCAGGGACACACTGCATTAATATTCCCTCCCCATGTCCAGCAGAGACAAAGACAACATACCTGGAGCAATAATGAATCTACAGGAATTATTCATCATGACAAGACTCTCAAACACTGCATGTAATAAGCTCCTCTTCATGGTTTTTCTCTTTACTAAACAGAATTACCACTACAGAAACATTTTAGAAAATTTGCATAAAATTCTGAGCATCTGAAAGGTAAATTATTTTTCAGAACACCACTATTTCTGAAGTTATCCGTACAAAGACTGCAGAAAGCATGGCAGTGCAACAACCAGGTTATTAAAATTTGGAACATACTTCACAGAATCCCACAATGGTTATGGTCAGAGGGGACCTTACAGAACATCCCATTCCCCACCCTGCCTTGGGCAGGGACACCTTCCACTATCCTAGATAGCTCCAAGCCCCAGTGTCCAGCTTGGCCTTGGACACTTCCAGGGATCCAGGGACAGCCACAGCTTCTCTGGGCACCCTGTGCCAGGGCCTGCCCACCCTCACAGGGAATTCATCTTAATACCCTTCATGCTAATATTTAAACTAAACCTACTCTCTTTTTAGTCCAAATCCATTCCCCTTGTCCACCTTGTCATAAAGTACCCAACGCTCCAAATTCAGAGATTTTTGTAGCCTGACTTTTCCTTTCCCCAGCAAAACTCCTCCAACATCAATCACTGAACACCACTAATGATATTTTTTATTTATACATCAAAAACTTCACCTCAGACAAAGCATGGCAAGCGAAGCTTCACCTTAATTACATCACATAAAAGAATTAACTCCTTTATTACCTCTCTGTACTGTCAGACCACTACAAAATCCTCAGCAAAGACAACTCACCATGGAATCAAGGTGCCTCCAATTACTTTCTGGCTAACTGTAGTTTTTTTTGTACTGTATTTTGATTTAAACATCCCCAAATTTCAGTAAAACCGGTGCTGACTCTGAGTTCATCTCATGCCTTTGCTCTTGCAAAAAGGCAACGGAAGAAATTAAGAAGTTGTAAGCAATAAGAAAGTCACTTCCATTTCATTTAAAAGCAGAATCTCCACTTGCACAGAATGCTTTAGGGTCCTTTTCAGTCACTCCAAGAAAAAAAATCACCAGAGGTCACATTACAGCAAATCACAGCCTTTATGTTTGGTTTTAAAAAACCAAACTCTCTTTTGTTCAATGGTTTTATATCATCTGAATGAAAAAGATCCCTTCCTAGAAAGATGACTCTTTCATATGCATGCTGTCACCTGCCAGCTTTATGTTATTGCTTAGAGATAGGCAGCATTCAGCAGCATTTTTATCAAGGAGCAAAAGTTCATGTCAGGTTTGAATAATATCAGCACTGCCACTACTGCCTTTCCTGCTGAAGACTTCGCACCACCTATTAAATAAACTCCACAAGAAGTTACTGCACTGTGTTGGGAATTTAACTGCACTGTTCAAACATGGTTTTGCTGCTTGGATTTTGGGCTGGCTTTATTTGCCTGGTCTCCAGTTAAACTTGCTACCTCCCACATTATATCACATTCATGCCCTTCAGCACAGAGATACATATGTGGAATTCTTCCCCCAGCTCCTGCTGATTTCTACATCAGAGCATTACCTTGGCTCTTCTTTCCAAATTACACGTTAAGGTTTTCCTAGACATCAGTAAAGGGCAAGATTCCCCCAGAACAGGTTGAGTGGGGGAAATAAAACTGCTGAGTAGTGCAGAGCCCATCAGTAAATGTCTTGATGCTCCCATTCCCAGAGCATCCCTCCTTCCACTCCTCGTGTCTGTGGCCAGCTGGAGATGTCACTGATACTGTCCTTGAGCAGCCAAGCAAAGTTTTCATACTCCTCCCTTACTGCTCACCAACCTTGTGCGCTTTCCCTGCTCAGTCATGCTTCTGCTGAAATTCCTGACCTTCCCACACAACGGGACAGGCTGCTCCTTAGCTCTCTGGAAGTCCTCCTTAGGAAAGCTAAGCTGAACCCATCACTCCTGGCTGCTTCCCAGGAGACTCTGCCCACCAGCTGTGTGAAGGAGCTGAATTCTGCTCTCATGACAGCGTGTCTCCAGGTCCTGAAGGCAATTTGTGGTCCCAGAAGCCCGAGCCACCACCAGTCTGGACAGGATTCCGACCACCAGCCTCCCCTCCCACGGCAAGTACGGACAACGTGGAGTTCTCACACCACAAACATCCCAAGGCGGTGTGAGCGTGGCCTCCGAGCTGAGATTTTTAACAAGAACCTCGCTGGGCAGGCCAAGGTCCCACTGGCTGTGAAAGCACACAAGGCAGCAGAACAAACTCAAAACCACCCTGGAGAGGTCACCCACAGCCTCAATTTTTGCCCACAAAGAAGTTCTCCGAGCCAGCATGAGAAGCCAGTGACATTTCCTGCTTGTGGATCCACTTGAGGTCTGCCTGATCTCAGCAGACGTGTGAAGGGCATCTTTACAACCCATGAAGCACAAATATTTGTAACATCAGGAAACTCCTTGCTTGCTGAGTCAAGAATTCAGCTCTCCTTCCTGCAGCTCCCTGGCAAGTCAGCCCTCACTTTCTGCTTACCTCAGTGCACTGCTCCAGTTCTCTGGCAAGCACAAAAGAAATAAAAGAGTGGCCTTTCTTTAAACTTGACTTTAATGTACATACTCTGTACTGTCTCCTCTTTAGTCTTAAAATAGCTCTTCGGAACAGAGCTTCATAAATTCCTGCAGAAAGGGAGGAACTGGCAGCTCAAACATGCTGTACCATAGCAGAGCTCTTCTCTCCTCTACAAATTCCCTTCTACAACGCATCTCATGATTTTCTAGCAGTTTTTCCCCGAGCAAACAGGAGCTACAATATCAGCCCCATCCCTTTTATAGCCAAGCACACAGTAATCCCTTGTTGATTCAGCTACTACAGAAGATTTTACCACCCTGAGGAGCCCTGCTCCATCCTTCTGCTACACAGAGGATTTACAGTAACTCACAACTGCACTAGATTCTGTATCTCTGCCCTGCAATTAGAAGCCTGCTCATCTCACACCTAAAACTAATCAGCTCTGACAGCTTTGCTATCATTTGTCCTTTGGACTGTTTACCCATTAAATCTTCCCTCATCCTCAACTAAGACGAAAGTACACGGAAGGAAAATGCTCCTGAATGTAAACAGAGGTATTAAAGCTGAAAATATTTCAACCAGTATTTCAGTGTATCAGGATACAGCAAGCTAGATAATCAAGGAATCAAAGCTGGGCATAATATCTTTGTGATAAAAGCAGTCTCCTGCCTGTCCTGCCAGCATCCACCTACAATTGTTTTTACCCCAAATTTTCACACACAGTTTTCAGTACCTGGATCATCCTCCTGCCATCCCCTTAAGCAACTGCAGGCACTACTGTTCTAAGCCCACTTAACTCCAAGGAGTAAAAATTCTGCCTTCCATGCCCACAGAGAGCAGATAAATGAGCTCCTGCTTTGAAAAACAAAAGCCAGAAAGTCTGACTTTGAACATCTTGACTTCCCAAGTTCTCATACACCGAATGGTTCAGGTGGGAGAAGACCTTGATGATGATCATGACCAACCATGAATGATTTCCCACTGTTGCAAAATGTCCCTTCCTAAAAAGCCCATCTGGATCTTCATTGCTAACTCTCAGTAGTTGAACTGATGCTCTGCAAACATAAAACTTGCCCACACCACGTGTTATAAAGTCACAGTTTTTAGCAGGACATTTAGAGGTCAATCATAACTGGCACAGGCCAATTTTAAGTGCTCTTTACAACATGCAGAACATATTAGAAGATACATAACATATCCTGGCAACGTTTCCAACTGATTTAAACAAATAATATTAACACATATGCAAAATGCTTGGTGTGAGAGTACCCACAAGCAAATTGGGCCTTAAACAGGAGAGTTGTGATTTTTATCAGCACAAGCTCCCAAGTGATGAGAAATTTCTCCTTTATAAATCTATCGAAAACAATCAAGCAGTTTTTTCCCAAATGCATTTGTGAGCTGTGATTTTATTCATAATTTTAAATGTTCTAATCCACATAACCTGTGATAAACCATGAAATATCTTTACCTCGTGCCTGAACAGTGCCCCTGTAGCAATGCACAGAGAAAAAAATTCCAGACAACATTCACTAGCGAGCAATGTACTCCCCATAAATCACATTACTGTACAGTTTGGGATTAGGATGAGTTGCCACTAGCAACAGAGCCAAAAAAATCAATTCTGTCACTATATATAGAGAATTCTTGCAACCTCAAACGTAGCCAATGTTTTCAGCAATTTGTCTCAGAGAAGTATTAGCAGTCTAACATGTGATCAGAGGAACATGACACCCAGACACAAAACAATGCTAAAACAATAGTTTTTCCTTAGTAGAATAAAAAAAGAAAACAACAAAGAACCGCCAGAAAGCTGCTGGTGAGTGTGAGCATTTCATTCACCCTTTTCAAAATAAAAGCGTGCCCTCTTTATAGCATTAACATTCACAACAAATACAAGGATTGGTTTCAGAGCTTAAGTGTATTTAAAATGATTACTAATGAGTTTCTGTTTTAAAATGGGAAACTAAGCAAGCATTAGGGAGAGATACAATTTAGACAAATGCAAGGGTACTTTTCTATAGCTTCCCCAAACCTGATTCATCATATCCAAGGCATTTCCCTTTGAAAGAAAAAAAAAAAACCAACAAAAAAAAAAAACAAACCTGGATGCTATAATTCAGACTGTCTGCCAGAAGCTTTTAGAATACAGGAATATGAGGAGTTTCTTTGATCCCCATTTGCTTAACAGCAAGAAGCCAAGACACATTTCATCATTCATGTTTTTTATTTCATCCTGGATCTGCAGAAGGTTTTGCAGCAGGCAACAACCACCTTGGAGTTCTTACTTTACTCATCTGTCATATTTTAGCAATCTTGACAGTGCCACCCAGCTTTATTACAAAGACTTCTCTCCTTTTCTTTCCCTACAGTCTTAATAAGAGCACTTCAATTTTAAATGATGCCCTTCGCAAAGTTTCATTGTCATTTACACCGACGTAAGTCAAATCCTGTATTTTAATGGATTTTACAGGTAATAATAATTACTATAATGGGTTTTTTCCTCAGAGCACAATCACCCTGTTTTAGAAGAGTACAGTAGATGTACTGTTATTTTTTAAGTCACTAAAATCTAACAGCTCACTGAAAACATGTGGCACAATTTCTAAAATCCATCTGTAGATCCATGTCAGAATCACAGAACCCTTTAGGTTGGAAAAGCCTTCTGAGATCATCGAGTCCAATTTTTGACTGATCACTGCCTTGGCACCACCGAGTGCTAAGTCCAATCATTCCTTGAACACGAATATTCCTTGTAAATTTTTTCCCAAAAGGAGCAACTTCAGTCTATTGCCAACCAAAAACAAGATATGGAAAAGATATCTGAATGGGGTTGAGTCATCCTGTCTTCTTGCCACTGACAAGAATATTGATCTTGCTTATTCCTACCTGCAGCACCACCACCTGCTCTAAGCACATATAGGAGTAGAATGCAGTTAAAACCATTTTCCCTGAGCTCTAGTAAAACCAGAACAGGGCTGTTAATAAAAGAATTACAGACTCACAGCACGGTTTGGGTGGGAAGGGACTTGAAAGATCATCAGTACCACCCCCTGCCATGGGCAGGGACACCTGCCACTGTCCCAGGGCGCTCCAAGCCCTGTCCAACCTGGCCTTGGACACTTCCAGGGATCCAGGGGCAGCCACAGCTTCTCTGGGCACCCTGTGCCAGGGCCTGCCCACCCTCACAGGGAAGAACTTGCCTCCCAAAACGCAACCACCCCTGCTCTTCAGCAGTCTGAAGTCATGCCCCTTGTCCTGGCGTTCCACGCCCTTGTCTCAAGTCCCCCTCCATCTTTCTTATGGGCTCCTTTCGAGTCCTGGGAGGGGCAACTAGGTCACCCCAAAGCCTCTCTTTTCCAGGCTGAACAATCCCAATTCTCCCAGCCTTTCCTCTGGGCTGCCAGTTCAGCAGCACAGCTGGGTGCAGAGAAGGCAAAAGGCATTTCAAACATCCAGCGAGCTGTGTCAACAAAAGGGCCCAGCCCTCCTCTAGCACAGTATTGAGCTAACCTGCTAAATTTAGAACAAAAAAAAAAATAAAATAAATAAATCACAACTACAACGGACAAACTCTTCCAGCAGAGAGATCCATTTGCTCCCTGGGAGTAAAGAAGTGCTTGGATGCGTGCAGAGATGAGGTCTTGGTTCTCAACTGGACAAGAGCTCTGCACTGCACCTCCAGCAGAAGGACTCAGCAGCCAGCCAGCAGAGAACATCAAAGCACCCCCACCAACTCAAAGGAACTTCCCAGGGCAGATCAAAGCTGGAGGCACTTCATAACCCGGGCCTGGGGTGTTTGGAACACCACCCCGAGCTGGGGAACAAAGAGCGCCGTGATGGGGCCGCATTCCTGCAGCCCAGCAGAGCCCTGCAGGAACAGCAAACCCTGGCTGCAGGACACGCCAGCCACAAGTCCAAGTCTCCCCAGGAAATTGGGAATAACAACACGGCCACGCTTGCTTGCAGGGGAAAGAAACATTCCTTCACTCCTCCTTGCTAGGATGAAAAGGGAGAGAGCAGTCTCTTAGCAAAAGAAGAGGGAGCACACAGGAAGCATGGGCAGGCAAAGAATTAAAGAGCATTTTTATCAGTGACACATTAGGTTTTTAAAACTATTTATTGAGTACCAAATGCCCAATAGACAGAGGATTCACTCCTCTGATCAAGTTCAGCCACTTTTCGCCCACAACAGGTAGAGTGCAACACCAACTTCAACCACTCTTTGGATACTACAATCAAAATTCTGCTTATTTCCAAATGAAAAACTCCTATAATCACAAAGATTACATTCACCTCCTCAGCAGAAAAGCCTAAGTTTCAAATGCTTAGAAAAGCTAGAATATAGGGCCTTCTTTGTTTTCAATGCAGCTGAGTAGCTCATAGCAATTAACTACAATCTGCTTTCACATTCATTAATACAAATACGGACAAACAATGTCTAGAAAAAGTTTGTTTGCATTTTTAACCTATTTGAACATAAAGCACATCACTCAAGCTCTGCATACACTCAGCCAAAGCAGAAGGTTTTAGGCAGATGCTCCCTGAAAGCCTGTACATCACAGAGGAAAAAAAAAAAATGAGACTGCCAAAGAATCTTCCCAAGCTTTCCCAAGTTCTTCCAAGTCTGCCACTATTTATAGTGATTTGAGAGACTCAACACCTCCCACACTGTTACAATTCTGAGCTTTTGCTTTGATTTGAAACACACAGAAGAGAGCTAAGAAGGAGGTACAAACCAGTCTTACTGCAACTGCAGAAATTCTGTTACTGGGTGGGAAATGTGGGATACAAGGAATAACTGCAACTACCACTGAAACTCCCAAAAACACCAGTTGTATAAGTACCCCAAAACTACTAATGTTTGCTACACAGAGAAATGATATTCTTTTAACTGCAGAGAAAAGATGGGATCGTTCAGAGATCCAGAAGAAATCAAATCATGAGCCTTGAATCTTTTGTTCCCAAATTCCCATGTCTCAGAAATAGAACATCAGTCCCTGGAACACCCTCCCAAGAGATGCACAGAGTCTCCACTGTGGAGGTTTTCAAGATACACATGTGAGGTAACTTCATCCAGGGTTGGGTGAGATGGCCTTTTGAGGTGTGCCCTGGAGACAAATCTACTTTTAAAGAGCATTCTGGTATTGTTGGTACAGTGAAGGATATTAAGTTTACCACCTTAAAACAGTGCCACAAGAGCTGGTTCAATAAAGTTATGGAAATTCAAAGGTTTGGGCTTTGCTGTGATTCATGTAAAAACAACAAACACCCTTGTGACAGTCCTCTCTTAATCTCACCAAATCACAAAACCATGGAGTGGCTGGGCTGCAGGTGTCCTCTGGAGACCCCCCAGTCCCACCCCCTGCCAAAGCAGGTTCATCCAGAGCAGGTTTGAGTAAGCCCAGGGAAGGAGACTGCAGAACCCCTCTGAGCAGCCTCCTCCATGTGCTCTGTCACTTCACTGTAGTCTTTCTCCTCATATCCAAGGGGAACTTCCTGCATTCCAGTTTGTGCCCGTTGCCCCTTGTCATTGGAAAGACTCCGGCTCCATCCTCTTGGCACCTGGCCTGAAAATATCTGTGTGCATTGACAAGATCCTCTCTCAGCTGCCTGCTCTCAAGGCTCAACAGTCCAAGTGAGGTGCTCCTGTCCCTCATCATCTTTGGATCCTCTCCAGTCATTCCCTGTCCTGTGTCTCTTCACACAACTCTGACTGAACAGAGCTGAGAACAGATAAGAAGACAAAGAAATTCAAAGGCAGGACCTCTTTCTTATTAGGTGTTGATAGGTACTTGTCCTCTTACTCAGCCAGCTCAGATCACAGAGACATAATTAGAAACAATCACACCAAATCAATTAACATGAAAGAAACCTTCAGAAACAACAAGCACGTTAAAATAACATGGGAAGCCACTCCCATCTACATCCTTTCTCACCAGTGGCAACACAGCTGAAAATGAGCAAAGTACATTTAAAGATGAGACAGGCTAAAACCAGGCTGGGAACAGACCAGGACTATGAAAAGCAGCTGCTAGAAATCAAGACATCGTAACACTGCCTATTATTGCTTTTCTAAATATTCTTTTTAATTCACAAGGCAATTTAGCCTGTCTTCTGCCTCTGCCTGGTTTTAGGATAGGAATACAATGATTTTCAGGTCAAACATTAACAGAAATTCAGCAGCCTAACACGTGGCAATGTTTCAAGACAGGAATTCCCAATTATGTCAAGAAATTACAACTATTTTACTCCCTGCTGAAAGACTGAAAAATAGGGGTCAATTTTACTTCATTTTTCAAGAACTTCAGCCCATCATCTCTCTTGCTCTCAAACGCTGAAATAAAAGCAAAGCAATTCCACCTTTTATACAGTTAAGTGATTTCTCAAATTGCCACTTTGCAGATGACACCAAGCTGAGAAGTGCAGTTGACACAACAGAAGGACAGGGCCATCCTGAGGGTAGGATTAAATGGGATATTGGGAAGGAATTGTTCCCTGTAAGGATGGACAGGCCCTGGGAGCAGCTGTGGCTGCCCCTGGATCCCTGGAAGTGTCCAAGGCCAGGTTGGACTGGGCTTAGAGCAAGCTGGGACAGTGGCAGGTGTCCCTGCCCATGGCAGGGTTGGAAATGGATGAGTTTTAACATCCCCCTCCCACCCAAAACCATTCTACAAATCTAAGATTCATTCTTATATTTAAAGATGTTTAAAGGCACTTCTGATCTGAGCTCATCTCAGAGTATCATGCCCTCATGAAAAATTGTGCTTCGCTCAGTTTTTTGCCTCCTCCCTTTTGATTTTTTTTCTCCTTCAAAAATGCAAACAGAAGATAGCAGAGCCCCCTCAAAAAATCTTATTTATGCTCAGGATTGTAGGTATTTAAACATGACCATAAGTGCCAACATTTTCCCACTAACACTGGCCTGCATCTGGGTAGAAATAACTATACTTAGTGGCTTTACCACCATAAATCTTCGAAAGTCTTCTGCATGGCTGAGCTCTGCTCATAAAATTAGACACCAGTGCATTTTGTCTGTGTCATTAAAGGGATGTTTGGTGGAGCCAGGGCAGGAGGAGAGAGGAGTGTGTGAACAACCTTCTCAAAGCCACTGGGGATTGGCCCAAACTGTTCTCACAAAGAAAGGAACGCTTGAAATAACTCCAAAGGCTCTTACAAGGAACATCACCGAAGGGTATGAATAATTTTTCAAGTCTGAGAATGGAATCTCCACGCTTACAGTAGCACATAGGAAAAAAAAAAAAAAGCTAGATTTCAATAGATTATTTTTTAGTTACTCTCTTTCCTCAAGTTTCAATTGGAAATATTCCATTTGCTTCCTAAATAAACACAACCCAAGACTTACAAGCATTAATTCAATACTTTCCCTCTCTTTCCTCAAGTTTTAATTGGAAATATTGCATTCACTCCCTAAATAAACACAACCCAACACTTACAATCTTAAAGTCAGAAACAAGCCCCCAAATTAATATATTCCTACCGTGTATTTTGGAAAAATGTTATTAAAATTTTAAAACCTACTATAAAAACCAGTCAGAAAAGCACCACATTGAGCCATTATAAACCAGTTTATACTGCAAACATTCGACCAGAGCAACTCAGGTTTGATAGTTTTAGCCATTTTTCAATTGCCAGTCTTTAAAAGGAGAAATGCAGAACACCTTTTCTGTGTGCTTTCATATGCAGAAAGCAATCAAGATGATTAAACAAGGTCATGAATTATACTAAGCAAAAAAAAAAAAAAAATTTAAAATCAGATGCATATTCATCTGAAAACCAAATTCACCTCATGTAAGATAAGGTATTAACTAGGTCAAAAGTTCACTGGGAGCAGGAGAGGTTGATCTCAAGGACCAGCTGGGAATGACAAGGAAAGTAAGGACACAAAGTTCTCTGCAGCCAAGATAACCACGGTACATTGACCCTTATCTGGGGAAAAACCCAACACAACAAACCCACAACCTCTCTTTTTAGCTCTTCCTCCCCTACAAGGAATATTTACATGGTGTAGGAGTTGATAATCCCATTCCCATCGTTTTTCAGGATGCTAGCACTGAAAAGGCACAAGGTTTCTGAGGTCTCCTGATGGGATGTTGGCAAAGGCAGCAAAACCTGCAAAATAAAACCTTTTGGCACCAGACTAAACAGAACAAAAGGTTGAGGCTGGATACTGGGAAAAGGCTCTTCCACCACAGGGTGATCAGGCACTGAACAGGCTCCCCAGGGAATGAATGGTGACAGCACCAAGCCTGACTTCAAGAAGCCTTTGGACAACTCTCAGACACAGGGTTTTTTTTTTGTTTTTTTGTGCAGGTAAGGAGTTGGACTGGATTATCCTGATGGGCCCATTCCATCAGGATATTCCATGACTCTGTGACAACACACCACCATAGGAAATCAGGCCAGGCCACACTGACAGTGCCTGGAATGGGAAGAATGCTCTTGCTCTTTCCAGCACAGCTTATCGTGACTTTTGTGGGATGTTCCCAACGCCTTCAATTCCCCTTACACATAGGGGCTTCCAGTAAGAGCTGGGATGAAAAGGAAAATCCTTCATCACACAAGTGATGAGGAAGAAAGAAAACCCAAGAAGCACCTTGAGTTTGAACAAGTGGATCAAAGGAAGAGCTTTTTGTTCCTTTAGAATATACATTTCAATTGTCCCCGTAAAAATCTGCACCAAAGGCAACTTTACAGGACTTCATGGCAGCTGCTGGTTTCCCAGAGCTCTGCCAAGTAACATCGTGGTGAAAAACAACATTTAGGTCCAGGAAAAGCCATGCTTGAATAAAATCAGAAAAAAAAAAAAAAATCCAACCCACACAACTTTCTGCAAACTAAAGACTTGGTTCTTAAAAACGAGGCATGAGTCAAAAGTGAAAATGCAACTTTTGGCAAGGAGTTGTACTCAAAACCCAAACCCTCCTGTTATGTCTTAGAAGACAAACTCACACTAAAGCCACAGCTTAACAGAACAAGCCTAGGTTCTCATAAAAGTCCTTAAAAATCAGACTTCCAGAGCATGTGTTGGAATTGCTTTAAGAAAAAAACAAAAAGCTCATTCAAATGTAAACCAAAGAGAAAAAAAAAATGGGGGGAAAAAAAAAGAATTTTCATTCTGATGTGATAAATGCTTTGCTGGGTATTTTTTACACTATTAGTCCTGCTACAAAAAAGCAAACAAAAAAAATCATCATGTTTTGATTATTTAACTTTCATCAGTTGAAAGGTACTCAGAAACACTAATGCAGGAGATCCATTAATTTTTGTCAGGGATAAAAAAAAAAAAAAGAAGGACTGCGGTCCATTTCTCAATTCCACTGTGCCAAGACAGGCCTGAATCATTACACTGTGGCCATGTTTATACTAAAACTCTTCTTTTTTTTGCTCAGAACTTGGATTTCCACACCCAGTAGGCAACAGCTTTTTTTAAAGTACATTCCAAGCTTCCCTCAAACAGCTCCAGTCAAAACATCACCAGATTTTAATTCCTTCAAGAATGTGAGCATCTCATTAAAGCCCTGCCTAATTATAGGTAACGTGCCCAGACCACAGATTCTGTAGTATCTTTATATGGAATATTATTCAGAAGTAACTGCACCAACTTTTCTCAAAAAATCCTGAAATTTCTGCTTATTTAGTGTTATAGCAAAGAATAGTGTGCTCTCAACTAATTAGCAGAGCCTGGCAAAAAAAAATGAAAGTACAAAATGAAGTTACAATAATCACTAGTGGTGAGAAAGATCAACCCAGGAGGAAAGAAATGTCATCAGCTCATAAGAAAATTGAAAGTTATAGAGAAAAAAATATTCTAGTCACATAAAGGAAAGCCTCAAGTGTGAGTCAAACCCAGAAAAAAAATAACATTTTGCACATTGTTTTTGGAAATTTTTCTGATTCTTCTGCTGCTATCCACTTGGGCAGGTTGCAGGTTTTAGAACCTGTAAGCACAGCAAATCACTCTGCTCCTACTGAAATAAAGCCCCAAACACCAGAGGCAAGAATTGCATCTGCTGAATGCAGGGAATGACCTTGAAGGAAAAAGGAAGGACACGTTTCTCAGCAGGATAAAGGGAAAGAAGAGATGGACCTGCTTGTAGGGAGATGAATTTTTAAAAAGGGGCTTTATCAGGACCCAGCAGCCAGAGGCAAACATGCTCTGGAGCCCAGGGTCAGGAATATCCAAATAAATTTCATTCACTGCAGCTGGAGACCAGAAAGAACAGGAAGAAAGGTAAACTTCTCACCACCATCGTGCCTGGGGGCAGGAAAAGCAGAGATTTCTCAAAATTATTCTGAATCTCTTATGGAATTCTAATACATATGCCTACACACACATGTAAATACTTATTATCTTACAGCTTTACTCTCCATCTGCTCTTCCTTCCACAGCTCTGCAAGGCTTTTCCCTAACACAGAATATTTTAAGGGATCTTGTAGATTTGCTGTATTTAAAACTAGAACTGCTGCTGGTCTCTACTCCAGACTCAGCCCTAGCTGCCATAAACCTTATCAGGAACCTGCCAACACAGCCAGCCAGATTCCAGGAGCACAAATTCCACCAGGGAGTACAAAGTATATCCAACAGCAAAAGCTTGCAAGGAGCATAACTGAGCACAGAAAATTACATGTTAAAACGAGCAAGAACTGGCTGGCTACGGATGTAAATTCATTCATACTTTTACTTTCTTTTTTTAAAATATCTGTGCTGCTCGCTCTGGCTTGTTATGACAGGCTGAGGCATCCAAGGAGTTCTCTGTCCTCATCCTGGGCACAGAAACACAAATCCTGCCCTGGAATTCCTGCTTCCCTAATAACCTGCAGGAGGGAGAGCCCAGCAACAGCATCCAAGACAGGGAAGGGCTCAGATGGGTAAGGAAGAGCCACAAGATCTCCCCATTTGGCTTAACACATCTTCAGTGGCCCTGCTGAACATTAAATAGGAAAGAACCTCAAACAGACAACTAATTAAAATTCACAAGGCCAGAACTGGGTAAAGAAAGGGAGGAGATGAAGCACCTGGGAGGAAAAAACAAAGAAAGAAGTTGACAAATTGGAAGGGAGAAGAAATCGTCAGAAGGCAGAGCTTTGGAGGAGATGGTGGAAGACAGAAAATGACAGAATCACCGAATATTCTGAGCTGGAAGGGACCCACAAAGACACCCCACAAAGGCAAGGCAGCAGCAGAAGAAAGTCTCTGAATGACACAGAGAAACGCAGCTTTACCAAAAAGAAAATGTCAGGAGGCAGAAACCACAAGGACAGAAGAGGGAAGGCAACAGAAGTATTTGTACATAGATTCATGTCCCTATCAGAAGCACAAGTAGATTGTGAGCCTGTCTTTTTGGCAATTCATTTTAAACTATCAATGTGAAAAAAACCCTGAAAAAAACTAAATTCAGGAGGCAGCAAATGAAAGGACTGTATTGTTACTCAGTCTCAGCCAGAAATCAGGCAATCTTTACATCTCATTTCAAATGACTTAAAAGGATGAAGCAACGTAGATCAACACATCCAGACAGCCAAAACGAGTTAAGACTTCAATAAGGTGAATTTTCCAGAGCTGTAACTCACAAAGCAGCAGCTGTGCCTTCTGCAGGGGCATCAGGCTGGGGTTACACAGTGACTTTAAACCCGTGTGAACCTGGGCTGCTGTTGAGCAGCTTTGCTTTCCCTCTCCTTCCTCAGGTACTCATCATTCCTCCTCCCTCTCATGCCACACTGGATTCATCAAAAAAACTGGGAGAAAAGCCAGGGAAGGTTTGATTTTAGGTGGGTGAGTTTCCTGATCCACAGAACTTGCCCACCATGTGCTGCAGGAGAATTAAGTGGGGCCAGTGGCCCTGGCTCTACATCTTTAATCCAGAATAAAGTTAAAACAGACACATAAGCACAACTTCATTCTCTCTAACTAAACAAAAATGTGAAGAAGTTTCAAAAAGAACATTTTAGGATACCTCATCAAAACGTGAAAAGGCATAACAAGCACTCTGGAAGAGAGGACCCCGAGCCTTTGAAAAAGCAAGCCCCAAAGTTTAAAGTAAAGCAATTATCACTTAATGAGTTTATAAAGTCTGTAGCACATAAATACCTCACAGAAATGCCAAGTTGAATTAAAATGTGAATCATACAGAGGTCTTTACAATTCTGGAGGCATGGTACACACACAAAAGGAAAGCATCCCTGTGTCCCAGCAAACCAAGAGCATTTGCAGATCCTGACTGTGACTTACTTACTACCATCAAAAAAATAAGGCAATCTCAAAACCAAAATAAAATATGTGAATATTGCTAACACCTCTGATAAATTTAGCCATTTATAGCCCAGCAAAAAAAGAACTAACTCACTGCCTAAAAGCAGTCAGTGTGGATGGAGTGAAGGACTCCTTGCCATAAATGCTGAAGGGTTTCTGGATCACAGCAACAAAAACTACATTTACCTGTCAAGAAAAAAAACACCTTTTTCTCCATCCCAGTGGCAGAATGACAACCTTTTTATGGTAATGCCAACACAGATCTCCCCAGAAAGGCATGAGATAGCTTTAGTGAGCTACAGAAGATAAACACATGTCATGCCAAAGACCCTAAAAGCATTCTGAATCACTTGTTCCCCACATTCCCCAGTCAGTGAGCATGAAGAAATGTAACACAAAGAGTCAAACAGAGATTACAAACACAGAAATGTATTTTTAAATCTATTTGCTAACACATTTCAAGCACATTTTTTATTAGAGTCTTGTCAAGTCACGGAAAGAGACTTCAGCTTTAGTGCTACTGAGCTTCCATGGAGGAACACGACACAGTCTGTTAAGACTGAAATGGATATTTGGTATTTTTTAAAATAAATACTAGAATTTTACATAGTGTCAAAAGCCATAAAAAAAAAAAAAAAAAGGGCAGTTACACAACACACATATTCCTCAACCCTGAACAAGAATTCCCAGTTTTGCATAAAGATATCAAAGCTGCTGGAACTGCAAGCATGCTTTATGGGCTGGTAGACTGCCAAAAATCATCTGCTAACACACCAGACAATAGATGTATTCTGCTGAAGAACTTTCTGATCTTTTCCTCCTATCACTTCTCTTCAGTTGCACATAAAACCCAACCAAAGCGATACAAAAAATGTGATTTGAATGCTTACATTTATGCACCAACAAATGAAGCAATTATTCACAATAAAGTAACTTTTTCAAACATGCATTTTTAATCACTGGCTTGCAAGCCCTGATTCAGTGTTTCCTGTTGCCATTGCAGAGCTCCAGTTTCTGCAATTCCGAGTGCAAAGCTCTGCTCCTGCAGTACCCAAAAGCTTCAAAAATGCTACCAAAGGACCCAAACTCTTCTGAGTCTTGATAAACAAATGGCACTCTGCTCAAATTCCATACTTGTGGATAACAGAGCAGGGTGCTTTCCATCAAAACAAACCCTCCTTCCAGAGACAAGAAGATCCTGTGTGTGTGGTTCCAGCTGTCTGGAATGCTCCAGAACCACAGTGGCTGCTTATCCTGAATCCAGCCATAAATTACAGGGGATATTAGGGCGAGGTTGACACCCAGCTTCTCACAGGAGCATCTCACCCTGCCCAACACCATGGAGCCCCCAAAGCTTTCCCCCTTCCCAATTCAAAGGCCTCTGCCTCCCACACCAAGATCAGGGCTTGTTCAGCAAATACTTTTAACCCCAAATTCCCTGGTTCTGATTCTCTCATCTGATATTTGAACAAATCACTGACACGGCGGAGCTGTCATACCCCATCTCATCATCCCACACTGAAAGAAGGTTTAATCTGTAAATCCATGCAGCAGTTCTGCAGCCAGAGTGCTGAACACACTCAGTGACCATGGGAGTGAATCAGACATACCCGGCTTCCTAATCCCCAACATTAAAATTCAGAAATTTAATTAACTGCAGAAATTAAATTACATTAAAGGAAAAGATTTTAAGCTGGCATTTTCAGGTTTTCCTGGGTTTGTACCCACAGGCTTATGACATCTTTCAGCAGAATAGAGACTGAAGTGATCATAAGCTCCTGAAAAATAGCAAGTGCTAACAAAACCCAGGCTAGAGCAGCAGTACCCTGTCTAGATGCTGTCAAAATAAGTTTCCATCTAAGGGGGGAAAATTCCTTGGACCAAACTGTTACTTATTACTCAGCATTTATGAGTTACACACTCCCTAGAATAATCTGAGGAAATGAACGCTGTGATCTTTCCCATACAAAAAAAAAAAAAAAATTGTTTCAACACCCAAAAAAACAAGGGGGAGAAAAGGCTCCAGCCTTGACATTCTGATTTATGGAGGACGCTGACAGTGAGACAAACAGAACTTCATCTGTCAAAGCCAAACACTTGCATTTAATATACAAACATCAGGCAGGAAATCTCATTTAAATAATTAACATGAGGACTATCCACTGCCAAAAAGAGCAGGGCAGCAATGGACTTCTGCTGAATATTTTAAAGGAAATGGAATAATTAATCCTTCATATAATGCCAGGTACCCACTCCCACCATATTTTGTTAAAAGCCATCCTTCAATTTCAGGAGAAGCACACCACATTAGGTGAAAGGAATAATGAAACCCCCACAACTGATGTCATGTGGAATTTTCTCTATTGTTTTTAACCCATGCAGAGTTTTAAATTATACATGCAAATATCTTCTTGTAACTTTCTGGTAAAAAATGCAATCTGCTTGAAAGCACTTTTCAAAGCTATCTCTAGTGAGACATAAATCATCAGCAGCTTTAAAATATTTTAGCAATTTTAGCAGCCTTTTACAACTGGTAAATCAAAGTCTCAGCATATTATGTAAATAAATATTGCTGAAAAGACCAGTGCTTTTTGGATGTTGTTTGTGAGTTTCTTTTAACATTTCCCCCATTGAAAAAAAGAAAAAAAATGGTTTGCATTGTGTTAGCTCCAGTTATAATTTCCAGCTGTGTCAAAACTTTAACAGCCTAAAAGCAGGAAATCCAAAGAGGAAATTCCATCGTCAGTTCCTGAATTTTGTAACTCAAATGTTCTTCCAAAAACTGGACCTTAAAGGAATTTTGGTAATATTTTCTGTAGCCTTACCTGATATCTTCCAGTAGGTCACATTCTGCTTGATGCTTGGCCTGAAGTTTTGTCATCTGCTCAACCTGAATGTTTTTCAGCTCTTGTGTAACTTTCACCTGCAAAAAACCCAAACAAACCCAAGGACCACTTATGTTTTCTGTAATTCATGTCAATTCCAACAAGCAAACAAACAAACCAACCCAAGGACCGCTTACATGTAGTTTAAGTCACATTTCAGCATGAAAACAAACAAAAGAAAAGGCTTCAGAAGGTTGCCTTTACATTTTTAGTACTGATGTTTAATACTTAGTTTTCCTTTGAGCCTTGTGATCCCACACAGCTAAAATTCCAATACTTTGGGGACTTACTTGCTAACTGGCACAGGGCACCAATAGCACAGGGTATTGGGAATGATTTGGTTTTGGAAGGAAACCTCGGAATTGTTTTCTTCTTGCTTTTTATAAAACAAGAGGTCTTGCCATTTAAGCCCTCTAGTGATCACAGGGAATCCACATATCGGCCTAAAAATGATCACCAATATATCTGAACACATTATGCATTCATGAGGACAGGAATGCCAAACTGTTACTGCAGAGGGATGAGAAATTCAGAGGAAGAGGGCACCCATCACCCTCTTCTTCATTAGCCAGGCAAAAAAAAATAAAAATCCTCGTTCTCATCAGCTGCTCTGTTTTAACTCTGAAAACCATGCCCCAGCAACAAGCACCCTTTAATCACAACATCATACAAAAACAAGTTTTTCACATGACACCAAAAAAATAAATCATATGTATGCCCCTGACTTTAAGCAGAAAAAGCATCTATTTTTAACGTGAACTTCGAGCATTTTTTGTTTTATCTGTCTATTAAAAAAAGCCCAAATCAAAATAAATAAACCCACACGACACAATCCAGGTGATGGAAATAAGCTCAAATGAAATAGTACAGGCAAAGAACGACACACATGTAAAATAAATAAACCACCAAACACACAGATTAAAATGGAGGTAATTGAAATTAAATCGGTTTTGTTTGACAAAAGCAGAGTCTGCCCCTAAAATAAGAGGTTGGGAGGCAGGAATGAACCAAGGAGAGACCTTCACTGCAGCTGCCTGCCAGGGCTGCTCCGGGCATAACAAGGGAATCCTGTTTATGCTCCCTCCTCTCCTGGTCACTATTGCAGGGGTTTATTACCCAGGAGAACTGGGAAATCTCCTCTCCCCACGGAGAAAAATCGAAAATCTCCATGGGGCTGCAAACCATCAGGGACAGGAGCACCCCAAAGCGGGCAGCACCAGGGGCACGGAGCCGGCACAGACCCCGGCCCCAGGAACCGCACAGGAGCAGCCTCTCCATCCCCTCCCTTCTCCCCACACCCCGAGCACGCCGCACAACCCCCAAAATCACCAGAAATCACCACGGACCAGCTCAAGACCCCGCTGCAGCTCGGCTCCCTCCGATACCAACCTGCCTAGGCAGACAAGCCACACGGGGCACAGCCTTTATCCCAAATTTCCACTGCTGCTTGCCGCCGCTCCCACACCAGTCCCCGCGGCGGGCAGCACCCCACATCCCCACGGGCCGCAGGGTCACGGAAAAGCATCTGCAGGTTGTTCCCATCGCACGTGGGAACGTGGGTGAAAACGCCGCACGATTCCCGCTGCCCCTGCTCCTGTGTGCTCCTGGCACACGCCGGGACAGTCTGCGTCCCTGGACCAACTCCAGACGTGACCTTCTCCCCCCACGACAGCCAACCCCTCGC
>VXBI01014065.1:417419-435309 GCA_013397375.1 Toxostoma redivivum | reverse complement strand
TGAGTGAGTGTGTATGGGGTGTGCACAATGGGGTGTGCAGGAGTGTGCGTGAGTATGCACAATGGGGTGTGCACAATGGGGTGTGCAAGAGTGTGCAAGGTTGTGCACAATGGGGTGTGCATGAGTGAGTGTGTATGGGGTGTGCACGATAGGGTGTGTATGGGGTGTCCATAATGGGGTCTGTATGAGGTGTGCACAATCGGGAGTGCATAATGGGGGGTGTATGGGTGTGCACAATGGGGTGTGCACAACAGGGGAGTAAGGGGCTTATGGGATGTGCAGAGATGTGCACAATGGGGTGTGTATGGGATATGTATGGGTGTGCAGGCGGTTGTATAGTGTGCACAATGGGGTTTGCACACCGGGGTGTAAGGGGGATTCTAGGACGTGCAGGGTGTGCACAATGGGGTGTGTATGGGGTGCACGGTGGGGCACAATGAGGGTGCAGAGCTGTGTAGGGGGTGCACTGTGGGGTACGCAAAATGAAACAAGAAATTGAAAAGTAAAAAATAGTTCATCAAAAACCAAAACAATAAAAAATGCCTAACATTTACTATATGTACAAAAATTAAAAAAAAAAATACAAACTACTATGCAATAAATGAAACCAAAACTTGCAAACAGGGTGAGGGGTACAAAGCTACCAATAATAAGTAATAAATCCAAAACCCTAAACGAACAAAAACTAATCTCAAGGTCTAGAATGTGCCCAAATAACTAAGACACGTGCGCTGGAGACGCAGTTAAAAAATTCAACTGCAGTAAAAATTTTAAAAGCCTTCAACAAAGACCCCTAACGACCCCTGAATTGAAGTGGCACAAACATAAGAAAAACTTTTAGTTCATTTAAATACGAAATAAAAGTAAGCAAAGCTAAAACATAAATATATATTAAGCGTATTGTATAATCCTAAGCTTTTAAAAAATAAATAAAACAATAGTTTAAAGTTTCAGTATAGATGCTTTAGAAGGAATTATCCCCGTGCACCTCAACACTAAATAAATACATACCTACTTTATAACTTTACGAGTTGTAGAGTCTTTTCTACATATCAAAAGGGTTTGGGGTTTGCATAACGGGGTGCCCAGAGGTGAAGGGGTTTGCACAGGGAGGGTGCAGGCTGTGCATGGGGCATTGAAGAGGGGTGCACGGGGATGCTATTGGGGTGCAGGGTGCTGCCCAGAGGAGTGCAGTGCCCTCCAAGGCACCAGGCCAGTGCAGGATCCACACACTGGGATTGGGGACACAGCAGGACACAGCTGGTGGCACCCCAGGGGTGCTCCCCAGCCATCCCCTTCCCTCCAGCACTTTCCAGGTTGCCCAAACAAAGCTGGGCGCCAGGAGCTGAACTACATGAGGGACCACCACATCCTGCCAGCAGCTGGAGAATCCTTTGATGCTGGCACCCAGATCCTGGTGGTCCCGAAGGCAGCACACAGGGAGCAGAGCACCTGGGCACCAGCCTTTGCACGGCGTTGGTTTTAACCAAAGGAAAATAAAGCTGAACTCTTCAGCATTGCAGACACAGAAAGCCCAGGAGGCAGAAGTGATGCTCCCAGCCCTGTCATGTTTCACAGGGTGTGAATTAAAAACCCCTGATCAAAAGTACTTTTAGGGATTTTTACCCCCCCTCTCCTGCACTGAAATTCCCGGCCTTTGCTTATCAGCTCTGCTGCAACAAAGTCTTTGAAATATTAACGTGCATTTCGCTGTTTCCCTTAAGCAAATTACCAGGGCAGTTTGCAGATCGTCAGGCAATTCCCATAATTGCATTTTCCCGAGTGCTCCAGCGTTGCTGCCGCTGCTCCATCGCCGGCTCCTTCATTATTAATGAGCTGCTTTACTCCAGCTCCCAGAAAATGACCCCTTGCCTTTAAAGACACTTTAACCACCTCTAGAACTAAAATGCAGCTTGAATTCTGCTTTCCCCTCCAGCTATTAGTTTATTTAGTGCTGCTAATTAGTCTTAACTCTTTCTCCCTGGGAAGCATGAAATGATTAGTGAAACCTGGTGCACCGGCAGATGCTGTGAAAATATATTTAATATCTCTATTAGGGCTGCAAGGGGGTGGAATCTGTGTGTGCAGCCCTTCATGGAATCATGGAATGGTTTGGGCTGAAAGGGACCTTAAAGCTCATCCAATTCCACCCCCCTGCCATGCCACCTTCCACTAGCCCAGGTTGCTCAAAAAATCATGCCCAGATTTCTGCATGCAGGACTGAGAAGCATTTTAGGTACAAGGCCTACAGGCAGATGTATCATCCTCCCTTATGATGCAGTTGTTTTTCCACTATTTGCTTGTATTCTTCCATGAATAATTACGTTTTATCTATTTGAACACAGATTCCCTGAAGCCTGACTCATGTAGAGCTGCAGGTTCAACGTGAATCCTGGAGGATTTTGCATCTGGGATGATAAATCCTGATGGAGCTGCCTCTTGTAGCTGCCAATGGCTCTTCCACATTTTAATAATACTGCTGATAATAGGGGAGAGAAAGGATGTGAAATAAAGATTATCAAAAAGTCAATAGTGTAAATGTCTAAGTGTTGTATATTTTACCAAAATACTTGTTTTCACAGCATAATTCTATGCTGAGCCTTTATCCCTTGATTTCTCCCTTCTGATTGTGGGACTTGAAGGCAGTTGAGTCTCATGGAATTCCAGGATGGTTTGGAGTTTAAGGGACTCTTAAGGATCATCCATTTCCATCCCCTGCCATGGGCCACTAGACCAGTCATAATTTTATATTTTATTGACCTTTATTTTATTTTGTTTAATTTCATTTCATTCTATTTGATTTCATTTCATTTTATATGAGGGGGAGTACAGAATACAGTCCCAGAGCAATGCACACCTCCCAGGGAGCCCCAACAGAGATGAGACATCAAGGCTGGAAACCCCAAGAGCCTAATTCCAGCTAATGGTGACAACCTGCAGCTGAAAACAGCATCCAAAAGAAAAAGAAAAAAAAAAATTTAGTCATAAAAGCAAAATTTGGAGAGGAACTTTAGGGAACAGATCCCTTGATTCCCATCCTTGGGCAAAGGCAACACACACATATATATGCTGATATTTATTGGATCCCAGCTCCCTAAGCGGCTGCTCTGTTGTCCCCTTGGGCCTGTTCATTCTTCATATCTGAATGTAATCCCTGCAGGGGTTTAAAGCTTTTTAAATGCAGAAACTGGACGTGTTGGAGGGTTCTCGGCTGCCAGGCTGCGCTTCCGAGCGGAATGCGGCGAGCTGGAACCTGCGCCGGGCCCGTGGTTACGGCACGAGGCAGCTCCGGCTGCCAGAGCAGCTTCTCCTTCTCCAGCAGCACATCCCAGGCACGGCTGGAAATGCAGATTTTGCCCTGGCAGAAGAGTTTGCTCAACAGTAGAGACTGTAGGGGGAGGGGGCTGCCATCTCCCGAGGAGCTTTTACTTTGTCCTCTTTGTTGCCTATATTTTCCTATAGCAAACCCTATATTTTCTCCAAATGTATTTCTTCTTCAACCCCTCTTTAATTGCTTATCTCTGTTTCTCTCCCTTTACTAGCTCTTGGACTTATTTCAGTATTTCTTCACTAGCTGACCTTTCCAGTCCTACANTCCTTCTCCTTCTCCTTCTCCTTCTCCTTCTCCTTCTCCTTCTCCTTCTCCTTCTCCTTCTCCTTCTCCTTCTCCTTCCTTCCCTCATTCCCTCCTTCCTTCCATGGAGCCGGAGCCTCCAGGCTTTCCCCACGTGGGGGTGCCATGTGGATGCGGATCACACCGGTCCTACAGCCACGGGAAGGGGACAGGTGACAGCTCAGCGGCTGACATTGCCCACTGCTCTCAGCCAGGAAACAAAAATATAAATAAGTATTAAAATATAAAGAAAGAGAGGAAAGAAAATATATGGGTTGGGAAGGACAAGATTCATAAAGCATGCAGGAAGCACAGAATTCTGCAGATGAGGAAAGAAAAGTTTCACAGGGCATGATGCATTGCCCCCCATATGCAGAATTCCTTGCTTCTTGCATGCTTTGGCTTTTCCCAAGCCCTCTTTGGGGCTTGTTGTAACCTGGTGCAGACTGAGGAATCCTTGAAGGAGCTGCTGGGGACGCCCAGGGGATGGGATCAGCCTCCTCCAGGTCACCGTGGGGCGGAAGGACTCGTTGGGCAGCCGGGATGGCTGCAGGGGGCTGGAGGTCCGGCCGGGCTGGAAGGGAGCCCCAGCAGCCCTGCCACGTCCTGCTTGGGCCTGTTCCACCACATTTTGGGCAAGGCTGGTACACCCAAAGAGCTTTGTTCCCCTTGCTCCGCTGTCCTGGCCTCTCCCCATTCCTCACTTCTAATGTTTACCATACCTGCAGGGGTGAGACTAGGATTAATTTCCATGAGAACACGTTGAAAGTGTAAATATTTCTGAGCAGGGACGCTTGGCAGGTTTATGGGGTTTGTTTTCCTCCAGGAACTGGCAGCTTTCCTGCTCTTTCCCTGATTGCATGTGACCAGATGTGAACACGAGGCATTTGGACATCTGGAGCAGGATGTGGTGTCTGCCCTGTGTCCCTTCCCAGCCTGGCTGTGTTTCCAAAGCTCTCCAGGTGCTTCTTGGTGCTTTGAAGTGGAGGTGGCCTCTCTGCTGATATAAAGCCCCATCCAACCTGGCCTTGGACACTTCCAGGGATCCAGGGGCAGCCACAGCCACTCTGGACAATTTGTGCCAGGACCTCCCCACCCTTTTACAAAAAGCTTCTACCTCGTATCTAAACTAAATCTCCTCTCTTTTAGTTTAAAACCAGGATCCCTTGTACAATCACAACAGGCCTTGCTTTAAAGTTTATTCCCATCTTTCTTACAGTCCCCATTTGATTTCCCACCCCTCCCTTGGGAGTACAAGTTTGTCAGACTGACAAATCCTACTGTAAATTTGCTGTGGCCTAATGGAGACAGATCTGATCCCAAAAGTCTCAGTGTGTCCAGATCACAGAGAACCTGCTGCTGCCAGCAGCATGTCAGGATGGGGCTGTCCCTGTCCTGTGTGCAGTCCTGCTATAAATTCCCTGCCTGGCTGTGCGTCACCTTCACGGCTGCTCTCCCCCTTTTCTTGTTAATGTGTAACCTGAAACTGGCTGGGGCACATTGCTATGATCCCAGCACTATCTGTCCCAGCCAGGTCCATCCCTGCCTGCTCCCACCTGGGCATTTTTATCTGCAGGTGGATGGTGCCATGTGAAGGGCAGCAGATGGGCAGGGCTAAGTATCCCGGATCCTGGTTGCTGGATTGCTTTCTGCATCCATGGTGGATGTTCAGGAAGGACAGGGCACCTCCAGAGCAAACATGTGTGGGTCAGGAGTGCTGTGGGAAGAGCTGGTTGATTTCCAGAGCGGGAGGATGATGGAGATGCTGGCACCTGGCTGCTCCCTGCCCTTATCAGAGCCCTGCTCTCCCTGGGCTTCAGCTGCACAGGGACTCTATCAGCCCACATCTGCTGGGCTGGACAGGGATGGCTCCTTTCCAGCATCCCCCACTGGGCCACATCCCATTGCAGCCCTGGTTATCAGCACCAGCCAACCCCTCCACCCTGGCACTGAGTTTCTCTGGGTGCTTTCTCATGCAGACCTCCAATCACCCAGGCCAGCCTTAAAATCCCTTTTCCACCTCTCTTCCTACAGTCAGGGAAGCAGGGAAGAGGCAGTGTCCTTGCTGAAGAAAAGCCCTTTCCAACCCCTAACTCTCCCAGCTGTGAAGCCTGGGAGCTTGGCTCTTGTTCAGCAAACCTTGGGATATGGATGCAGCCTCAAATCATGGAATCACAAAATGGTTCATGGTAAAGACCTTAAAGCTCATCCACTTCCACTCCCTGCCATGAGTGGACACCTTCCACTAAACCCAACTGCTCCAACCTGGCTGGCCTTGGACACTTCCAGGGATCCAGGAGCAGCCACAGTTTCTCTGGAAAACCTGTGCCAGCGCCTCACCACTCTCATGGTAAAGATAAAGGTAAAAATCATACACAGATTCCCTTTTCAAAAGGTGTCTGAGTCAAGTGTTCACCTGACACTGGGTGCCAATAAAGGAAAAAGAGAGGAAGCCCCTAAGAAATCTCCTTTTGCAGGGAGCCTGGACCTGGAAGAGGAGAAAGCTCCTTGGTGCAGACAGAAGGAGAGGACATCAGGAGATGAATGTGTGGCCTCAGAAGTCACCAGCCATGGAGATCTTGGAGTCACCCATCCTCTGCCAAGGCTAGGAAGGAAGTGAAACTGGACTTGGAGCTGAAAGTGTGGCATAAGCCAATTTCAACACTTTTCTGCCCATTCTGTGCATGGCCTGGCACGTTCCCTCCAGAGGGTGGGCGTGGGAGAAACGTGGGTTTAGAGCTTCACACACAAAGGGGAAGCAAAACTTCCTGAATGAAGGAGAAGTGGTGGGAGCAATGTGCCTCCAGCTGATTTAATTCCTATTCCTCTCTGCTTCCCAGAGATAATGCTCTGGGCTGCAGCATCCTGCTCCCATCCTGAAGGCAGAAGTGGTTTATCCCTGCTGTAAATGAGCAAAGACACAGAGAACAGCCCCACTCCTGACAGATTGTTTTTGCCAGTGAAATGATGTTACTTGGGTGGTGAGGCTTTGAGAGGTGGAGAGGTGAAAACCCCAAAATGTGAAAGAGAGTAAGAAAGGGCCCCAGAGATTTTTATTCGCCTGGAGCATTAAGTCATTATGGCTGTAATTGCCAATCAAAGCATTTTAACAATAATACCCCAATGTAAAAATGGAGATCTATTGAGTTTTCTATGAGCTTGGATTATTGTTTTCAGCCTGAGCACCAGAAAGCAGCAATAAACCCCTTAGAAATACGAATTCAGTGCTGGTTTCTCATCAAAAGGCAGGGAACAGCCTCATGTTGCCCTCCCAAAGATGAGTTTGTTCAACCCTAGTGGATTATCAGTGCCTGAGAGGGTCAGGGTTAATGGTTGACACGATGACCTTAGAGGGCTTTTCCAACCTTAATGATTCTGTGATTCTAAATAAGCTTGGGCAGCTAGGTTTATACATCACCTGCATAAAACCAGCCCCTCTTCACTATGAAGACCTGTTATTTTCCAGCAAAAATTGCTTTTCCTGCTTTGAGGACACTGCTCCTGGCTTGGGAAAGGTTCTTTTTCCCCAGGAACAGCTGATGGGGAACAATGGCAAACACAAGAGCCATGCCAGGGAGTGACTGTTCATCTCTGAGTCACAGGGGAAATGAAACAAGAATTTGTGCCGGCTTTTAATTCCATGAAATACTTTAATCCGTTTGTGTTGCCCATCCACAAATGCAGATCTTAAATCTGGAAAGTCCCAGCACTTGGAGGCATAAACATGAGCTTGGTTAAGCTTTAGACTGGCTCCTCAGAGAGAAGATGCCTATTTTGGAACATGTGGCCTAAGACAGCTCAGGAAAAGGGCTCTGGAGCCAGGCTGGGAGAGCTGATGGGGTTCAGCTTGGAGAGGAAAAGTTCTGGGAAGACCTCAGAGCCCCTTCCAGTGCCTAAAGGGGCTCCAGGAGAGCTGGAGAGGGACAAAGGCCTGGAGGACACAGAGAATGGCTTCCCACTGCCAGAGAGCAGAGTTAAGTGGGATATTGGGAAGGAATTCCTACCTGTGAGGGTGGGCAGGCCCTGACACAGGGTGCCCAGAGCAGCTGTGGCTGCCCCTGGATCCCTGGAAGTGTCCAAGGCCAGCTTGGATGGGGCTTGGAGCAGCCTGAGATAATGGAAAGTGTCCCTGCCCATGGCAGGGGATTGCACTGGATAATCTTTGAGGTCCCTTCCCACCCAAACCATTCCATGATTCCATGATCTGGCCAGCATTTGCATGAGCAAAACTGTGCCACAAAGCCCCCAGACCTCCCAGGTGTGGCCCTGGATGCATCTAAACCGTGCAAAATAAGGATTTCCCATCCTTGCTGCTGCTGCTGCTGCTACTGCCTTGGCAGGCACATTTTGCTGCCCATGTTTGCTCTTCTACATGCCCAGACTCCCAGGAATGCCATGCAGGGCTGGCCAGGCTGCAGAGCAGCTCTGACTCACCTGCTGTGCCACGCTCGGCTGCTGTCCCGGCTCAGGCTGGAACAGGACGCGGAGCCCTCCGAGGTGGGAACGCCCTGGGCAGCCCCGTGCTGCCTTTCCTCCCGGCTCTGGCTCCAGGAGAGCACCTGGGATACTCATCAGTGTGTGTAGGACATCATAACTCCATGGCTGCACAAGCTGAGATGAGCTCTGTGGGCACAGAGCATCTCTGTGTGCCAGGTGAGATGGATTCACCAGAGGGAAACACTGCCTGGGAGGGCAGGTTGTCCTTGCCAGGATGTGGGAACATTTTTTGTCTTCTGAGCATCCCTTTTATCATTACATTTCCCAGGGATAGGCTGTCCCTTGGACCAACCTGCTTCTGACCTTGCTGAGACCTAAACAGAGCCCTTTGCCTTACTCATGTTTTCATCAGCCCTTTGTGGCATCCTCACTCCTCCCCTAGGGTCTACCCACTCCTCACTGGCATCCTGGAGACACCAGGTGACATCAGGATGTCATTAGGAGATACAGGGACATGGCCTAAGTGCTGTCCTCTACCAGCAGGAAGTGTCTGGGAAGCTGGGAGGAGAAGGGATATGAAGGGTTAGCCCAATGCCTGGCTGTTAATCCCACACAGGCAATGTCCCTGCAGCTGCACTTGGGAGATCCTCTCCTGCATTCTCCAGGGAGCCCTGGAGGGCCAGAACAGGCTCAAGAGCTCTTTGAACCGCCCCATCACTCCTGTAACCACCTGCATGGTGGAATGGGAATGTTCAGGGAGTTTGGGAGCAGAACCAGGTTGGGGGGCATGGTTGGGTTGAGAGAGGCAGGGCTGATGGAGGAGCTGGAGAGGTCCCACTGGGGAATAGGAAAAGCTTGGAGGCAGTCAAGCCTGTCTGTGACAAAACCTGAGTTCACTGAAGGTCAGGCTTGGAGCAGAGACCACAGATAACATCCCACCCTCAGTTATTCTGAGGAGGCCAGGACGTGGTGCAGAGCTCATGCCCCAGTTCCTGTGGATGCTGGTCCCACAGTCCTGCCCCTTATCCTCTGTCTCACTGGGGTTTAGGTTGAGAGCTTAATTTCAGAGCAGAGGGAACCCAGCAGTTTGGCAACAGACTTCCCACTGACCCTAAAACCATGTTGGTGTGAGATCATCTTGTCCCACCCCCTCATGGCCTCATGGAATAGTTTGGGCTGGAGAGGATTTTAAATTCCACCCCCTAATTCCAGCCCCTGCCATAGGCAGGGACAGCTTCCACTATCCCAGGCTGCTCCAAGCCCTGTCCAACCTGGCCTTGGACACTTCCAGGGATCCAGGGGCAGCCACAGCTTCTCTGGGCACCCTGTGCCAGGGCCTGCCCACCCCCACAGGGAAATAATCTTTCCCAATATCCCATCCACTCTGCCCTCTGACAGTGGGAAGCCATTCCCTGTGTCCTGGTCAGCACCAGGACTGAGCCTTGCCCAGAGCTGCCAACTTCTCCCCCTGCTCCACCCCTCCATAGCCATGGTGGCAAGGCAGGAAGCCCAGAGCCAGGGTGGTGAGGAGGGATCCACTGATCAGGGATTCCCAAACCCACACTGCTGGCCCTGAGGGACACGGGAAGAAGGAGAGCATTGTAGCATTGTCTCCCAAAATAGCTGAATTCCTCCTCACAAAGGAAAGGTTCACAGAGTGCCAGTCTGCTGAGGGTTTCCTCCTGCCACAGGAAGGTGAGTGACTCACTCCTGTGTAAACTGGAGGCAATCCCTCTCCCTGGTGATTATCTATCTGGAGAGAAATCTCCATCCACTTCCCTTGGAAATACCTGCTCCCGAAATTATCTCTGCCTGGGCTTTTCTTATCAGATGATCTATTTGTTCTAAAAATCACAGAGCCCTGAGGGTTCCATCTGTGGCTCCAAAACTTCGTTGTGGACACCCCATGACTGACTCATGGAAAGGGACAACTTGGACAGTCCCCATTCCTGGAATCATCAGGAAACACCTGCAGGCTCTTAGCTAAGGGAAGGGTCTTCCTCATGGGGTTTCCTAACCAGGAAGAGGTAAATCCCAGTGACGATGAGATTCTCTGGTTTCTGCATGAGTCTGTGGTTTGGTTTTAATGACAGCTACCAGCCCGAGATGAGTGTGATTAACTGTCTCCATCTGGAGGGTTCAGAGTCCAGACTTGCTGAATTTCATGGAAGGCTGCAGGTGAAGTTCAGTGGAAGCTGAAAGGGATCAATAAAACTCCCTGTGACTCCCTCAGTTCGTGACAGAGACCCAGGGCTCAGGGCAGTGGAGCCACAGGTTATGGAGCTGCTCCATCACTGATGTGTTTGGGATCCTTGGATCCCAAAGGACCAGGCTGAAAAGGACCTCAGGGTCATGGCAGGGGCAACTCTGGGGTCAGACCAGGTTATGCAGGGCTTTATTCAGTTGGGCCTTGGAAAGCTCTGAGGACAGAGCTTGCACAACCTGGTTGTGGTAGAGCAGTTTCCCTTCTCCTCAGCCTGGAATATCAGAGGTGTCCGTGTCAGCAGTGCTGCCGGGATAACCAAGATTTCCTCAAAGAGGTGTGATTACCAAGAGAAGAGAATGAAGGCAGCAGTTCCAGGGAGCACCACTATCACCTCTCCTGGAAAAGCCCTGCTGACACCAGGAGCAGCCCTAGGAGATTTGGGGAAGGAAGCCTTGGGTTGTCCTAAGCTGCTTCGTGCACATTTGGATTTGGTCCACCCAGCTGGGAAAACGATGCTGGTGTGAAGATTGTGTCTCTGCAGAGGACACACTGCAGGTCCCACTGTCCTTCCCACCTCCTGTGCCACAGACTATGGACTCCTCTTTCCCTGGGGATAATGGAATTTCTGCTCCCCTTCCCTCTTTCCTTGCCCACAGTTCCTCTGCTCCTTAGGCACAACTTATCCCTTCATTTAGAAATGTCTCACTTTTACCCATTTCATTAAGCACTCAATTACTCTCCTCTTGTATTTAACTTGGAAACCCTTTCCTGTCATGCCAGGACTTGTTTGGACAAAAATCAAGTGCAGGACCAGCTGTAAGAGCTGGTCAAACACACTCTATGCCTCCAAAGCTTATTTCGCAAACTTGGGCTTCCCAGCACTGCTTGGCTGAGGGCTGGGAGCAGATTGACACGGAACTAACCATTTGACATGGGGGAACTGGCTTCTGTTTAGCTCAGAACTGTCCCCAGCTCCGTGTCCAGCTCACAGAGGATGCTGGACCTGGCCCTGGTGACAGCACACTCCTGGCCAGGGGATCTCCAGCACTGGGAGTGCACAGCCAGCATCCCGAGGCTTTTGCTCCACATCGGTCCCAGCCGGAATCCCGAGCCAAGGAGGCTCTGGATTAATCTCTGGAACGTGACCTTTACATGCTGGGAGTGGTGGGAGAGATATTTTAACTGCAGTGGCAAAGGTCCAGAGAAGAAACACCAGCCAGGCCCTAGATAACAATATTGGCCTCCTGACAAGGACTCCAGCTGCTCTGGAGCTCAGGGCTGGTCTCCCTTTTCAGAGTGGGACAAATCCATGCAGACCCAATTTCTCACTTTCCCTCTCTGCTCCAGCCAGGAAAACAGAGGCCACAGAGCTCTGCACTCCTGAGGGTGGGCTTCAGGAGCCCAGGTTGGGTCTAATTGGTGTGTTAAATGAAAAAGTACAGAAAAACGTAATTTTCAAATAAATAATGATGGTGGAGGGGTTTTAAAACAGAGAAGCTGAACTGCATCCATCCTCTGCAGGGAGGTTTTCCTGCCCAGGGCAGTGCTGGAGTCCTCATCCCTGGAGGGATGTAAAGCTGTGTGGATGTGGCACTTGGGGACATGGGCCAGTGGTGGCCTTGGCAGTGCTGGGGGAATGGTTGTACCTGATGGTCTTAAAGGTCTTTTCCAGCCTCAATGATTCTGATATTTTTATTGGCCGTTGAAGCAGATCTAATGTTGGTTTTCTTCCAAGAGGGTTTGTATCCATGGGGAAGCTGCTAAAGGACAGCTTGAATGTAGGAGGAGGTCACCACCCTTCTCCCAAAAGCAGGAAGCAGGATGGGTCGCCCAGGAGGGTTGCTGGGACATTGGGAAGGTGTAATGGTGCCCTCTCCATCCTCACCCCTCCCCTAAATCCCCACATGATCAATTTGGCCTCTAAAGAGACACTCAGTGTGATTCTTTTACCCATTCAATGTGAATTCCAAATAAAATTTATTTGAACTGAATTTAGATAGACATCTCCAAGGGGGCTCCAGGCATGGGCTGGGCTCATTGGGGCTGAGTTTTCTGGGCTGAGCTGGATAAGGATCACCCCCCTTGTGTGGCATCCACAGGGGGCAGTGGCTTTCTGGGGTCCAGGGCCATGCCTGGGGGTGTCTCAGCCTCAGGGAATCTCCCTGAGGACACAAGAGTTGCGCTGGAGCAGAAGGGGAAGGAAGTGATTTCAAAAGCCCCGTAGCGAGAACAAGTATTTTTGTTTGAAACAAGAGGGTGGGACCCTGTGCTGGTCTCCATGGTCTCACTGCTGGGAGCTGAGAGCAAAAATAATGGAAAACAAAACTACTGGAAAATGACTTTTTCTCCAGCACCAATAGAAACTTGCTCCTGAGCCTCTCTGTGGCTTTTCTTTGCTGTGGATTTCATGAGGTAAAAAATGGGAGACATGGGATGCTATGGTGGCCCTGCCTCTCCATCCCTTGAACCAATCTCCAGCTGGAGCTGGATTTAGATCCATTGTGGTGCCAGGCTGTGTTTTCACCCCCAGGCTGAGCTGCTGGTCAAGCAGTAACCCCACAAAATTTGGGGATGATTGGACCCCACAATGCCCATGCCCATTGAATCCCACCAAGCTGCTGCCAGGGGTCCAGGCATGGCTGAGACCACTCCTGCACAGCTCCTCAGCAAATAGAGAAATGAGGAGAAAGGAGCCTTTCTCAGGACAGCCTCTCCCACAGCACTATTTTAGTCTGGGACCATTATGTGGATGGGTTGCTGCTGCTGGTTTTAGGAGGACTTGGTTTGAGAGCATGTATTTATTTGTGTTATTGAATGCCAGATCAGTGCAAAACCTCCTCCAGCAGCAAGCTCTGTCCTCCAGGACATCTCTTCCAGCAGCTCCTGCTGTTGCAACTTGCTCAAACTCTCTTGAATAAGACCTTGAATGGGTTTGATTGTTTAGGGTTTTTTAAATTTTTTTTAAACAGTCTTATTTACTATTTTCTAGGCAGTCCCAGAGGAAGAGGAAATGTCATGAAATTTGGCAGAGAACTCAGCATTTCTGCTCCTAAGAAAGCCATCAATGGGGTCAGCAGAAGCAGAGATGACCCTGCCAGAACTGACCTCGTTGAGTTTTATGACTTTTTGTGACCCTCTCCCCCCCAACACCTCCTTCCCTGCACGGGCTGCAGAGCAGAACCGTATCTGGGAACCCACAGCAGACATAGCTGGAGCCTATGGGTTAATTTTAACACACCTGCCCTGGTGTGAGGTGTTTATTTATTCATGGTCATTACAGAAGCAACACTTATGGCCACAACAGGATGCTTCTGTTTTAGGGCCTGGCAGGCACCTCCTGCTGCCTAGGAGGTCATGGCAGCACCCCTTGCCCTCTTTACAAGCATCATCCTGAGGGGGGAAAATGCACTTGGAGTCTGAAAACCCCTCGAAAAACTCCTCCTGGGTAATGCAGGAGCTCAGAGGAAAAGTGAGTGGCACCCCCATCACCCTCCTGATGGTGACAAGGGGAGAGACATCACAAGCGCTCAGTGAGGAGGAAATGAAAGCTGGGCTAAAAAAAAAATCCCCAACCGCTGGTGGAGAAGAGAAAATCCACACCCAGACAGGCACAGCCACAGAATAACGCTCTCCCTGCACTGAAGAAATGTGCTCAAGGCTTGCTGCTTGCAGCTGCTTGCCCCAGAGAGCAGCAGCCCCAGACAGCAAAGGTCCCCTGTGCCCTGTCTGCGCCCATTTGTCATCTCCTGTTAAAGGGATTAGTGGGAAAAGGGTGGGAAAGGGAGCAAAATGTCTCTCTGTGCTCAGCACCCGCCCAGCACCTCCTCCTGGGTGCTGCAGCCTCAGAGGTGGCAGGAGGAGATTCCTCAGAGCATCTGCAGATGAGGGATGGACAGAGGGACCAGCTCCTGGTACAGACAAAGGAAACGGCCTCAGGTTACACCGGGGAGGCTTAGATTGGATATTCAGAAAGGTTTTGTGACTGGAAGGGTGGTCAGGCATAGGAACAGGCTGCCCAGGGAAGTGGTGGAGTCACAGTCCTTGGAACTGCTCAAGAAATGTGTGGATGTGGCACCTGGGGATGTGGTTCAGTGGCAAGCACAGCAGTGCTTGGTTAGCAGTTGGACTCCCTGATCTTAGAGGGCTTTTCCAGCCCTGCTAATTCCATCACTCTATGTTTTCCAGCCCTAGCTCCCACCTCCAAACAACCCACCCTATTTTGGAGCTCACCTGGCTGCTGGGAAGCTGCTGCCACGTCTCTCTCCAGCCCCACCTGACCTCATCTCCAGCACACCCCAATGGCACCGTGAGCAGAGGTTTCCTTCTCCAGCTGCACTGGCTTTTGCTGCCCCTTTGAAAGTTGTTGATGGCCCTGAACAAGAACATCCTGGAGGGAGAATTCAGGCATCCTGGGAAGCTGCAATATCACATCTGCTCCCATGGGATGTCCCTCCTGCAAGCCCAGTCTCACAGGGCAGGTTTCTGTGTCCATGAGGTGACTGAACACCTTTCCAGCCAGGACACCTCGAGAAGTGTCAAGGTGGGATCAGGGCATCAGTTTGCACTTGCACAGATTGAGGGGAGGAGAGGCAGGCTCAGCCCAGCACTCCCAAATTCTTTACTTGCTGCACCTAAGGCTTTAAAAACAAAATAAAAAGAAAAAACAAAACAAGAGATTTGATATATGCCAGCTTGTCTCCAGCGCTTCTGCTGGTGTCTCCCTGCATGTCTGAGCTGCACCCATGGGTGCAGAGCAGGCTCTGCTGTGGCCAGCCTGACCTTCCCGATCCACCCATTCCTGTATCACATTCCTGCCCCTAGTCAACATGGAAATGTTTTGAAAGCGTCTTAGAAACCTGCCGGGCTGCCAAAACGGTTGAAAAATGAAGCCACGAGGGGAAATGCGGGGCTGCTTTCCAGGTCGGCTCGCCGGGTATTGCCTCTGTCTCCTGCGCTGCAGCTGCACAAATCATTTGCTTTTCAGCAGGATTTAAAACATCTGCTTCTTCCTTGGGCTTGTTTGAGCTGCTGTGGAGCTGGGAAATTGAGATTTGGGGTGAGGGAGGCTCTGGTTTTGGGTCTCCTGGGTGGCAGGTGACCTGCGTGAAGGACAGAGATGAGTAAGGTGGGTTAGGGCTGACACCCTCCTTCCATCTCCCTTGAGCACAAACGAGAGGAGAAAAGTGAGAAAAAGCAAAGGAAGGGAAAGAAAAGGTTTTTCCTTGCAGTGGGCAGTGAAGCTGGGAAGCTCTTGCTTGCTGGAAGCTGCTGGGGCTTCAATCAGGTTCAGAAAAGGAATAATGGGAAGAGGGCTCTCCAGGGGACACTTCCCCATTCCAAAGCAGCTTTTAGAAAAACATCTCCTCTGGCCTGCTGAAGCATCCAGCACCGAGCTGCCAAGCAGACCTTGCAGCTGGCCTGGCCATAATTAATCACCCCTGGAGATGAGGAAGGCACCTGCCTCTTGTTTTTGAGTTGTTTGGCTTTATCTCGAGGAGGAAGAGCTGCGGGTGTTCGGACCAGGATGGGGAGATGGCGCCAGGCAAGGGCTGCTGAGCAGCAGCGATCACCCCCCAGGTCACAGCTCAGGCAAGGACAGCAACAACTCCCTGGACAGCATCCACAGGTCCATCCATCACTCCTTGGGAGGGTGAAGGATTTGGAGGATGAAACCAAGATGCTGTGGTTGAGTGAACCCAAGCTTTGCCCAAGATGTGTTTCCAAATCCAAGAGAGATGGGCTGAACGCAGCACCCAGGGCACTGCTGGGCAGCTTCACCAGCTGAGCCTCACTCACCAGCTCCTCCCAGGCATCTCCCTCCCTCTGGGCAAGCAGCAAGCCTGTCCTTCCTCCCTTATCAGCCCCAAATAGCTGTGATGTGATGTATTGTTTTCCCTCCTCAAACAAATTACATCAGAAGAAGGAAACAGGAATATTTTTTTTTTCTCTTTTCTGGCATGGAGGTCCGTGAGCAAAATCTCTGCAGCACTGTGTCCATGCCAGGAGTTCATATCCTCTTTATGCCTCTTTAGCCAGCTGCCACTTTCTGCTGTTGAATAATAGATGCCATTGGTGTCCTTCCCCTCCTCCATCAGGGGCTTCATTGTCCCCCCCAGCCATATCCAGGGGCCCCAAGGACCCCCCCTGAAATCAGATCTAGCTGGGGAAGCAAAGTCTGGCTTTCACCCAGGGACACAGATGGGGAATACTCAGGGGAGCAGCGGGGCTCCTTCTGCACTCACAGCGGTGGAAAACAACGGGGCCACCTGCACATCATCCAGTGGGGCTGTGGTGTTCCTCCAGCCCCCCCACATCTGAAGGTTTTTCACCCAAGTCCATGAGCTCCACTGGAAGGGCTGAACTGGCCACTGCTTCCCTTGGGCAGCAGCCACCTGTGGGATAGGTGGCCCTCCACAGCTTCCTGGGACGCTGTGTCGTGCTAGGGCTCCGTGGGAACAGCAGTTCAAAGAAAACATAGCAAGGAGCAAACCTTCTGCCGTGTCCTCCTGGTTCCAGCAATGATGAAAAGTCCCAACATCCCAGTCCTGACATCAGCCCCACTCCTAGCACCCACGGAAATGAGTCCGGTGTCAGTCCCAGCTCCAATCCCATCCATGGTCCCATTCCCGGGGCAGAGAGGTGGGAGGGGTCCTGTCCTTGTCCTGACTCTGGTCCCATCCCCGGGGGAGGATTTGGGGAGCAATCATCTGTCAGTCCCAATTCTGATGCCACCCACGCTCCCATTTCTGGAGGATGGGGGTGTGTCCTGTCCCAGCCTCATCCCGGTCCCATTCCCGGGGAAGAACGGGGACAGCTGTCGGTGTCCGGCCCCGGTCCCAGCCCCAGTCCCATCCATACTCCCATCTCCGGGGGAGGGAGCGGGGGGGTCCTGCTCTAGCCCTTATCCCGATCCCATCCATAGTGCCATCCCGGAGAGGGAAAGCGAGGGGGCGGTCGGACTCCAGTCCCGATCCCACGCACGTTCCCATCCCGGCAGGAGAGCTCCTGCCCCGTCGCCGAGGGAAGAGGCGGTCCCAGCCCCGGGCGGGGCAGTTCTGGCCGCGGTCCTGCCCTGTCCCAGCCCCGTTCCCAGCGCCGGGAGGGCGGTGCAGCCCCACGCCCGCCCCGGCCCGGCTCACACGCGGCGGCGGCACCGGGAGCGGCGGCACCGGGAGCGGCACCGGGACGGGGCAAGGACCAAAGCCGGGCATGGCACGGCCTCCGCCGCCCTCCTGAGCGGGGCGATCTGCGCTGAACCCCCGGCACGGAGCCCCCGGCTCGGCATCGCCCGGTGAGCGCGGCCGCGGCGGGCGGGGGACCACGGAGGGACCATAAAAGGACCATGGAGAGACCATGGAAGGGATCGGGAAGAGATCATGGGGGGATGTGGGGTGCGTGTCTTGCTCCCGACAGGGAAGAAATGGGTGCGACCTCCCAAGGGTCAAGTGGGAAACTCGTGGATGGGGTTGGAGTGGGGACACCGCTGGGTGGGACACGCACATAGGGGGAACACGACACGCACGGGGTGAAGGGGACACACACATGTATAGGGGACATGGACACACACATATGTAGGGGACACACACACATGTATAGGGGACATGGACACACACATATGAAGGGGACACACACAT
>VXBI01014065.1:384359-417410 GCA_013397375.1 Toxostoma redivivum | reverse complement strand
ACACACACATGTATAGGGGACACACACACACATGTATAGGGGACACACACACACACATTAATGGGAACATACACATGCATGTATAGGGGACAGACACACACTGCAGATACAGCGGTGGCACTTGTTGCTGTCTGGGTGACATAGGTGACACAGGGTCCCAGTGCAGCCAAAGCAGGGAGTGGGGCACTGCATGGACACAGCCGAACATCGACTGTCCTGCTCTCCTCCTCTCAACCCCAATACTGCCCCTACTGCCACTAAAGCTGCCCAAAAGAAAGCCCCAAAGTGCCCCGAGACAGGGCAGTGGCACCAGCAGCCGGCAGGGAGTCACTGGCGTGGGCAGCTGCTGGCACAAATGGTTCAAACTGGGCACTCAGGGAAGCCTCCTGCTCCTTTTGCTCCTCTTTGCCTGAATTGTAGGATTTTTTCTGCATTCATTCACAATAATATCTTTGCTGCTCGGTTTCTCCCTTCCCTGGGGAATTCACTGGCTGTTTATCCGTGATTTCCCGTACACAGCTCGGGTTAAACCGTGGAGCTGACTCCTTGCTTTGCTCTGCGTGTTTTTCCACCTTTCTGCATGCTGGGCTCCCTATGTAATTTCTTTGGGAGTGTTTTAGCAGGAACAACTTTGGGGTCAAAACATCTTTTTTCTCTTTTTGTTCCAGTTTTCTTATCAGTTTATTGCAAAAACCTTTTGGCAGCCCACTGCCTTCCTGTACATGAGGGGAAGAGCAGCAAACTGGGCTCTGGAGGGCCACCAGCACTGGGGGTTGGTGGCCCTAGCTCGTGGTGGCTGCTGCCAAAATTGGGCTGTTTCATTACCACCAAATTCCTTGTTTTCCCTCAAGCAAAGGGTGGCTGATACATTAAGTAGCTCCAGTGCAAAGGGAGAGACCCCAAAATGTGCTGAGCCCCAAAACACGGCCGTGTACCGGGGCTTAGTGGGTTATAAAAGGCCCAGAAGGATTTCTGTGGCACAGAATGACTTTATCCTGTCTCTGCCCAGTGCGATTTTTATCTGGGGTTGTTGACACGAAGCCAAAGCCATGAATAGTTCTCTGGCAGCGGAGCGTGCTGCCGGCCACGCCGGGCTCCCTCCTCACTGCTGAGCTGCCCCACTAAAACCTGAAGGGAGCCTCCCATGAAGCCAAGACTCTATTGCCTCCACGGGATGCTGCCTGTGGAGCCAAAAATTATCCCCCTGCTGTGGGGTTTTCTGGTGGTGCCATGGGTCATTGTGCTATCCTGGCTGTGCCTTTGGTTTTTGCAGGGTGATTGTGACTCCCTTGGTGTGGGCAGGAGGCTGGGGGGCCTCCATGGAAATGTCCATTCTCCCAGATTTGGAGCTTGTAGGGTTACCAAATTGTGGTCCCACACTCTTCT
The DNA here is from genome assembly GCA_013397375.1 of Toxostoma redivivum. Taxonomy (NCBI): domain Eukaryota; kingdom Metazoa; phylum Chordata; class Aves; order Passeriformes; family Mimidae; genus Toxostoma; species Toxostoma redivivum. The sequence continues at coordinate 416,024 of VXBI01014065.1, read as the reverse complement.
CTCTGGCTGTTGCTTCCTCCAGTGAGCATCAAAAGATCATGGAGGGCAAAACCAAAGTCAAACTCCTGATAGAAACATCACCTTTCTACCTCCAGGGAGCCTAAAGGATTACCCCATGGAATAAATAAACTGGAAGTTTGAGGGCTCAGATAGGATCCACCCCAATCCCACATCAGGGAAAAAAAGGCAGGGAGCATCACCTTCGTTGAAGCAGGAAGGGAAGTATTGGTGAAGGGATTAATTATTGGCCAGGATTGATGTTTGCTTCCAGAAGGATCCATCTGCAGAGTCCTGCCATGCTGGGAATTGAGTCAGGTTCAACTGAATGAAGGTAGCCTTAATTACCTTTTTCACTGATGGTTTTAATGCTTTTTAAATTCACTTTAAAGCCACAGATTTGGTTAATCCCGATTGACTTCCCATGGTGTGGAGCAAGGCAGGAGCTTTTGGTACCCCCTGGGAAGTGAAGGCTGGAAGGGGGATTGAGTCAGGGAGGAATTCAGGGAGTTTCTTGGGGGAAACCAGAAATTCCCAGAAGAAGTGATTTCTCTCAAAGCAAAACATTTTATTTGACCTCCAAACAAAGTCATAAAATTCTTTTAAACTCACTATATCTTTTCTCCAGACTCTCTCTCCCCTCTTTAGCTTGGATCAATTTACTGAAAAACTCTCTAGGAAACCAAAGCACCTCCAGAAAAATATTTTTCATGGAGAAAACTGCTGTTTCTCAGCCTGGCAACAGGAAGGGAAACTGAGGCACGTGGCTGCTTCAGTGGAGTGGCTCCATTCCTGGAGTGGAGCTGCCCTCCAAAGGTGCTTTTTTGTAGGGACAGAAACACAGATTCTTTGCAAGGTTTTGGTTTAAATGAGGTGTTCTGGCTATTTTGGGGGTGAGGGAAGGTCTAGACCCCGTTCATCAGGGATGAAGCAGGGATGTTGCCTGGCAGGGAGATGGATAAAGCCCCTTAAGCTGATTGGCTATCCTGGAAATGAATTTGGGAAGTGTCTTGCCTTGGGATGGCTGGAGAGAAGCACTGAGGATGGTGGAGCTGGGGCAGCTGGGGAGGCAGCCCAGGAGAAAGGCTCTGAAGGTCACTGTGGCAGAAGGGATCCAGAGGGAAAGGGCAGATGACATCCAGGCAGGCTCAGATTTCGGCCAGATCCCGTCTCTTGGCTCTGAGCAGACAGGCCCAGGAGCATCTGAACACATTGCCTGTTTGCTTTTGGTCACAAAGGGCTTGAACCACAGTCCCAGAGCAGTGAAAAATGATTCCAGGTCGTTTGCTTCCCAGAGTCTCGAGTAGTTCCTGATCCTGAGCGAGGATTTTGATGAGTCTACGAAATGCCTCTGGATTAGGGCAGGGAAAACACCCACGTTCTGCGTGTGTCCTTTGGAAGGGACTCAGGGAGAAGATGCTGTGATCGTGGTTTCAGCCTCCAGCCTAAAACAATGGGAGCTGTGGCACAACCAAAGGCTGCCTCTGTGAGGTCCTGCTGGTAAATGAATCCATGTTAATTATTTGGGAAGGTCAATTAAACCTCATCAGCCCACTGTGAAAATGTATTCATGGCAGCCGTGATTTGGTTGCGCTTTGCTGCCTTCAGTGACTTTGCTGCTGCCTGGCAAATTCCTGAGCACGAAACACGGCTGGGATGGCACTGGGAATGCTGAAAAATGGAGCAGAAATCAGAGGAGTCCAGGCCTTTACTTGGTAATTCAGTGCCTGTCCCGTGGTGTCCCTATGGAGTGCTGCCCATCCCTCAGCTGTCCATGACCTTCTCCCATGACAGCCCCCTCCTTTCCACATTGGCTGATCTAAATATCGCTGGCAGATACAGTTACAGGAGCATTTTGGGATGCTGACTTCACGTGCACATGCCTGTGGGTACTTTATTTGAGGGCAGTGATGTGCCCTGGCTCCTCTCATCACCAGGCTCCTTTCCTGTTTCTCCTTCATCCGCTGGCACTGAGGAGTTTTCTGGGAAAAAACTCCCATGTCCCACAGGATAAACAGATCCAAGGCCACACTGAAGAGAGAGAGATGGTCCAGCCACTGCAACCTCAGCATGGATGCGTGTGGATGGCTGGAGGGCACCCAAAAAGCTGCTCCTGGTCACCTGCACCCAATGCCAGAGAAAAAACTTCCCACTGTGACCTCAGGAAGGGCTGGGAGATGAAGTGATGAGGCAGATGCAGGTGGTTCTCACCAAAGCATCGTGGTTTGCTTGCTTTTGGGGGTCACAGAAGTGTTTCTCCCCCTTGGCATCCTCAGGGATTGCTGCTGCTTTCGCCCTCCCCTCGGGATGTCACAGCTGGAGCTGGCATTTGTGCCACCCGTGGGCACAGCAAAGGGCAGTGCCACCGCCAGCTCTTGTGGCTTCACGTGCCCTGGCTGGCCCTGGCCTCTGCAGCTCGCTCCCTGCGGATGCAGTGGGACTGGAGCGAGGAGCTGGACTGCAGCCATGGGCCTGGCACACACAGCAGGGCTTGTCCCAGGGATTCTGGGCAAAACAAGGGTGAAAAAGGAAAAAGAAAGGCTTTTGCATTCCCAGAAGGGAAAGGAGGGAGAGCACGACAGCAAGGACAAGGCTCCATTCAAACCAACCAGCAAACACTGCTCCTTGTCCTGGAGATGGAGACGAGGAACTTGGCACATCCCTGGGCAGCCAGAGGAGATTCCCCACCTTGGCTGATGGGTGGATTAGAGTTGGGTTTTCTCACTGGAACCTGTGGGAAGATGAGCTGGAACTCAGGGTGACCTCCCCCATCAGTGCTGGGTTATGTGCAGGGGAGAGAGGAAATGCAGATGGAGAAATCCCATGCCAGGCTGCAGCCTCTGGAGCTCTGTAACCCTTCCCTGTGCCTTTTAGGGCATCTTGTGTGGCTTCCCTCGGTCACGGTGGCCTGTCCAGCCCTTTTCATCAGCTGCCAGGTCTGCGGGCAACCTCTCTCTGCCTGGCCACAGATCTGCAGAGCTCAGAGGGAAGGAAGAAACTGCAGAGAACAGCAGCTGGAAAATGTTTTCCCATCCTCCAGAGCCCTGTTAACCCTCTCCATCCAGAGCCACACTGCTGAGGACTCGGGGGAAGCAGGATGGGAGCAAAGCTGAACTGAGTGCAGGAAAAGCAACACCTGAGGGCAGAACAGTGCTGGCTCCTGATTGTCATCACAGCGTGGTTCCCAAAGTTGTATTGGGGTTTTTGCAGAGATTGCAGATTAGTGGGGGTGTGAGTGTCTGTGTGGTTTCCACCTCTGTCCTTGGGAAGTGTGAGCCTCAGCCAGCACTGCTCCTGCTCTGCTCCAAGGGGAAAGAAAGCAGCAGGATGGGGGAAACATCACCAGGGATGGTGTCAGTGCGCCTCTGGACAGGTTGTTTGATCCAGTCCCTGGAGCAAAGACTGGAGTTATCCCCTTGGGATGGGCTGGAGCATCACTCCATCTCTTCTCTCTCAGCAAACAGTTGTCAGGGTGCTTTGGTGTAACCCCCATTTCCACAGGCTTCCCGTAAGGCAGGGGACAGCAGGGACATCAAACCAGCTTCTCTTACGGGAAGGGAGGAAATGCATTTTAATTTGATTCCTGACCCATGGGCTCGCTCAGAGATCGTGTGTCAGCAGAGTCCAGGGCACAAAAGGGCCCTTGTCCCTCCTCACAGACAGGCCAGGCTCTGTGTGTCTGCAGAGACCCTTTCCAGGCCACTTTTCTCCTCCCAGCTAATCAGTCCCTTGCAGAAACCAGCTCTGCACAAGCAGGGCTCAGGGCCAGGAAGCAGGACTGTGACCTGGTCACCATCAGCCCAACACTAAACCCATTAAAGACCCCTCATCCTCATCTGCCCTATGGTGAACATGCTTTTTTTGGCAAGGTTTGATTACAGGGCCTCCAGGTATGGTGAGGTTTGCTCTACCAGAAGGAGATGAAGACCTCTGAAATGGGGGTCAGTCACGAGGATTGCTTGCTGAAATTCCACTTTCTAATCCTTTCTGCCTGGGATTTAGCACAACTCATTTTTACTGGTGCTCAGCTGAGTTGCTTCTCGTGGCTGGTTAAATACAAAATGGAGCATCTTTCCTGTTCTGTGATGCAGGAGACCAAATTTCTGTGTGAACCTGGTGGGGTGAGCGGTTTGGGACAATAAACTGGGCTGCAGGAGGTCAGAGGTGGACTCCCATATGTGGCCTGGGGTTTGTTGGTAACTTTAAAGCAGCTCAGTTCTTCCTCTGTGCTCCAGATGCAAAATGAGGTTAAATAAAACTCACCTCATCCACCTGCCCATAATTCCTCCACGCCAGGGACTGCTCAGTTGTGTCACCAACACCACCAGGCCAGGGGTCTGTGGTCAGAGATGTGCTGCCCTCTTGAGCCATTGCCTCCATGTCCTTACAGCCTCTTTGCTGTCCCCCCAGGGTGATGGAGAACCTCACAACTCCTCCAGCCTGGCCCAGGATCACCAACAGCTCCTTGGACCCAGGTGGCACAGATGACAACCCCTACAAGTGCGTGTTTGACGAGGACTTCAAATACGTCCTGCTGCCCGTCTCCTATGGCATCGTGTGTGTGGTGGGGCTCTTCCTCAACCTGCTGGCCCTCTACGCCTTCATCTTCAGGATCAAGACCTGGAACGCCTCCACCACCTACATGTTCAACCTGGCCATCTCCGACACGCTCTACGTGGTGTCCCTGCCCCTGCTGGTGTACTACTACGCCATGGGGGACAACTGGCCCTTCAGCGTGGGGCTGTGCAAGATCGTCCGCTTCCTGTTCTACACCAACCTCTACTGCAGCATCCTCTTCCTGCTCTGCATCAGCATCCATCGCTTCCTGGGCATCTGCTTCCCGCTGAAGTCGCTGCGCTGGGGCCACGTGCGCCACGCGCGCCGCGTGTCGGTGGCGGTGTGGGCGGTCACCGTGGCGTGCCAGGCCCCCGTGCTCTTCTTCGTCACCACCAGCGCCAAGGGTGACACCATCACCTGCCACGACACGTCCAGCAAGGAGCTCTTTGGCCAGTTTGTCATCTACAGCTCGGTGATGCTGGTGCTGCTCTTCTGCATCCCTTTCCTCGTCATCATCGTCTGCTACTGCCTGATGGCCCGGCGGCTGCTCCAGCCCACCCGGGGCATGTCCCGCCTGTCCCGCTCCAAAAAGAAGTCGGTGAAGATGATCATCATCGTCCTGGTGGTCTTCATTGTTTGTTTCCTGCCCTTCCACGTCACTCGTACCTTGTACTACTCCTTCCGGAGCTGGGACCTCAGCTGCCAGACCCTCAATGCCATCAATTTGGCCTACAAGGTGACTCGTCCCCTGGCCAGCACCAACAGCTGCTTGGATCCCATTTTGTATTTCTTAGCAGGGCAACGATTTATGAAGTTTGCAGGCAACAAAATGCCAGGGAAGCCTCAGAACGAGGTGGCACTGGGCATCGTGCCCAATAGTCACCTGGGAACCAGCAGCGACACAGACACGCTCTCCAAGGGCCTGAAATCCTAGCTGTGCTCCACAGAAGGGTTTATCCTGGGTGTGAAGGGAGGACAGGATGCTCTGGAGCCCGAGGCTTTGGGTGTTTGGGGTGCCTGGGCTTGCACCCACTCTGGTGTGGTCTGTGTCAAACGCGCTCCTCTGCCTGTTCTGCTGTATTTCTTTCAGAAAGATGCAGCTGTGGTTGCCCACGTGGACCCTGATCTCTGGCTCTGTATCCCAGCCTGTCCCTCTGATCAACTCTGAGGTGACAAAACCTGGGAAAAAAAATCGTGCCCTGTGTGCCTCTAATCATTTTCCAAGTCAAAAACACCGTGTACAAAAGGTCCCCCTAAAGAATTCTGTCTGCACATTGCCTGGCACAGGGGGAGCTGGAGCTTCTCTGTGCCTTGGCAAGGCAGGAAAGGCTTTGGGGGGATGAGGAGAGTCAGCTGCAGTTCTGCTGAACACCTTGGTGCAAATGTCAAGGACTAAGTATGACCCAGAGAGGGAAAGGTCTCCCCAGCTTCAAGCTGGCAGAGCAGGGATGGGATTCCCAGCTCCTGTCCCAGGGCTGGCTTCCCATTAACCAGGGTGCTGATGGAAATTCCATCCCACTGGAGTGCACTGGTAGCAGCCCACTGGAGTTTACTGGTACCACTGAGCAGGTCCCCTGTAGGTTTCTCCAGTGGGGCCAACATCTTCCAAAAAACCCATTAGAGTGCTTCCCAACAGCAACAGTCACCCTTTAAAAGCTTTTAGGAACCTACAGCTTCCAGCTGCTGGCTTTAATAATCATCTCCAGCTCATTAAAATTTAAGGTGAGCTGTTCATGTCTTGTTTTTAACCCCCTTCCTGGTGACTAATGTTTCCAGCCCAGCAGCAAAGACCAGCGTTCATCCCTTTGGCTGAGCACTGCCACAGAGGAGACAAAACCTGCCAGCACTAAACCCTGAGTTGAGGAGCTGCAAGTGGTGCTGAGCTCAACCCCATTCTGCCTGGATTTGTAAAAAATGTCCACAAAGCATTTCACCAGAAGGTGCTCTTGGTGTTTTTCCCTCTAATTGTTGGGTTGGAGAGCCCAGAGCCCACATCCATGATTTCCCTGCCAGGAGGATGCTGATCCCTCTCCCCAAAAATGAAAATTGCTTGGGCTGCAGCACTGAACAAGTCACATTTTGTAAAAGCTCAATTTCAGGACTAGGCAAACACATTTGATGTTGGCTTAGGCCAAGACCTCAGACCACTCCTTAGTTTCTCCCATCCATCCTTCTTGTGAAGTGGTTTGGTGGAGACAAAGCCAGTTGCCATGTCACCAGTTGTGTTCAGTCACGGGTGACTGGGACCATTCAGGGCTAACTGGGAGGTTCCTGTGCTCCCACCCCCACTGGGGGGCTCCTATCCCAGCCAGCAATGTCACAGCCACGGGAGGCAAAGGCAAACAGGACATTTGTAGGGTGGTTCATCCCAGCCTCGAGTGTGTTTAGGATAGGATTGGGTTAAGGCCAGACTTGCACCATGGCAGCACCTTTATTCCTTTGTTCTTGTGGAGGGAGCTTGGCTTTGTGCTGGGGTGATGGCACAGTCACTGGGGCGAGACAAATAACTGGGAGAAATGAATTCAGCCAGGGCACTGACCTAGTACAAACCTCACTCCAGGCCAGGCCTTGCCAGCTCTCCCACACTTGCCAAAAAGCAGCGTGGACACAGACTTACGTGCTCTGAATAACTCAACAAAAACATACCCAAAGTTTCCTCCTGAGGTCCTGCTTGGAAATCCCACCTCCCTCTGAGCTGCCTTTGAGCACTACCAGTGCCATCAGGGGTGTCCCTCTGTGATCCCCATTCCCAAGGGATCCCACTGGCCAAATGCAGAGAGGCTGGAGAGGTACCAGCTGGAAATCTAGCCCTAGACTTTTTTTGTTTGTTTGTTTCTGTTTGTAAAAGCACTAACTTATACTAGAGAGAGAGAAAAAAAGGGGGAGTTTTATGACAGTGGCTGTACATTTTTATTTTTGTAACATGCAAACACCTCAGATTTCTGATAGTAAATGAGTTTATTTCTACTACAAGCACTTCTCTGCTGTCTCCTCTGGTATGTACAAAGACGGGTATTGGGGGTAGAAACTGACTTGTTGAATTCCATGGAAATATTTTAAGCTGCAGATACAGCTGTCCACTCCTCTGTGAATCTTTATCCCCATCTAATTCAATCTCCACTCTTGATTCAAGATTTCCATGGGGCTGGTGCCACCAGTTCTGGCAACACTCAGGTGCAGAGACAGTCCTGTGGTCATGGCAGGGCTTCACAGGGGACAAAACCCCTTGGAGTGTGACAAATTCAAGAGCCAACCCTTTTGGTTCTGTCTCCATGGTGTTGGTAGCTTCTCCCAGGCTGCTTTTGTTGAAGACTAGAGGAAATTGTTAGATTAAGTATTTAACTAACAAATCTCAAAATAATTAGTCTCCCATCCCATAGACCTTTTTGTTTCGTTTTTCTAACTCTCCCAGCCATTCAGAAGCCACCAAACCAAGATGCTGGAAACCTCTGGTTTTCAGAGGCTCCTCACCTTCCCCTGCAGACACCAGGAGAAGGTTTCCTGAGCCTGACCAAGGCTGATTTTTAATGGAGAGACAATTGGGCTGAATAGGCTGCAGCTGTGGCAGCAGAGTCCCCTGCTGGTGCCAAGGGGATGTGCCAGCATCAGGGTCCTTGTCCCCAGACTGGGACTGTGGCACTCACAGTCACTCAAGGCAGGGTTATGACTTCCATGCATGGGAATGGGGAGGTTTTCTGTTCACTTTGAAGTTTCCCTTGTGTGGTTTCTCCTCCTGTGATCTGTGGTTTTAATGGCAGGGGAGGAGCCTGGTCACCATCAGCTCATCATCCAGTCTCCCACTTGCTGTTCCTGCTCCATCCCTTCCCCTAAGGAAAGTCCTGATGCTCATTTAGCATGCTGCCATCCTTTTTCTCAGCTGGGGCAAGTGGGTTGGAAACTGTCTGGACACCATTAGGAAAGGATGGATGTGTGTGGATGGAGTTGGAGGCCACCTGGCACCCACAAGGAAGGGAAGAGAAGGACCTTGGTACTGCCCTTCATGGTGGTGCTCCCCCACCATCACTGCCTTTGGAAACGAGTTTATTTTAAATGCCACTGATCAGTCATCCACCTGGGCCCTGAAACTCCCTGCAGACCTCCTCTGCTGAGAAGCAAGAGGGTGGGATGGGGCAGGGATGTCTTTCCTAAGCTGCTGCAGGTGAGCAGCTCCACCCCGCAGCCGGATTCGGTCCTTGCCCTGCTCCTGCTCCGTGACTTGGGTGCATTTTGCAGCCTGGCAGCAGGACAAGGCTCCACGTGGGTGCCAGCACAGCCTGTTTGCAAACAGGGTGCGGGTTCAACGCTGCTTGTGGCCTGTGGAACGAGTCCATCTGGTCCCAAACGAGCCCGAGAGCCTTGGGATGGGGCTGAAAAGCAGGTTGGGAACTCGTGTGGGGTGTCCTTGGTGTCACCCTGTCACTGCAGCCTGCAGGGCCAAGTAAAAAGGCTGCAAGAAGGGAGAGGTGCTCAGGGGATTCACACTCTTGTGGTCCTCCTTGGGCAAAGGAGACAGCCCAGCTGGGAGCTGCTAAATGACCCAAATTGTCCCTAAATAGTTCCTGCAGCCCTGTGCTCAGCAAGATGCCAATACTCCAATGTCTCACCCTCCAGCATCCTCCGAGGATGAGCTCACAGGGCTGAGCCCCAAAAATAACTCACTGGGGGTAGTGGGTGGGTGGGCAGCACTGTCACTGCGCCATCACCAGCGTCACCATTCCCAAACCTGTGTCCCCAAGCCCATCTGGGCTCCCAAGCCAGCCCCAAACCCCTCTGGCACACGGTGGATGCACCACAGCATCTGAGGAACCACCAGGGTTTGCTGAGGAAGTCCCAAAAGCCCTGGAGCAACTTCCCAGCTCGTGCCTCCCCATCTGCTCCTCTTCAGGCAAATGGGCTCCCAGCAGGGTGGTCTGGGCTTAGGGACCCCTCTGTGGGGTGATGCAGCAGATGTGGGGAGCAGCAGCAGTGCCAGGGGGGTGGAATGTTTGGGATTGTAAGCCTGGATTGAGTGATGTGAGGGTGATGCCTCAAGCCAGGGCCGTGGGCAGCACGGAGTTCCTGTGTCCCAAGATGCCAATTCCATGTGGTGATTAATACCCCACTGTCCTGACCCTCATCCAAACTTTATGAGGTCATTTCCTCGAAATCCATCATCCCTTCCCGGGCAATGCTTCCCAGATGTTGCAACCCTTCCCTGCATTTCAGTATCTGGCTCGTGATGTGAGGCAGCACAAAGCCTGGAGCATGAGCAGCACGTTCCAGCAAAGCCTTGAAGCATCAAAATCCCCCTCATCACCAAAATATTTCCATTTTTTGTCCCAGTTGTGGTAACTCTTCTTCGCCAGAAGGCAGCTGGATTAAAATGTGCTGCAAATTTGGATTTGTAGCAGCTGCTCTTCCTCCTGGTTGCCCGTAGATGGAGGAAGAGCACTGCCCCCTCTGGGTTCCTCCTTCAGCTGCCTGCTGGATGGGGGCACGTGGTGTTTTGGGGGTCTCCTCCCCCCTGCTTTGGCCCATCACATGCTTGGTTTGGGTGTTTGAAGCCTGTCCTGGGACAGATGTTGGCTGTGACCTGCACAAGACCCCAGTATGAGCCCACAAGACAGACATGGCCTTTCCAGGACCCCATGGACCCTCCTGAGACACTCTAGATGCCCAGGTGGCCACATCCAGATGGGAATCCCCCCCCCCAAAAAAAAAGAGCTGCTTTGGAGGAGTTTGGGTCCAAACCATGCCAGTGGTAGTGCAGTGACTGATCTGCTCATTCCCAGCCCAGGGCTGTGGATCCAGCTGGTGATGTCCAGGGAGGGTCAATCACAAGGACCCCACAAAGATTTACCACCACTGCTTTTCAGAGACTGATGTTTAGTTGAGGGTGGAGATATTCTGGGGAGGAATAGAGAAGCTGGGGATGAAAATGTCCAAGGCCAGTCTGGATGGAGCTTGCAGGAACCTGGGATAGAGGGAGGTGTCCCTTCCTGTGTCAGGAAGGTTGATCTTTAAGGTCCCTTCCCACCCAAATGATTCTGTGATTTCTCTAAATACCTCAACTCCCAGAAAACATCATCATTTTGGGTGGTAGAATTATTCCCCTTCCTACTTTTTTGATACGAAGCACTTCTCATTTCAAAAAGACACTTTTTCAAAAACCAAAACAAAAACAAACCAAAAACAAGCAAAAAAACCCTCCACCCATTGATTTATTTATTTTACCAAAATAGGCAAGGGTTAAAAGAAATCAACAGAAACTACTTGCTTTGACCTCCCTTTGACTGGAATCATGTTTTCCTCCCAAATTTTGGTTCAGCCACCCAGTCACAAAATGCCTCCTGCCCCAGCCTTGCCCAGGGCTGGCTTTGTGGGTTTTATCCAGTTTCAAGTTAATGGGATTATTGTGAAACTGGTGGACGCACACTTGACGTCGACCCTGTGTGGGAGGAGGATCTGAAGACTAAGAAACCCGATTTAGGAGGAAAAGAAGCAAGAGAAAGACTCAGTGCCCTCATTACCCTGCAGATAAAGCACTCACAAAAGCAGGGAGGGATAAAAAAATCCTTTTCCAGTGAGAGCAAATGTTTACCCTGCACGATACCGAGTGACCCCAGGTAATCTCAGGTTTAATGACATGGTTTAGTACCACTGAAAAGGGCCTCTTTTGTATTTCTCAGGCTGCCATTCAGAGATGTCCCCACTGGGGAATTTCCTACGGATATCTGGAGATATCCTGGTAACAGCAGTGACACTTTTCAAATGTCTTGTGAAACCTGTTATATATATATAAATATATATTTATGTATTTTGAGATGTGTTGTGCATTTTTTTCACACGTATTTGCATAAGCCCCAGTGCCCCATTGCTGGCAGGGGACACTGGGAAAGGGACAGGGGGAAGGAATTAGCAATGTGATACCTGCTCTGAATCACACCCTGCTTTTGTGACTGCAGGATTTTGTGAGAAGGAGGTGGGGTAGGTTAGATAATCTTCAGAAAATTTCCCTGCTTTGGAAACTGTCCTGCTTTCATACCCTCCACACGTCACGCTACCTCCTCCAGGTGGGTGCNGGGGGTCCATCCAAGTGATCTTGGATCTTGGTCCTGGGTCTTGGACAGGTCTTTTACAGCCATGAGGAGCTCCATCACAGTTTGAGCTCTCCATTCCCCCTTGGAACCTGTCACATCTCGTGCCCATCTCCCCGTGGAACAGCAGGGCAGGGACAGCTGGCAGGAGATGCTGCCACCTCCTCAGCACTGTGCAATTCAGCACAATTAATTTTATCCACCACCACCACCAAGCTCTGCATTGTGGGCTCTGCTTCCTGTTAACTCCTTTGGCAGCTTTCAGTGAGTTGTTCCTCAAAAATCTTCCACACTCTGAAGAGGATTTTCACATTCAGCTTGCTGTGTCCATCACCTCTCCCATGCCTCCTGTTTGGACATGCTGTGCATCTTCTGCAGGAGGTTTTCTTTCCCCTGGTGACATTTCTCAGCCTGCTGTTTGGACCTGGCTGCCCTGGGCCTTGTGGAATCAGTGCTTTGCATTTGCATCTTCAGCCCACTTCCACTCCCTCTGCAAACATCTCATCCTGTTCAGCTGCTTAATTCTCAGGAGCTTCCTCATTTCTTTGTCATTTTCCTTTTTGCACTCAAACACTGCAGCACCAGGAATTGTTTCCCACTGAAAATACTTTGCATCAATACTGAACCTTCTCTGCTAAATCCAAACAACTTTCTAACCATGGCCAGGCAGGTGTTTAGCTGGGCCAAATCAAGCCCATCAAGATAAATCCCAAGGATGGTCAACCCTATGGGCTGACCATGGATTTGTCATCTCCAAGGATGGAACACTAATTCATGGCTAAACTAGGAGGGATTCCAGGATCTGAGAGCTTTAAAGGCTTTACAGATGTTGAACTGCTGTGGACTTTTACAAAGAAAAGTCCAGAACATCTTGCAGCAGAAGCATCTCTTGGATGGTATCAATAAAAGAGAGAAAAGTAAATTCTTTCAAATATTGCTGTAGAAAATGACTTTTTTTCTCATATTTCGTGGTCTAGTCCAGGGTCCAGGATCTCACACCAATCAGCATCTTCCTGGGACAAGGCTGGTGGAGGTGATGAGAGCCTGACTGAACTGGGTGTGCTGGGGAGCCCTCCCTGACACACACAATGTTCAGAGACAGCCAGAGCTAGTGGGAACCAAAGGGTGCTTCAGCCAGGACCACATTGCTGTGGATATTTCTCCTCTGGAGCTTGGGGTTTTTAGAGTGTGCTCACCTCTAGGTGCCCCTTCACCAGTGTCCTCCAGGGACAGCCTCTCTGGACCTCTGCTCTGGCCAGCAGACTCAGGGCAGGCAGTGACTCTCCAGACATGCAGCCTCAGTCTGATGAGCCTAAGGGGAATATTTGTTCTGACTGTGGGCCAGGACACTTTAATTTCCCAGCCCGAGCCCTGGAGAGTCACTGGTCAGAGCTGTGGCACAACAAATGCCTTGTCCTTGGCTCTGCCTGTCACAGCTTGGCCACCCAGAGCTCGGTGGCAGCACCCTGAGCTTGTGCATGGATCCTCCAGAGGAAGGGGAAAAGCTAAGGAAAAGCATCTTACACTTTTAACAGTGCAAAACCTGCAAATTTATTTGGCTGGATGGTGCCTCTACACCCCTAAAACAAGACACAGCCCAGGAAAGCTCAAAATCCATGAGTTACACACTTTTATAAGGGTGTAAAAGTGCTGTCTCGTGCAGCTACACCGAAGTCCCTCCTTGTGTTGCACAGAAAGTGCCCCTGATATGCAGCCAGATTCTTTTTCCAGGTGTGCAACTCCTTGCTTGGCTGAGCACACATGAAGAGATAAAAATCTCCTGTGGATATCTTGGGGATCCTCAGAGATGAACCCCTTTCCTAGCCTTTCCCTCTTGGTGGAGAACAAGGATGGGGACATCTCCTTTGTCCCCTAAACGCCATTCCCCAACACCAGCTCGACTCGTTGTTCTGTGTGGCCTGAGGGTTTGAATATAATCCAGGGAGCAAAAATGGAAATTCCCCAGAGCCCAGGGGAAAAGAGGATGGAGAGGGAACAGTTCCTGGTCTAGTGGCAGCAGTGAGGCAGCTCCTTGTCCCTGGTTATGGACCAGGCTGGGCCAGCTGGGAAGCCACAGGGACCACTGGGACACAAAGTCCAGGGCAGGCTGACCTGGGGGGTCACCTCTTGCCAGGCTCTGCTCATCACCACGAGGGCAGAGGCATGAAAAGTCTGAAGGGATGAGTCCATGGCCAGAGAGGGGCAGATGAAACCCTGGGTCCTTGATCCAGAATCCCTGGAAGTGTTCAAGGCCAGGTTGGACAGGGCTTGGGGGTCTAGTGGGAGGTGTCCCTGCCCATGGTGTGGGGTTGGAACAAGATTGACTTCGAAGTTCCTTCCAACTCAAATAATTCCACTATTCTCTGAAACACACTCCAAGTGTGCTCATGAACGACTGCTGTCTTAGAAAAGCCACCATCAGCCCATCCAAAATCAGATACAACCAACTTTGAGAACACAAGAATAATACATGTTCTGTTTTATGCATTCTCTCTATTCATCTCCTCATCACAGGGTTTTCCCAGGACTGTTTGGATCCCTCACCCCCACGGGGGCCAGAAAGCTGAAACTTCAGGAATTGTCACTTCCCAGCCTCCAAACTGAGAGGAGATACCCATTGGATGGATACTGGATGGATACCCATTGTTAGACACATTGCTGAAGCATCAGCTCTTCTTTCCAAGCTCCTTGGGATTTCTGACCTATATTTCACTTCTCTGGCATTGTGTCCCAAGTGCAAGTGGTGAGGAATGTGGCCACTATCAGCAGCACACATTAATTCCTAATTAAAATAATCATTAGAATTAGCAGGGAAGAGTTGATGTCCTAGGAAACATCAGGAAGAGGAACTGAGTTCCCTGTCCAGGCTCTGGCTCAAATGCTGGTGCTGCTTGTTTGCCCCTGTTATTATTTTCCCTCCAGCCTCTCTCCCCCTCCACATTTTACCTTTCATCCCAGTCTAGGACCAGGAGAGCTCTGCAGAAGGAGCGCTCATGGGGAGCATGAAAGGACAAATATTTGGCTTTTTGTGCTGTTTATGTGCAGTATTTCAGAGGCACTGGTATTTCCCTGATGCTCCCACTGTGGCTGCTCGTGGGAGGTCACTGTAATTCAGAGGTAGGCAGCAAACAGCTCTGCATAATCCCAAGCCTTGTCCCCAAATATTCAGAAATCGCTGGTTTGTGGCATTAAGGACTTGCATTGTCCTTTGAAAATGAGCTTTACTGTTGGGTGAAGGGATGAGAGAAGCAAGATCCTTCTTGAGCCTAAAGGAAAGGCAATCAGGCAAATCCTCAGTGCACACCAACCTGTATGCAAAGAACCATGTGGAAATCAAAGAGGCTGGATTGGGAGGGAGGGAAGGAGGAGAGAGAAGTTTGCAGCACATTATAGAATCATAAAATCATTAAGGTTGGAATAGACCCTGAAGATCACCAAGTCCAGCCAGTAATGTTGGACCAAGCAGAAGGACCTGGGGTATCTGGGGTATCTGGGGACCTGGGGTGTCTGGGCAGGGTATGTCCGTGCCCCCAGGGCTGGCAGAGTGTGTCCCTCTCCTATCTCTGGTGCAGTCCAGGCTTGCTTGGCCCTGGATGCAGCTTCCTGGAGCTGAAACAATTCCATGCTCTGCAGCTCAGCCAATGGCTGTTCTTATCTCAGCCCAGCTCCCTGCATCTTATCTCCCCCAAACACTCTCCCTGTGCTCATAAACTGGGAGGAATCTTTAACTGGGAGCACTTTTTAATTGGGAGAACATCCCTCTCCTGCCAGCTGGGTTTGCAGGCTGGGTGAGCACAGAGAGGTGATTTGGGGCAGTAAATACATGGTTGTACCCATTCCCCCTCCCCTCTATTTTTTTCACCACTTCTCTCTACATTTTCCATTCTCAAACCAAGGCGCTGGATGCACTGGGAGGAATGTTGGGAGTGTGCTGGGAGGCCTTGCTGGAAGAGAGGGACCTCCTCCTCCTTGCACAGTTTAGTGAGGGACACAGTGACCCTGTCCCCTTATCCACAGTGGGTGAAACATTCAGGATGCCCCCGAGGGCACTGAACCAAGCAGCCCTGGAGGGCAAGCACAGGCTGGAGCCAGAGAATGGGCTTGTTTGGGCTAAGGGAGGAGCTGATTAGAGCTGCTGAAGGCCCTCAGAAAGCTGATTTTGCTGCAGGACAAGGGTGAGGAGCTGGAGCAGAGGGACATCACATCTCCTCTGAGCAGCTCCCAGGAAAATATTGAGCTCCAGCCCTTTGATTCTCCCTCTGGAGAAACTTTCCCTGCCCTGTTCCTTTCTTCACTCCACATCCACGGGAAGCGAGCTGTGAGATGATTTATGGCACAGAAAGAGGAAAGCAGGACAGAAAATTAAATATAAGAAATTTTGCATTTTTTATAATGAGGGTGGCAAAACACTGGCACAGGATTCCCAGAGATGTAGTAGATGCCCCATCCCTGGAAACACTCAAGCTTGTGCTGCCTTTCCAAACCAGTTGGAAAGGAGTTCCTCTCCAAGGAGAGCAGGTCAAGCAGCCACTGTGCCCAGATGTTTCTCCTGGACCAACCTTCTCCCTCATTTCATCCCTGCCTGTGCTGTGAACATCTGGTCTTGGGCACCTGCTTCAGAGGGCACAAGTTCATCTGCTGCAGCCAGAGCTTTAATCTCTGATCTAATGACAAAAACGTGGTGCTCATCCTTCTGCAGAACATCTGGAGGATGTCTGGGATTTAATGGGGAGGCAGGAGGAGGAGGAGGAGGAGGAGTTCACTGTGTCCTTGCAGGGCCACTACATGAGCCAAGGCAGGGGACTGCACCCCTGATGTGCACTGTGGTGTGTGGGAGAAAGCTTCATAAAAAGGCTTGGGAAGGGCTGGAATCAGCAGAAGATCACACAGAAGAGTGGGTCAGATAGATCCTCATCACACCCTTCAAGGACTTCCCTGGTCACCTCCCAGGCATGGGAGACATTCTCCCTTCCCACACATGCAGACAGGGTTTATTTCCTCAGGGTGTCCTCTCCTTCCTTCCCTTCTTGAGGGCCTGAGGCTGGCAGGGACCTCTGGAGACCATTTGGTCCAGTGCTCCAGAGGGGGGACTCGGAGTGGGTCACTCAGGGCCATGTCAAGATGCATTTTGGGCATCTCCACAACCTCAGCTGACCACCCTCAAGGTAGCAAAACCATTTTCTTATGTCTGAACAGGATTCCTCATGTTTCAGTTGGTGCTCATGGCTGGACACCACTCCAAAGACTCCGGCTCCATTTTCTTATTTTCACCTTATCCATTGCCTTTGGAATTTTTGCCTTAGAGCCAGTGGAGATATTCCCCCTCCTTAGCCCATCTGAGCAAAGGATCTGCCTGAGCCAGGACCCTGGGGAGGTCTCAGCCTCCCTGCCCTCCAGCTGTGACCCCTGAGAGGGCTCTGGGCAGGCTGTGAGGCATGAAAGGGGTTTGGCTCCCCGTTGTCCTTGTATGGGAATTTGAATGGAAGCAAATGTGTAAAGCTGGCCAAAAGGAAATACTCAGCGTGACATGTCAAAGCAGATTTTAATAAATGTTTACAAACCTCCCGGCAGCCAGGAGGGGAATAAAGGGGGAAATAACTATAGGAAAGGACAGGTTTACTATTTAAAACTTCTTTGATCTCTTCCTACCCAAAAGGACAATCAACTCTTACTCATTTTCCTCAAAAACAGAGACCTCTGGGAGTCTGCAGGACAGTGCTGCACCATCCCTGTAGCATGTGGGGGAGGGACCTTCCCAAATCCCAAACCCAAATCCCAAATCCCACATCCCAAATCCCAGATCCAGGATGAGGTCTGTGTCATTGTGGGAACCGGGTGGCCCCCAGGGACAAGGTTTATCTTCCCACTGGCATCTCTCCATGGATTGTTCTGCTGACTCTGCCCTGGGTGAGGAGCAGAGCTCCTGAGCACCAGGGCTGGGAAGGAGAGGAGTTTTTCACCTGCCCCAACTGAATTTAGTGAGAGGTCCCATCCAGTGTCTTCTCCAGGACCATGTGGATTTGAAGAGTGAACAATTCCAAGGGCTCTGCTGTTGTGCTTGCCTTGGCACAGGGCCATGGCATGAGTCACAAGCCACTTGCTTTTTGTTTAATGTCCCCATTCCGGCTCTGCCAACCCGCTCAGAGAGAAGTTAATTCATAAACCCAATCAATATTAACTCCCTGAGGAGCAGGAGGAGGGAGAGGAGGAGAAGCCAGGCTGTTTTCCTTCACCACCACACCAGTGATCTGTTTAATGTTGCCTGCTGGTGTGGATGTGTCTTCCTCAACAGTCCTAGGATGATGATGTGACAATCTAGGGCGACATGATAACTACAGCACCTCTGTTTTCAGTGTGAAAAAAAAGATGTATGTGTGTGGGGAGGAAGAGTAATCTAAGAGTTTTATTCTGAGTTTTATTCTTATAGTTCCTAGTAATAAAGTTACTCTTTGTACCATTTAAAGTTAAGCCTGTTTTACCTTCCTCCTAATCCTATCTCACAGCAAAAAAAAATTTCAAACTAACAAACCCAAACCACTACACAGAATTAGTATTTCTACCTGACTAAACCAAAACCACAACACATGGGGATGTGTCTGACACCTGGGAGCTCTCCCATGTTAGCGCCTGGCAAGGGACGAGCACGGAGAGGGGGAAGAGCCAGTGGAGACACATCCAGGAGCTGGCAGAGCGGGAGCCAAGCCCTTGAGCTGTGCTGGTTGTTTGCAGACTGAAATCCCTGCGCACACACGAGCACAGGGAAAGGCTCTCTTTGCAGGCTCCCAGCTTGGGAATGGCCAAACCAGACCATTGCTGTGCTGGCTCATGGGCCACGTGGTACCTCCAACACCCCAGAGGTTGGGACACTTGAACACTCACCCAGGAGGAGATGGGATGCAGCTCAGCCCTCACTCTGACACGTCCAGGTGTGCCAGGCTGAGAGGAGACCATGAGGTGTGTGGTGCTCAGAGGTCCTGCTTAGCCAAGGGTGGTTTGCACCTGCTCTCATCCTGGGGGAGAAAACCAGCGCTTCCTCTCGTGGCTGGGTTAAAAACCAGACGTCCAAGTGGCTGGAAAACAGAGATTTAATGATTTGCTTAATTACAGCTGCCTGGTCTCAGCCCATCTTGGCCTCTGGATGACAAGGGTGGGAATAAGTCATGCTCAGAGCCACGTGTCAGGGACAGAGCCCACCACAGCACATCCCAGAGAACATCCCGGGGCTCCTTCTCCAGCCACCCTGCTGAGATGAGCCCCTTTGGACCCAGGACACCCAAGCTGTTCCTGAGGGGAACACAGACCTTCACCTCCCCCTCCAACGGGGATTTGGAGCACAGCACAGTCACATCCCTACACAGGAGATTCCCTTGAACCTTCCTGGAAACCCAACCAATTTCTTGTCCACCATTCCCATTATTTTTCTGGTTTTATTTTAATCTCCTGGCTCTTATTGTTCAGTTTTCCTTTGAGCAAATTTCTCTGAGTATCCAGGAATAGAAGACATCAGATAATAACGGGAAGGAAGTGAGAATGCCTAGGATTACTGGATATATAAATCAAACCCATTTCATCATTTTCTTGGTTTATGCCAGATTAGTCTGGGTATTTATCCCTTAAGTTGGAGGAGTCCCTACTGAGATCAGGACTCTTGGGCTGACATGCATGGAGAGAGAATGACCCAAGCAGTGAAAAAGGGATTTAAAAATAATAACTTGGAATAGAAAAGAACGGGACAGAACCTTGTTTGCAGGAAAATTATTTAGAAAACAAATTCAAGAGGCTGAAACACTATAAAAGGTGCTGAGAGTGAGGTCACCCGCTGCTCCTGAGCCTGCCAGCACACGCAAGCTCCAGGGCAACGAGCTGATCTTGTTTCCCATCAGATTCCCCTCCTCCCTCCCTCCCTGCTGAGGTGCAGAACTCAGCCACTGCCTTGGTTTTGCAACACATCCCCAGCGGGATGGACCTGCTTGAGCATTTTTGGCTGGGGCAGGTCTCAGGTGTCCCGGATGGCACGGGGTGGAGGGGAGGAGGGCCCTGCCTGCTGCTCCGAGAGCTTTCACCTGTGGCAGATGTGGGATACACCCTTCCAACCCTCTGTTTGAGGGATTTATAGCTGTTACCCAGAAGCTGAAAGGTGGGCATTCACTCTATTGTGCAGCTGGGGACATTGAGGCACAGCTTGGGATCATCACAGGATCTCCCCAGTTCACCCTGTCACTCCCAGCAGTAACAGGCACAGGCCCCCTTGCTCAGGATGCCAGCTACACCTGACATCTGTATCAGCATCTCCTGAGCATCCATCAGCATCTCCTGGCCACGCTCCTGTGCTGGACACCCACCTGAATCCCACCCACCCAAGCCCCCAGACACGTGCAAGCCACCACAAGAAGAGAGAAGGTTCAGCAACCGTGCCTGGTTCTGCCCAAACACAGACACTTGATGGCCAGGACCCCCCAGGATTGTATTTCCCTTGTTATGGTTTCCCCTTGGTGTTTGGATGAAGTGTCTGAGCACTGGCTCTGCTCTGAGCTTTGTTTAGAAGGTGCTGCCAAGGTAAGGCTGCTGAAATGGAAATAATTCCCCTTTGGGAATGGAGGACATGGAACTGTCCCTCTGTGAGGCTGCTCCTGGTAAAACCTCCAGCAAGTGGTGGTTCAGTCACCTCCCAGCAAGCAGAGCAGAAAAACCTCTTATCCCTGAATCAAGGGGTATTATTATCTGGGATATCTCAAAAATCTTCCTATAAAATGTCACCATCACATTTGGTCTAGCTGAGTACAAACCTCAAGCACCAGTGGAGTTTTATTTTTGCCCACCTGTGAATGATGGAAGAGAAAACTGTGACTCAATTTTGCCTTGTTTTTGTAATTCTGCTCCTCCACAGAAAAAGGAAAAAGACCAAAGTCTTTTCCTTCTTATGAGAAAGAGACCAATTCTTGGAATTAAAAAAATAAATCACTTGGAACATGCCTTCCCCTTTCATCTTCTTCAAGGGTACAGTGTGATCTTCTGAGCAGCAGAATCGAAAGGGAGAAGTAAAGACATCTGAGTAGCTTCCACAGAAAGCATCATCAGTGATGCCAGACATGAAACAGAAGGGTTTTTTTCCCCAAAATAAATGTCCAGTTTGGTTTCCTCTGCAGTGGAAGGAACAGGGAAGTGTGTTTTAAATATTTGCTGTGGTGGCTGGATGTGATGGACCCAGCTTCATGAAAGGGAGAACCAGTCCAAGACTTGAGCAGATCCCTGCGTTCTCTTTGGAAGCAAGCAGTCCATGCTCTGAGTTTGAATTCCTGGAAAGCTTTGGTCCCTCTGGGAGATGCCTCATGCCTTGGAGTTATTTTGGGTTCTCAGGAACCCCCAAGGCCCCATCCTTACAGCCCTTGGTGAGGGGATGGACAAACTGAGTCAACAGCGTTGCATTGAATGGTATTAGTGAGGAAATTACTTCAATTCACCATTACTTAAGAGAATATTTACAATTGCCATTAAGGAAATGCACAGACTTGTTGCACAGACTAAAAATTGCAGATCAATCCAGCTGGGTAATTCCATCCATGGTTTGGAAGTCACATGGAAAACTGCTTATTGTGCTTCCAGAACTGAGCACAGGGTTCCCAGGGAGGCAACTGGAAGTTGCACCAAGTAGTTTCAGTTTAATGCAAAGCATTGCATTTGTGCTGCACAAAATTCCTGGTGAAATTCAACCATCTTGTCCTTGTGTTGTCTCCAGCCATCCATAAGATCCAAGGGTTGGGTGCCCACATGGTGGCAAACTGGGACAACTGTGTTTGGCCCTGGCTTATGGTGATGGACCAGGATCATGGAGTTCCTCAAGGTGGCTCATCCCTGAGATGCTGGGTTTCAGCCTGAAAATAACTGGTTTACCCTTTGGCTGTGTGGTCTCTTTGGGGTGGTGCAGGCATCTCCACCAGCATTTCCACACTTGACTCTTGCTGTAATTGGGATCAATCATTTCCCAGAGAAGGCTCTGCAGCTGCAGAGCTGCCTCAGATCCAGCAGCCAAAGCAAACAAACTGATGAGGAAACAACAATGAGTTGAGGGAAGTTGTTTTAAATCTTTCCCGGATGGGAAGTCCCAAAGGCACCTCCAGGCCCCACGTGCTTTGAGGTCCTTATTCCTTCTTGTGCATGCAGTCTGGAAAGCGGAGCTGGTGATCCAAAGGGACACGGGGTGCTCCACCATCACCCCCAGGCAGCATAGACAGATCCTCCCCACAGGGACCTGAACCTACTTTTGGACATCCTTTTGTCTCCCAGGATGGGAAGAGCCACAGAGAGGTGAAAACCCAAAAGGGTTTTCAGGATGGAGGGCAAGGAGATAAAGGAAGGATTGTGGCTAACCTGGAGGCATTTGATTTCCACTCAACCATGAACAGTTCAAGATGTCCCCATACCAGACCCCAGCTCTGTCCTTGAAGAGAGAAAGCTGACCACAAATTGTGGAGGTTCCAATTGTGGAGGTCTGAATTGTGAAGGACCCCTCATAGCAGTGGAGGGTGACCAGTTTCTCCACCTCAGAAGTCCAGCAGTGAGAGGACTCATCTGACTTCACCCCAGCTGGCTGCACTGCTCTGGCTGTGGTGAACTCTGGTTGCAGCAAGAGGGTGCAGGGCTCCACCAGAGTAGACCTCAGGAGATGAGACTTTCTGCACCAAACACCTTCTCGGCCAAAAATCCAGGGACTCAAAATTGCTGGGATAGCAGATGTCCATGGAGGAGTCTGGGATGACCATATCCTCCGAGCTGGTTTAAAAAGAGAAAGTTGTCATTAAATGTCACCTCCTCATGAGCAAGCTCAACCAGATCCACCACCCTGGCAGGCTGGAGTTGTCAGGACATGAGAAATTCACTCCATTTCCGTTATAAATAGCTTTTAGATGTAATGAAATTCTTCATGCAAGACGTCTCCGGTCTGGTGAGACACGGCGGAGCCCGAGGCAGAAGGGACCCGGCCTGATCCCTGCATGTCTGTGCTGGGGAACAACCTGAGAGCTCTGAGGAACCTCCCCACAGGGACAGCCAGCATCTGGTGGTGGGGACATCCCAGCCCCGAGGCTCCCACAAAGCTCCAGCATTTGAAAAATGCAGCTTTTCACCTCCAAGGGGTTTTGCAGGCTTTCAAAGACCACGGTCCCAGTTCCAAACTGGCCCCCTGGCCTTGACCACAGATGGTCCTGTCTACATCCAGCCATTCTGGGATCTGCTGGCAGCTGGAAGCCTGGATACCGGTGGGAAGGTGCAATTACCCCTGGGATCAGCAGTGGCAAAGGTCATCTGCACTCAGGAGCTAATGCAGTTACTGGCAACATCCAGCCGGAGGAACAGAAACCAGGGGCTCGGAAGCTCAAATCCAGCCACCGTGCCAGGCCTTTCTGCCAAGGATTAATTCACTCGGTCAGACTCCAAGAGAATGCAAGCTAGACCCTTTCCCCACTTATTTTTCCCGATGATCCTTTGGTATGAATAAAAAGAGGTATCAAAACAAAACTTTGCTTGAAATCTCTTTTTTAGACCCAGCTATGGCCTCCAAATTTGCCTCTTCTATCCCCACTCAGCCCCCAAAATGTAATTTTTGGGGATTTCCCATTATTTCCAGGTGCTCCAGGGCTGGGCTTGTGGCTCAGTGGAGGCATTTGGAGCTGGCAGGCAGCCAGGAGTCACTATTATATATTTTGTTTTTTAACACTCCCACCACTATTTACAGTGTCCCCACAGCAGGACAGCCGGCTGTTCACCTTGGGGACATGCAAGGACACCCGCCGTGCCAGGAGGGAGGAGGACACCAGCCTTCCCCAAAGCCAGAGGCAGCCCTGGAGGTGGGATCGGTTCCCTCACTGTCAGTTCACCGGCGGAATGAGTCGCGTCCATCCCTAGCTGCATTCCCCGGATGCTCGCGGGAAGTCCTGGGCTCCTCATCCCAGGACGTTGGGCTTGTTTGCACAAGGTGTGTTTTCTGGGGAAAAGCACATTTCCTCCCCAGTTTTCCTCTCCCCTTGAAGGCTGAGGGAGCGGGGAATTTCACCGGGGCACCGAGCCATCGCCAATCCAACCCCACAAGTCCGGGCAGCCCCGGGATGCCAGGGATGGCTCCAGCCTGGCTGTGGTTGCAAGTATTCGTGTCGGATCCTGCCAGAGCCCATCTCTCCCGTGGCCACGCTGCCCGGCTGGGCCGTGGGCTCACGCCAGGATCGATGAAAGCCCGTGTTGTCCACTGCAGCAGGATCCAGATGCCTCATTCCACTGCACCATCCATTCTAAACCTTCTCACGGCATATCTGGCTGCCTGCTCAATGAGGTGACACCGGGAAGCCCCCCGTTTGGAGTTCCATCATCTGGGTAATGCCTTCAGTACCTCCTTCCCTTCCACATCCACCGAGACCCATCACAAGCCTCTAAAGAGAAAGCAGGGAATAATTCTGGAGGGTTTTCAGGGAGAGAAAGGGTCAAGCCCGTCATCCCGAGAAATCTCAGCATCCCAGCGCTGTTTATGCATCTGCCGTTCCATATCCAAGCCGTCCCCTCGGGGTTCTTTGCCTTATTGCTCTTTAATAGCCCTGCTCAGGAAGCGCGGAGCACTGACCGCCTGGTTAATGGGTACGGGAGGCACCGAGTCCTGTGGCTGCGCCCCGGTGCCGCGGGGAGACCCTGTCCCCGACATCCAGGGCCACGGCAATCCAGCTGTTCCCTTGGGCGTGGGCATCCCACCCTGCAAACCCCACTTTCGGGACTGTTGGACGGTCCGTGACGTCCGCTTTCATACAGATGCTCGCCCAAAACCCTGAGCCAGATGCTTGCCCGGGAGCCCCCAGGCTGGCCGCCCCCCAGCCCAGCTGTTTGTCCCCCCTGCCTCGCCCCAGCCCAGCCGTGAGCCCTCCCCAGCCCCCTCCGGGCGCTCCCGCAGGTGCCGGGGCCGGAGCGGGGCGGAGCGGGGCGGCCCCGGGGCGGAGCGGCGGCGGCACCGGGGCGGCTCCGAGCGCTCCGTGCCGCGGGCTCCCGGCGCATCCCGCTGCCGGTAAGCGCCGCGAACGGTGGGAACGGGATTCACGGAACCGGGCCGGGATGGGACCCGACAGGGTCAGAGTGAACCGGGCAGGCTGGGACCCTAAAGGGTCAGAGTGATCCGGGCAGGATGGGATCCTGGTGGGTCGGAGTGGACCGGGCAGGATGGGGCTGGAAAGGGCGGGATGGGGCTGGAAAGGGCAGGATGGAACCCTACAGGGTCAGAGTGAAGCCGCTGTCTCTCGGCGCATCCCGCTCTGGTAAGTGCCGCGTACCGGGAGTACGGGACAAGCCGAACCGGGAAAGGATGGAATTCAAGTGTGCCAGAGTGAAGCGGGCAGGGTAGGGCTGGAAGGACGGGATGGAACTGGACCAGACAGTATTGGACTGGACCGGGTAGGAAGGGACAGGGTCAGACCCACCCAGACAGGATGGGATCTTACAGGGACAGAGCGAATCCGCTCTTTCCCGGCACATCCCGCTGCCGGTAAATGCCGCAAATGGGGAGCGGGGGACGGACAAGACGAACCGGGAAAGGGTGAGATCCGAGTGGGCAGGATGGGGCTGGACAGGGCAAGATGGGACCCAGCAGGGTCAGACTCACCTGGGCAGGATGGGATTCGAGTGGGTCAGAGCGAAGCGGGCAGGATCAGACCCGAGAGGTAAAGCTGAACTCATCAGGATGGGATCCAACTGAGTCAAACCAAACTGGGCAGGATGGGGCAGAGTGGACACGACTGGACTCAAACAGATCGAATTGAACTGGGCAGGATGAGGCAGAACAGGAGAGAATGGGGTGGGATCCAGAGAACATCCGTGCTTCAGCTGGGATTTGGGGCGATCCCAGAGCCACTCCAAATGGAATCCCGACTTTGCTCTTGGGGAGATTTGGCAGCTCTTACCACGGAGCAGGGCTCAAAATCCCACCGTGATTCCCCTGGCAGGGCTGGTACAGGGTGGATTCTCCCCTGTCCCTCTGCTCCCATGGTCTGGGCTGCACCCAGGATGTGCCTGCATCCCTCAGGCATCCACAGGGATCAGCCTTGTGCCAGAGGTTGTATTGCACCTAAATGTGCTTAAATCTGCTTGGGGGACCTGGTTTTCATTAGCACCTCGGCTGTGGGTGTCAGTAGCCTGGCCTCTACCTTTTATATATATTTATATATATTTGTGCATATATACATCCAGATGTATAAATATATTCCTATATATGAGCATGTCTGCATAGACATGGGTGTATAGATGTATAAATATATTTCTGTACATATGGATGGAGTTATGTATCAACATGAGTGTGACCATGTGCTCAGGGACATATCTTTGTGTATAGGGGTGTAGAAATTTGTGTGTGTGTGTGTGTGTGTGAGTGGAGAGATTTATATTTATAAATATGTAATGGTGTGTGGAGAGCCATAGATACAGTTGGATGTAGTGAGATATATATGTAGGGAGATGTGCAGAGGTGTATTTATGTATAGAGGTATATATTTTTATATGTAATTGTATTTGTATTTATATTTATATTTATATTTACATGCATACAGGTATAGGCCAGCTGAGACTGGGAAAGCTCATTGCACCTTCCCTGTCCTTATCATTCCATTTACAGCAGGCATTCGCAGCCCAGGTTGCCCAGAGCCTTCCTGAGGTGCTGATTTATGTTGGGACACCAAATTGTGGGG
Organism: Toxostoma redivivum; assembly: GCA_013397375.1. Lineage (NCBI taxonomy): Eukaryota > Metazoa > Chordata > Aves > Passeriformes > Mimidae > Toxostoma > Toxostoma redivivum. The sequence continues at coordinate 389,686 of VXBI01014065.1, read as the reverse complement.
TTTGATGTGGGGAGAATGAAAGTGGCCACCACCCTGTGCCCCATTCCCAACAATCCATGTTTAGTACCTGAAAATTCCCAGTGTTGTCCCAATTTTTCCACATCATTACACCCTCCATCTTCACTAAATGGAGATTTCCCTTAAAACATCCAAGCCTGGTCCCCACTGGGCAGATGGGCAACTCAAGATATTTTGGCACCAGCCAGGAGATGTCTGGGGATGAGGATGTGGTGGCTTTGGCCAAGTGACATGCAGGATGGAGCATCCCCCTTTCACGCTCTTAGAAATTTGCTGAGCTGGAGCTTTCACTTCCACCCAGCCCTGCTTTGCAGCCCTGCCAGCGAGCCACAAAGACCAGGATGGGAAAGATAAACCACGGAGGAAGCCCTCCCCCACATCTTATTCGAGGGCAGCAACATCCAAAAACTTTTCCCACTGTATCCAGCTTGCAGAATCCCCCTTCAAATCAATAGCAGGGTGTTAATTAAAGCAAATTCCACTGGAGAAGGGTTTGGTTTGAAAGCAAAGAGGTTGGAGGGGGCACGTGTAGAGGGAAGTTCAAGACTGCTGGTGATTATTTTTAATCTCTTCCCCATCTGACCACAGAGCAGCCCCACTTCTCTTTCCTGATCCTTGTTCCTCTTCTGCAGGCATCTTATACCTCTGAGGTGAGGGTGACCCCATCCTGACCCTTCCCAACACCACAGACATCCCCTTTTTTTCCCCCTAAAAGTCTCATTTTCCCCCCTAAAAGTTTCATTTCCATGAAAAAGTGGATTTCAGCCAGTGCCCATCACTGTGGTGGCAGGGCACCAGCTCCTGTGGATCACTCCAAGAGCTGGCAGGGATTCCCATGATGGGGTTTTGGGGTGAGCAAAGGAGTTTCTGAGATAATCAAAAGCTGCACCCTGGCACGTGCAGGCAGGAGCATCCCCTGCCTTGGTGGCCTTTGTGCCGTGCCACAGCCATGCAGTGCCAGGCAGAGCCGTTCCAGGCAGCCCTGTGGCCACCCTGCCAGCTGGGTTTCTGTTCCCTATTTCCCTGGGGTGCTGCTGATGCTGAGAGGAAAGGGAAGTGCTACTCAGTGGGGTGAGCACCCACAGATGTGCCAAGAGCTGGCAGAGCAGTGGTGCCAGCACCCTGGGACACGCCAGCAGGTAAGAGGACCCCCAAGACCCCTCTGCCCTTGTCCCCAGTGTCCTTGCTGGTACTCCCCTGGACACACAGGGGGTGGCAGAGGTTCCTATGGGTGCTGCCCCAACCTTGGATTTGGGGGAACCCAGGGGAAGTTTGGGGGGACCCGGTGGACTGGGAAGTTCACAGCTCTGGAGCATTTATTGGCTTGGAGGTGGGAGAGGTGATTGCCGGGACAGCCTGGAGCTGGGGTGACAGTGAGGTGACAATGGGGTGACACTGGGATGGATGCAGGGGGGCTCAGCAGGGTTTAGGGGTGCACAGTGGGATGTTGGGAGTGATGAGGGCTCAGTGAGGCGACAGAGGGACTCAAATAGGGTGTGGGGGACTCAGCAGGGAACCAGGGGGACATGAGGTATGCACAGCAGCAGAGGGACAAAATCGTGTCTTCAACACTGACGCCATGGCTGGGCTGTGCTCTGGGGACTGCTGAATCCCCAAACACCTGAAACAGGGGGGTACAAGCTGAGGGGGTGACTCCTCAACCTCCGAGGAAAGCAGATGTGGTCCTCCCCTCCTCAGAGCAGCCCTGAGGACACTGCGTGGGCTCTCTGAGCCCACTAAATTAAAAAGCGCTGGGGTCGTTGTCGCCAGTGCCAATTACAGGTTGGCAGTGCCCACGAGGGTCGCGCAGGACGGGTGGCATCTCTCGGGCCGAGCCCGGCTGGCTGCAGGGCTTTGGCACCCCCTGCAGAGGCTCAGGAAGCCGTGCCGGCAGCCACCGGCACATCCTGCTGCAATTTCCTCTGCCGGAGGGGAATGACAGCGCCTTGGCCTTGTGCAAACCTTTCTGTGCGGGATAACTGCCATGGGAAGTGAAGCCGGGATGGTGGCAAATGTGGCCACTCACTCTGCCTTCGCCTTCCTGTTAGACCCCTAAATCCATCATGGTGGCTTAGAATCATGGAATCACAGGAGGGTCTGGGTTGGAAGTGACCTTAAAGATTCATTCCAACCTTCCTGCCATGGGTAGAGACACCCTGCACTAGCCCAGGGTGCTCCAAGCCCTGTCCAACCAGGACACTTCCAGGGATGCCACAGCTTCTCTGGGTAGCCCAGCTCTCCCAGCCTGGGTCCAGCCCTGGAGGCAGCTCTTCAGGTGGGGTCTCACCTGAGCACAGGGGCACAGGGAGAGAATCCTCCTCCCCTGCTACCCATGCTGGGGGATCAGCCCAGGGCATGGAGGGTTGCACATAACTGCACATGGCTGGGTCATGTCCAGCTTCTCACCCACGACCACTCCCAAATTGTCCTCAGGGCTGCTCTCCATCCCTTCATTCCCCAGCCTGTGTGGGTACTGGGGGCTGCCCCAACCTGGAGAACACTGGTCCAGGTTCATCCTGTGACGGTGTATGTGACAGCACGCAGACGAGTCACCAGCTGCCCTCTCTGACATTCACAGGTGTTGCTGAGTGGCCACGCCAGCAGAGAGGACATTGAGGGGTGAGAGCACCACCATGACCAACCTCACAGCCATGAGCACCGGGAGGAACTCGTGCACCTACCACGAGGAGTTCAAGCAGGTCCTGCTGCCCCTGGTGTACTCAGTGGTGTTTGTGGTGGGGCTGCCCCTGAATGCTGTGGTCATCGGGCAGATCTGGCTGGCACGGAAAGCGCTGAGCCGCACCACCATCTACATGCTCAACCTGGCCGTGGCTGACCTGCTCTACGTCTGCTCCCTGCCTCTCCTCATCTACAACTACACCCAGAAGGACTACTGGCCCTTTGGGGACTTCACCTGCAAATTCGTGCGCTTCCAGTTCTACACCAACCTGCACAGCAGCATCTTCTTCCTCACCTGCATCAGCATCCAGCGCTACCTGGGCATCTGCCACCCCTTGGCCTCGTGGCACAAGAAGAAGGGCAAGAAGCTGACGTGGCTGGTGTGTGCAGCCGTGTGGTTCATCGTCATCGCCCAGTGCCTGCCCACCTTCGTCTTCGCCTCCACGGGCACGCAGAGGAACCGCACGGTGTGCTACGACCTGAGCCCGCCCGACCGCTCGGCCGCCTACTTCCCCTACGGCATCACCCTCACCTTCACCGGCTTCCTGCTGCCCTTCGTGGCCATCCTGGCCTGCTACTGCAGCATGGCCCGCATCCTGTGCCAGAAGGACGAGCTGATCGGCCTGGCCGTGCACAAGAGGAAGGACAAAGCCGTGCGGATGGTCATCATCGTGGTCATCGTCTTCTCCATCAGCTTCTTCCCCTTCCACCTCACCAAGACCATCTACCTGATCGTCCGCTCCTCGCCCACCCTGCCCTGCCCGGCGCTGCAGGCCTTCGCCATCGCCTACAAGTGCACACGGCCCTTTGCCAGCATGAACAGCGTCCTCGACCCCATCCTCTTCTACTTCACCCAGCGCAAGTTCCGGGAGAGCACCCGCTACCTCCTGGACAAGATGAGCTCCAAGTGGCGTCACGACCACTGCATCACCTACGGCTCCTAGGCGGGCATGAGGCCACCTCGGTGCTGCTGAGGCACGGGGCAGTTTTGGCTCTAAGCTCCATGGAGCAGAGATGGCTTCACTGGGGACATGCTGGAGGAGAGCAGGATGGTATCTCCCAAGCTTTCAGCACTTTCAGTCTATCTCCAGCCTGTAGTGGTGCACTGTTAACCCCACCACAGATCCAGTGTCCTGTCCCTGGCTCGGCTGTTCATTTGGAGCAGCTCAGCACCTTGGTGGTCAAGCCACCGATGCAATAAAAATCCACTGGGACAGTGGAGAACAAGATGGGACCATGGAGGAGACATTCCTGGCTCGGGATGGGCTGCTGGGGGATGATTTGTGCCCATACTCAATTAAAAATTCCATGATGGTGAGAGCATGCAAAGACTGGGCAGGGTTCGATTCAGCCCATAGCATGGGGTCATGTGTTTCTCCAGATGAAGATCAGTCACAGATGGTTTTTGGGTAACACTGGGACATCCCTGTCCCCCAGTGCCTGAAAGAGGCCACAACAGCAGGAGACACAGGCTCACTGATATTGCTGGTGCTGCAAAATGGTGGAGGAGCACCCCTGGACACACTGGGAGCAGGGAAAGAGGACACCAGGGCAACTGGAACACTCATGCTGGATTTCCCACTGAAGCCATGACCATGGGCTGGGTTAGCACAAGCCAGCAGCACTGTCACCTGCCTGAGGACCTTCATCTGAGTCCTCTCTAACACATAGAATGTATAGAATTAACTCCCTGCTCTTTCTCAGATGGGTGTATACACCCACTGTATGTACATAGAATATATCTGAGCAGGGGGAGGTTTGCGGCCCAGCACAGGCTCTGCAGTGCAGAAATTCTCTGCCTGAACACAATATATGTGTATCTATACAGTGTATATATAAATATATATATAAATATATATCTGGATAAATGCATTTTCCTTGTCTGCTTGCAATAATCACACCTAAGTGGATTTAAGTAATTTGCTTCAAATCTCCAGGGTTGAGCATCCCTCCAGCTTGGCTGTCTGCAGCTGGCCAAATGTGCAGCTCCATCCTGACTTGCTTCCTGCAGGTACACAGTGTCCCCTCAGCATGGCCACCCAAGCATGCAGGGCTGGCAGTCCCAGTGTGTCTCCTTGCTGTCATGAGGATCAGGAGCGTGTCCAGAGTGGTCACAGGCTCTTGGATGATGCTCAGAGATCTCAGCATCACCGCCGAGCTGGAACAGAGAGGGATCCTGCAGCAACATTAGCTCAAACTACCTGGTGTCGCTGTGTCCCTGTCCTGGTGGTGACAATGACTCTGGGCTGAGGCACAGAATGTGATGGAGGAGGCAAAGGCAGCCCTGTGCTTTCCCTTGGCCTGAGCTCATCCACGCCCAGATCCCCTCTGATGCATCTTTCTGCAATGGAAGGGCAAAATGCTTGGGGGCTGCGACAGCGGTGGCTGGAGGGACAGTCCCCATCTCCTCCCAGACAGGAGGTGGGAGGGCCGGGCCACGCCATCTGGACCCAGGAGAGGGCGCAAAATATTTAGATTTGGAGAAAGTCGGCTGATCTGTGGGTGTCCACCTGGCTCCAGGGAAGGAGGGAGGAGCCCTGCACCATCAGAGCACCCAGTACCTGGAGAGGATCCATGAGAGGAGGTGGCCCAAAAAATCGAACCACAATAAAGTTCTGAGGGGGGGGGGG
>VXBI01014065.1:349743-384334 GCA_013397375.1 Toxostoma redivivum | reverse complement strand
GGAGGGGGGGGGGGGGGGGGAACATATATCAGCTTCCAAAAAGTCTGGTGGGGGCTGCAAGGGCTGCAGGGGCTCTGGTGGTCACGTCCAACAGCCTCAGGATGATGTTCTTGATGCTGGAATCACTTATTTGGAATGGGGACAGACAGAGCTCTCTTTGGGTCTCACCATGTCCTGCTCTGCCTTGGGGTCCTGTCAGCAGTTCCCCTGGCGCCACCAAGCTTAGAAGCCAGGGTGATGGGAATCAAGGGATGTCTTAAACATGGGATGAACGTTTCGACAAATGTCCTTTGCTTGTCAGATGCTCAAAGCCAGCAGCTGAGGAACAGCTCCTACAGAACCAAGCAGGGATGAAATACATCCCAAAATGCCAGCTGGGGGGGACATCGTGGGGATGTCGTCCCCATGACCCAGAACTGGGGGAAGCAAGGAAGCAGGGCGGAGGGTGGGAAGGAAGAGCCAGGGAAGGAACACTTGCTGGGGCAGAGCATCTCACGGCATCACTACCGGCGCTTTTGAGGTCCTGAAAAATGCATTTACAGAAGTGTTGGCTTCTTTTCCCCCTTTCTTTGGTGCCTCAGGGTCATATCCAGCAATATCTCCTACATGGCCAGGACACCTCTCCAGCCCCATCCATGTCTCCAAGGCCACAGCTCACCCACCAGCCACCAGCTCAGCCACCTTCATTTTTCACATCCCTGGTGATAAATCTGCTGTCTTGGGGGAAAAAAGGGTTATAAGCTTCAAATAGCAAGCGCTGACAAGCGATGCTGAAAACCCACGAGAAAGTCTGTTCACGGGGCAGTGCTTCACTGCAGAGCTGTGCAAGCTGGGAACAAGGTGTTCTCTCTTCCCTGAGATGAGCTGCAAAGCAGGGTCTGGAGGAATCTGCTGCAATGGGGAGAATCTTTCACTGGCACTCACATTTTTGATTATTTAATCCGGTTTCCCCCAAAAAAGAAAAAGCTGGGAAGGGATGGAGGGGAAACACAGAATGGTTTGGGTTAGGAGGAATCTTAAAGACCATCTAATTTCAACACCCTGTCATGGGGAGCAACATCTTCCACTATCCCAGGTTGCTCCAAGCCCCATCCAACCTGGCCTTGGACGCTGTCAGGGATCCAGGGGCAGCCACAGCTTCTCTGTGCACCCTGTGCCAGGGCCTCCCCACTCTCACAAGGAACAATTCCTTCCCAATATGCCACTGAAATCTCCCCTATTTTAGTTTAAAGCTGTCCCCCTCATCCTATCACTACCTGCCCATATAAAAAGTTGTTCTCCCCCTTTTTTATAAGCCTCTTTATAAAATGGAAGAGAGATGAAGGATGCTGGGGGTGGGAGGGTGTGGAAGAAAGGATGTAGGGGGTAAGGAAGGATGAGGGAAGGAAAAAAAGAAGAAAAAAGAAAAAAGAAAAAGAAAAAGAAAAATTAAATAAATAATTTTTAAAAGGGAGCAAAACTTCAACCCTCCCTCTCTGCGGGAGCAAACCCCGCCTCCGGGGANCCGGGCTTTTGGCAGCCTGGCCCCGTCGGTACGGCAGCTTTCGCTTCGTTTTACCGAGCCGGAGCCGCCGGGCCCGGTTCATGCCGGGGCTCAGCCGCCGTCCCCGGCTCCACCGCCGCCCCCGCCGCCGCCGCCGTCGCCGCCCGGCCCGGGGGTAAACGCGGAGCCGCCGCGCTGGCCCAGCGTCCCGGCGATGCGGAAACTCTTCGGGGAAAGCTGCCGGCAGCCCACGGCGGCCACCGGGAATGGGATGGGGAACGGGAGCGGGAGCGGGAGCGGGAGCGCCCGCGGAACTCCCCCGCCGCCTCCGCCCCGCAGCCGCGTCCCGCACCCGGCGCTCCGCGCTCCCCGCGGAGCTCCGCCGGAGCCCGGCCCGCATTCCTGGCATAACTCGACTCGACCGCAACCACCCTCCTCCTCCCCATCACCCCGCTCCAACGGGGACGATGAAGCGGCGGCGGCCCGTTCTCCCCGCGCCTCATCGGGCAGCGAAGGCGAAGGGCAGAGCGCTGCCCACCGGCCCCGCGCCGCACGGAAGAAGAAGAAGGAGGGCACGGCGGATGGCGATGACGAGGCTGAAGGCTGCGCTAGGGTGGTCCCCCGCCACCCGCTGCCCATGGTGGCCCGCGTCTCCAAGGTGAACATCCTGCCCTTCGGCAGCCCCGGCGGGTCACGCAGCAGCAGTCGTTATTCCAGCACGGAGACGCTGAAGGAAGAGGAGCAGTTCGGAGTCTGTTGGCCCAGCCAAGGACGGACTCTCCAGGCAGGTTATGGTATCTATCGATCGCCCAGTTTCGGGGCCAGCGATGGCCTGACGTGGGGACAGCCGGGGGTCCGCGTCCGCCCCAAGCTGCCCCAGAGCGTGGCCAAGCCAAAACCGGACTATGGGAGCGAGAGCCTGCACCAGCCAGGGCTGGAGGGGGAGCGGGCCAAGCACCGCAAGTCCTTGTCCAACCCCGACATTGCCACCGAGACCCTGACTCTCCTCAGCTTCCTCAAATCAGACCTCTCCGAGCTGAAGGTGAAGAAGAAAGGGGTGAGGGTCGGCCTTGACGTGGGCTCCGACGGATGCTCCAGCGTTGCCAGCCCCTCCCCAGGCAGCTGCGGTGCCACTCATCCCCAAAACCGCTGGGCGCCGGGCGAGCGGCCAACGCTCAAGGACCTGACGGCCACTTTACGCCGTGCTAAATCCTTCACCTGCTCCGAAAAATCCGGGACGCGGCGGCTTTTCCTACAGAGCACCATGAAGCAGAGTTCCTCCGAGCTCCTTCTGTCCTCCACGGACAGCCAGGACCGGGTGGCTCCAGATGGGGGACAGCAGGGGGACGAGGCTCCTCTCCCCATGGTCATCCAGGACCAGTACATCCAGGAGGCGAGGCAGGTGTTCGAGAAGATCAGCAGGATGGGTTCCCAGCAGGACTATGGCTTTGCCGGCGAGCAGAAGGACAGCGGAGGTGTGGAGGGCGCTGAGGTGGTGGCAGCGACGGGGACGACAGACGCGACCCTTCGGGGACAGGTGGAGAGCGCACGGTGTTTGAAGGACGTGGAGTTGGAGGAGAACCTTGCTCACGCTAAATCCGTGGAGGAGCTGTCGGGTCACGAGTCCAGCGTGACGGACGAGGGCATCGTCACGGAGCCGGAGCCTGTGGGGATGCCCTTCCAAGACCTGCATGAAGCTGTGGAGGCCTGGATGCTGCCCAGTGCTGGGCCGGCAGCCGGTGACTCCGAAATGCCGCTGCCCGCTCACCCAACGGCGGCTGTTGAAGACCTTCCAGCTGGCAAAGCCGAGACGCCGAGCACCCCTGGCAGCCTGCGGCGCCGACGTAAGTTCCCGTCAGCGGGCGCCAATGGGATGGAGGGCGGCAGCGAGGGTGGCACCGAGCCCTACCGTTCCCTCAGCGACCCCATGCCTCACCGGAGATGCTCGGTGGCGGAGGAGGCGAAGAATTTCTCCGTCGACAGCAACCTGCTGGGCTCGCTGAGCGCCAAGGGGGGCATCCCCCAGCCCGCGGCCATCGCGGGCAGCGCGGGCAGCGCGGGCAGTGACCTGTCCCTGGGCAGCGATGGGCCCCGTGACTACAGCAGCCTCATCCGCACCATCGTCAGCCAGCCCGGCGCCATGGCCAAGCTGGGCGATGACAAGGCCAATGGCAAGACCATCAAGAAGAAGTCGCTGAGTGACCCCAGCCGCCGTGGCGAGCTGGCGCCTGGCGCCTTCGAGGGTCCCGGCGAGGCCATCAGCGAGCTGGAGCCCAGCATTCCCCCGTCCAGCAGCGAGCCCATCCTCTCAGCACAGCCGGCGGCACCGGGCACCACCCGCGGCTACGGCTTTGACCCCAAGCTGGCCGACGTGCTGTCCCCTCGCGTCGCCCGCCGCAGCTCCAAGAAGCGCTCCAACCGCGCGGCTCACCAGGAGAACCAGCCGCCCCCGGCGCCCGCCGTCCTCGCCAAGAGCCGCCCGGCCACCAAGCACGTCCGTCACACCAGCGAGCCCGCCACCTTCGTCCCCATCACCGTCCCCGAGCCGCTCGTCCCCTCCGGCCACCATGGCCACCTCCCTGCGCCGGCTGCCGGCCGCTCGCCTGGAAAGTCCTTCCCGACCCTCCAGCCTCCTTCGCTGGAGGATGTCACCAAGCGGTACATGCTGGCCCTCAACTCAGGTGACACGTCCCCCGGTGCTGGGGACGGACCCCGCTCGCCACCCGCTGCCCCACCGCCCCGGCTGCCCCGATGCTCGCGGCTGCCCGACGAACACGGCCCCAGGACCAAGCCGCAGGTGGTAAGTGCCCATACATCCTAAAAGCACCTTTGTTTCATGGGGTACACCACCCATCCAAAGCACTGGTGGCCTCGGGGGTCTGTCACGTGTCCCTTGTGGTGGACAAATTCCCATCTGCAGAGGCACTGCTGAATGGCCAAGAGGCCTCCCGGCCCTTTCTGGTGGTTCCCAGGGGATGAGCTCTTGTTTGTTGGAGCAACCTCCCTAATTAAAAGGCGATTTTTGGATGGGAAAAAGCAGTTTTCAGTGGAAGTTTTGGTTTTATAAATAGATAAGTATATAATTTTATGTTTCTATATAACATCTCTCAGTGATGCTATATAAGGTACTGATAAATTGACCATCCCTGAGATGCTGAACCAAAAACTGCCTTTTCCTTGGCTGGGAAGGCTTAAACGATCATTCTGCTTGGGATTCCTCATGTTACACCCCTTATTGAGCAAATCTGCATTTTCTCCCACAAAAAAAACACCATCCCTCTACCCTCTACTTGGGATCATGAGCATTGCCATGCTGGTGGGTGGGAAAAATATTTTTGTGTATGCACTGAATATTTGATCGATAGGTAAAAGTTTGATCCTCTCTGGGGAAGAATTGGTGCAGCCTGGGGGATGTGAAGGTGCTCTGCTCACCTTGAAGTGCAGCTGCGTGCTTTGGGATCTTTCCTGGGATGGGTTTTTGGCACTGCTGGCCCCTTGGCTGTTGTTTGAACATGGACCTGGATTCCCATCACTCCGGGTGTTTGTGCCGGGAAGGGTTTGGAAGCATCACCTCCTGCTGCGGCACAGCAGTGCCAGCACCCACGGGGCTTTTAATAGCTCTGGGAGAAGCCCAGAAATACCCGTTCCTGTGGGGGATCTGCCGAGATCTCACAGGAATGATGCTGGCAGAGCTCTCTCCCCTGCTCCCATGCCGGTTTCAGAGGATGGGCTGGACCATTCCCTTCCAGCAGCTGCCAGCAGCCAAGCGTGAAGTCCCCAGGGCTGAGCCCGGCTGTGTAACCCTTGCTGGCCAGGGCAGAGCCACGTGGAACAAGGCTGCTTTTCTTTGGGTCCTCCCAAAATCCAGATCCCTGCAGCATCTTCCCCCCAGGATATTCTCTTGGGGTCTGGCATCCTCCTCACAGGACATTTTTGTGGGATCCAGCAGCCCTGCAGCATCATCGTCCCCAGGAGGTGCTCCTGGGGTCTGGCATCCCCACAGCATCATTCCCCCAGGTTATTCTCTTGGAATTCATCATCCCTGCAGCAACCTTCCCCTCAAAATATTCTCCAGGGATTTCTGCTCCCCATCCAGTTTCTTCTCCCCTTGTTGTCCCCATTGCCAGACAACAACCGTTGGTGGCTGGAACAGGGATGGCCACTCTTGGCTACTGTGTGAAACATCCTTGGGAATGTTTTGGGTGAATTTGGGATGAATTTGGCAGCATTTTTTGCCTGATGGACCAGTTTAGATTTAGTTTTTTGTCTTCTCCAATCATGGGCTGAAAAGTGCTATGAAACCATCAAGTGTTCTAATTAAAATGAGTTAATGAGGAACCTCTTAGAGCTTTGGCTGGTGCCGCCGTGGGGACATTGGCAGGTCCCCAAGATGAGGCTGTGCACCCAGTGGCATTTCTAAATAATTAATATGTTCGGTTTATATAATATATGGCTTATCTTAATAATTTATAGAGAGATATTTCGTACTCAGGCAGGTCCCTGTGGTGTCCTGAGGCTGGTACCTGATGGCCCCAATACATCAGGGATGCTCTGCTGACCCCACATCCCCAGCCCTGGTCAGTGTGATCCCAGCTTTGGGATGATTTGGGGTGGATTTGTACCACTGGGAGCCCTGTTTGGCCGAACATGTCCTCAGGTGGATGGGCCACCCTGTGGAAGCAGACCCTGAGGATGCTGCTCCTCACCTTGCCTGAACCCTCCGGCTTCGGGGAACAGGGTGCGAATTTTCCCTTTTAAGGGCAACACCACAGCTGTATCTTCAAATCTCTCTCCTGCCTTGGGATTTCTTTGTGCTCCAGCCATATCCTAACTGAAACCAGGACTTTTTATTTCTCCTTTTGATTTATTAGATGGTGGAGCTGGGATGTTTTATTTCAGATGGCACCAGCTTTGCCTGGGGGGGCGGAGGGGGACTGAGCCGTGCAAGGGAGTCCCTTTAATTCCAAGTGAGAGCACTGAGGACCAGATATAACTTGGCTCTGGGGTGACTGGCTGGGAACAGGGATTTATGTGGTCCCTGACCAGCAGAGAAGAAATAAGCTTTGTCTTTTACTTGGAGATTTTTTCCCCCTCCCTAACTCAATGGAAAAGGCCAGTGTTGCGAGGCTGAGTCTGTATGGGGAAATGGTCACCTCCACTTGGGAATTTTGTGGGATGGGATCATCTATCTCGTATCATGGTGGTGATGGTGAGATGGTGTCCATCTCCAGTAGACTGTACTGGGAAGGAATTAATGATGGGGTCTGGCACCTCTGGGGTGATGCTCCCTTAAAATGTTCTCTCCCAAAATCTTTCACCTTCAAGATACTCTCTTGGGATTAAGTATCCCTGCAGCATCATTCCCCCAGGATATTTTCCCAGCTCCCATGGTTTGGTGGTGGCTTTGGCAGCAGTGCATCTGGCACATCCTACCTGAGAGAGGTAACATGCTGTTCTCCCTCGGGGGCTGCACTGTTTGTCCTGGGTGCTTTCCAGCAATGCTCCATGGGGCTGGAGCCATCCAATTCATCCTGGGTGCAGGAGAACTCCTTCTCCCTGTGCCTGATGATGGACACCAGGCTTTTCATTCCTCAGGGGTCGTTAGCAGCACATCCCACTCTGGCAGAGAAAAAAAGGCCAAAACTCAAGATAAAGACTTTTTCCTGCTTCCAGTATCTCAAAAGCTGCTGGAATGGGCAGCAAACACAAGCACACATGTGTACACCCACGTGCAGCCCCATAGAGCCTAGCAGCAAGCCAGGGATGCATTTGGGATGGATTTGGGGTCCATTTGCTGCTCAGTGAAAGGATGAGTGGGATGCCACACTGGCAACCCCTTGGATCTTTCTTCCCCCCACGGCTGAATCCGTCTGGGGATGGAAAATTAGGCATGTTTGCTGTCATGCTGTGTTTGTTGACTTAGCAGCGCTTGGATTAAACAGGAAAATATTGATTTAAATACAGCACCTCTGGGGAGCACGGGAGTCGTGGGAACTTGGCCCCCCCCAGCGCCCTGGCCGCTGCCTTCCCCACCTGCTGCTCCCCGAGCGGGGCGGCCGCACCCCGGAAAAGCCATCAGGGATGGAGGGGGATCCCAGAGGGAATCACGTCAACGGGGTCACGTTCCCAGGGATGCTTGCGTCAACCACCCCCTTTCCTCCCCAGCATCCTCCCTCCCAGCTCATCCCTGACACTCCACAAGCTCCTCCTTGCTGTGGGGACAGCTCAGAGGCCAAATCTATGCACTGCCCATATATTCCTAAAGTTTGTCACTTTGGACTTAGTTTCCCTTTCTGTAAATCCCCATAGAAACTGGGTTTGGGGCTCTGGCTGGGAATTGTCTTGTCTTTTGGTGTTACTGGAAATCTGGAATTAAAGCAGCTGCAGGGGAGAGGTGGGAATGGGCAAATCTTGGCTTTCCTCTCCCTGCTCCAATGGTTTGCCTGGGTTTTGTGTCTCTGGATCCGCCGTGCTCAGAAAAATGCTGAAGCAGGGGGGAAACTGAGGCACACAGCCCTTCAGAGAGGTGGGATGGAGCAGTTGGCTGGAATCAGGGGATGCTGCCTGTCAGTGGCATGGTTTGACTCTGGGATCAATGGCACAGGGCCAGGCAGTATGTCCAGGGGGATACCCAGCCCACATCCCCTTAACTCTGCCCAATTTTTGTCTCTTTCTTTCCCCGCTGCCAAAATCCCTTATATCTTTGCCCATTTTTTATTCTTTCCTTCCCCTGTGCCAAAATTCACTTAACTCTGCCCATTTTTACCTCTTTTCTTTCCCTGGTGACCAAGTCCCCTAAACTCTGCTCAATTTTTACTTTTCCCCAGTGCCCAAATCCCCTTATCTCTGCCCATTTTTGTCTCTTCCTTTCCCTGGTGTGCCAAAATCCCCTTAACTCTGCCCATTTCTGCCCCTTCCCTTCCTCACTGCCAGAGCTTTGAACAGGGCTGCTTTGTCCCTTGTCTCCCCACTTTAATTAAAAGCCTCTAATTAATTAGGCAGTGAGCTCCACCAGAGGGGGTGATCCACGTGGGATGTGCATCCTTTGAGGCCTGGGATGGTGGTGTGGGGCAGGATCCAGCCTTGGAGCGACAGGGTTAGCACTGGGCTGAGCTGGTCCTGGGGGCTGGCCTTGGCCTGTGGCTGCCTGATCCAAAGGTCAGGCTCTTGGCAGGATCCAGGGACTGCAACGAGGGTGGGAGGCTGGAATTGGCTCAGCTTCCAGCCTGTGGAGTGTCCCTGGAGCTGGGATGCACCAGGAGCTCCCTGGGGCTGGGTTGGACATGGAGGGGTACACAGGGAGTGGCTGGTTCTGGAGATTGTGCATCCAGGGAAATGCCTGGAACTTGTGTGGATGTGCATCCCTGCACAAGGAGTCCTGGAGTGGAGGGATACATGTACAGGGAAATGGTCCCTGGTGCTGGGATATATTCTCAGAGATGCACTGGGCAGCCTGCCTGCACCCTGCCTGCATCTGTGCACAGATGCCTAGGCTTTTCCATGGAAAATCACATGCCTCCAAAGCTTCTGGGAGGAGGTGGCCTTGTTCTTCCATCTGCTCTTGCCAGGGAAGCAGCAGGTCGGCCTCTCTGAGATGTAACCTCCAGGTAACCTCCTGCCATACCCAGCTGGGATGAAAGCTCAAAGCTTCCCAGGGCTTGTTCCTGCAGAGACTTAATCCATCATTGCAAGCGTTGTGGGATCCTTGGAAGTGTTCAAGGCCAGGCTGGATGGGCCTTGGAGCAGCCTGTTCTGGTGGGATGTGTCCCTGCCCATGGTAGGGGGTTGGAACAAGATGAACTTAAGGTGCCATCTGGTCCAAACCATTCTGTGATTCTCTCATTCTCTGATCTAGAGCCTTTCCCAGGGATATTTCTGAAGAGGGAAATTTCCCCTGGATATTGATCCCTGTGTGATGAGAGTGTCCAGAGAGGTCATGTGCTGAGGTCTCCCCTTGCTGAGCTCCCTCACCTTGTCACAGCAGGTCCCATGGGGCATCCCACAGCTTCAGAGCTGCAGCAGGAGCTTCTCTTAAATCCAGGATGGAGAAGGAGGTGCCCTCATATGAAAGGAAGGTGCAGCAAGGCAGCACTGGGATTTGGCCAGTACAGTTTTCTCTTCTTTCAAGGGCAGGCCCTGGAAAACAGGAAAGGAGATTCCCATCCATCCATCCATCTATCCATCCATCCATCCATCCATCCATGTCCATGCTCCCATCCAGCCATCCCTCCCNGATGTTTTATTTCAGATGGCACCAGCTTTGCCTGGGGGGGCGGAGGGGGACTGAGCCGTGCAAGGGAGTCCCTTTAATTCCAAGTGAGAGCACTGAGGACCAGATATAACTTGGCTCTGGGGTGACTGGCTGGGAACAGGGATTTATGTGGTCCCTGACCAGCAGAGAAGAAATAAGCTTTGTCTTTTACTTGGAGATTTTTTCCCCCTCCCTAACTCAATGGAAAAGGCCAGTGTTGCGAGGCTGAGTCTGTATGGGGAAATGGTCACCTCCACTTGGGAATTTTGTGGGATGGGATCATCTATCTCGTATCATGGTGGTGATGGTGAGATGGTGTCCATCTCCAGTAGACTGTACTGGGAAGGAATTAATGATGGGGTCTGGCACCTCTGGGGTGATGCTCCCTTAAAATGTTCTCTCCCAAAATCTTTCACCTTCAAGATACTCTCTTGGGATTAAGTATCCCTGCAGCATCATTCCCCCAGGATATTTTCCCAGCTCCCATGGTTTGGTGGTGGCTTTGGCAGCAGTGCATCTGGCACATCCTACCTGAGAGAGGTAACATGCTGTTCTCCCTCGGGGGCTGCACTGTTTGTCCTGGGTGCTTTCCAGCAATGCTCCATGGGGCTGGAGCCATCCAATTCATCCTGGGTGCAGGAGAACTCCTTCTCCCTGTGCCTGATGATGGACACCAGGCTTTTCATTCCTCAGGGGTCGTTAGCAGCACATCCCACTCTGGCAGAGAAAAAAAGGCCAAAACTCAAGATAAAGACTTTTTCCTGCTTCCAGTATCTCAAAAGCTGCTGGAATGGGCAGCAAACACAAGCACACATGTGTACACCCACGTGCAGCCCCATAGAGCCTAGCAGCAAGCCAGGGATGCATTTGGGATGGATTTGGGGTCCATTTGCTGCTCAGTGAAAGGATGAGTGGGATGCCACACTGGCAACCCCTTGGATCTTTCTTCCCCCCACGGCTGAATCCGTCTGGGGATGGAAAATTAGGCATGTTTGCTGTCATGCTGTGTTTGTTGACTTAGCAGCGCTTGGATTAAACAGGAAAATATTGATTTAAATACAGCACCTCTGGGGAGCACGGGAGTCGTGGGAACTTGGCCCCCCCCAGCGCCCTGGCCGCTGCCTTCCCCACCTGCTGCTCCCCGAGCGGGGCGGCCGCACCCCGGAAAAGCCATCAGGGATGGAGGGGGATCCCAGAGGGAATCACGTCAACGGGGTCACGTTCCCAGGGATGCTTGCGTCAACCACCCCCTTTCCTCCCCAGCATCCTCCCTCCCAGCTCATCCCTGACACTCCACAAGCTCCTCCTTGCTGTGGGGACAGCTCAGAGGCCAAATCTATGCACTGCCCATATATTCCTAAAGTTTGTCACTTTGGACTTAGTTTCCCTTTCTGTAAATCCCCATAGAAACTGGGTTTGGGGCTCTGGCTGGGAATTGTCTTGTCTTTTGGTGTTACTGGAAATCTGGAATTAAAGCAGCTGCAGGGGAGAGGTGGGAATGGGCAAATCTTGGCTTTCCTCTCCCTGCTCCAATGGTTTGCCTGGGTTTTGTGTCTCTGGATCCGCCGTGCTCAGAAAAATGCTGAAGCAGGGGGGAAACTGAGGCACACAGCCCTTCAGAGAGGTGGGATGGAGCAGTTGGCTGGAATCAGGGGATGCTGCCTGTCAGTGGCATGGTTTGACTCTGGGATCAATGGCACAGGGCCAGGCAGTATGTCCAGGGGGATACCCAGCCCACATCCCCTTAACTCTGCCCAATTTTTGTCTCTTTCTTTCCCCGCTGCCAAAATCCCTTATATCTTTGCCCATTTTTTATTCTTTCCTTCCCCTGTGCCAAAATTCACTTAACTCTGCCCATTTTTACCTCTTTTCTTTCCCTGGTGACCAAGTCCCCTAAACTCTGCTCAATTTTTACTTTTCCCCAGTGCCCAAATCCCCTTATCTCTGCCCATTTTTGTCTCTTCCTTTCCCTGGTGTGCCAAAATCCCCTTAACTCTGCCCATTTCTGCCCCTTCCCTTCCTCACTGCCAGAGCTTTGAACAGGGCTGCTTTGTCCCTTGTCTCCCCACTTTAATTAAAAGCCTCTAATTAATTAGGCAGTGAGCTCCACCAGAGGGGGTGATCCACGTGGGATGTGCATCCTTTGAGGCCTGGGATGGTGGTGTGGGGCAGGATCCAGCCTTGGAGCGACAGGGTTAGCACTGGGCTGAGCTGGTCCTGGGGGCTGGCCTTGGCCTGTGGCTGCCTGATCCAAAGGTCAGGCTCTTGGCAGGATCCAGGGACTGCAACGAGGGTGGGAGGCTGGAATTGGCTCAGCTTCCAGCCTGTGGAGTGTCCCTGGAGCTGGGATGCACCAGGAGCTCCCTGGGGCTGGGTTGGACATGGAGGGGTACACAGGGAGTGGCTGGTTCTGGAGATTGTGCATCCAGGGAAATGCCTGGAACTTGTGTGGATGTGCATCCCTGCACAAGGAGTCCTGGAGTGGAGGGATACATGTACAGGGAAATGGTCCCTGGTGCTGGGATATATTCTCAGAGATGCACTGGGCAGCCTGCCTGCACCCTGCCTGCATCTGTGCACAGATGCCTAGGCTTTTCCATGGAAAATCACATGCCTCCAAAGCTTCTGGGAGGAGGTGGCCTTGTTCTTCCATCTGCTCTTGCCAGGGAAGCAGCAGGTCGGCCTCTCTGAGATGTAACCTCCAGGTAACCTCCTGCCATACCCAGCTGGGATGAAAGCTCAAAGCTTCCCAGGGCTTGTTCCTGCAGAGACTTAATCCATCATTGCAAGCGTTGTGGGATCCTTGGAAGTGTTCAAGGCCAGGCTGGATGGGCCTTGGAGCAGCCTGTTCTGGTGGGATGTGTCCCTGCCCATGGTAGGGGGTTGGAACAAGATGAACTTAAGGTGCCATCTGGTCCAAACCATTCTGTGATTCTCTCATTCTCTGATCTAGAGCCTTTCCCAGGGATATTTCTGAAGAGGGAAATTTCCCCTGGATATTGATCCCTGTGTGATGAGAGTGTCCAGAGAGGTCATGTGCTGAGGTCTCCCCTTGCTGAGCTCCCTCACCTTGTCACAGCAGGTCCCATGGGGCATCCCACAGCTTCAGAGCTGCAGCAGGAGCTTCTCTTAAATCCAGGATGGAGAAGGAGGTGCCCTCATATGAAAGGAAGGTGCAGCAAGGCAGCACTGGGATTTGGCCAGTACAGTTTTCTCTTCTTTCAAGGGCAGGCCCTGGAAAACAGGAAAGGAGATTCCCATCCATCCATCCATCTATCCATCCATCCATCCATCCATCCATGTCCATGCTCCCATCCAGCCATCCCTCCCCCCATTCCCACCACCTATCCAAGACAACAATCCTCACACACTATCCAGGCATGATTTTCCAAGAGAACATGGTCCATCTTCCAGGATGTCTGCTCCTGAAGGCATCAAGCCCAGCTTGCCCAGACAGAGCCCATTAAAACAAAAGCATTGCCATTTCCACCATGGTGCTTCCAGGCCAGNATCCATCCATCCATCCATGTCCATGCTCCCATCCAGCCATCCCTCCCCCCATTCCCACCACCTATCCAAGACAACAATCCTCACACACTATCCAGGCATGATTTTCCAAGAGAACATGGTCCATCTTCCAGGATGTCTGCTCCTGAAGGCATCAAGCCCAGCTTGCCCAGACAGAGCCCATTAAAACAAAAGCATTGCCATTTCCACCATGGTGCTTCCAGGCCAGGATGTGTCCAGTGAGGGAAAATCAGCCACTTCCACCCCCTCTCCCTCAATGTGGCTCTTTTTAAAGCTCTGATGGTTGGTCCCGGTGGGGCTGTTTCTCTGGACTCCCTTCGTTTCCATGGAGAGGATGAGTGAGGAATTTCAAAGGGAATGGCTCCAGTAAATGAACTCTTCTCTAAAAATAGTGTGTTTGCTTTTGGTTCTTTGGGAACTGTGGCCCGGCCAATAGGAAGGAGTACGAAAATCAGCATCTGGGTAAAAGTATTCCAGTAACTCACTCTTTGTGCAAATTCCCGTTGGAGCTGCTCAGCTTCCGGGGAACAGGAGACTGATCCCAGTCTGCCCAATTCCTGCCCTCATGGCCACCATTCCTGGGTGCAGCTGGGGACTGTCCCCAAGCCTGGTGCCCCCCTATACCTTGTGTAGGGTATTTTGAGCAGAACACCTTTAATCCGAGTGGTGGAAGGATTGATGGGAGCAGATGTTGGGCTTGTGCAATCCTCGTGTCCTATGTTGTCCCAGAAACCCCAGGCATGTCCCTTTTTGGGAACCAGGAGATGGCCACCACCACCTCCCACCCCACCAGTGACATCCAGGACACCAGTGAGCCCCACCAGGACATCCCTGCATGGAAGTGCTGGGAAAAGGACACCTGTGGTCATATCCACCAGGTTTCCTCTGGAGGAGTCACCATCCCAATGAGGGGACAGCAGACACCACCAGGTGCCCCCTGGAGAAGCCACCATCCTGCTGTGGGGTCACCAGCATCCCTGCCTGGTCCCTGGGGCTGGAGAACGTTTCCTTGGTGGTGCCGTGGAGTTGCTATTTGTGACTGCCTGTTCCCGAGCCCTCCGATGCTCTCCAAAAAAAACAAAAAGGGAGTTGTTTGCATGGGAAGATTGGCATCTCCGAGCCTGGGATATGGTTTCCTGCTTTTTTTAGCTGGAGTAGCAGCAGACTCGTCGGCCTGCCCTGATTTGGCATCCTTCTTCTTGCTCTTTTTTTTTTTGGAAGAGTTTCATCCTGACCCCTCGGCAGAAACACCGTTGCTAGCTGTAGGGGATCAGGTTTGGTCCTTTCGGTGTTTTTGGGTTGCCCAAAACCCCGGTGAGATGGGATGTAGATGGCTCAGAGCCTCGGTGAGCGGAGAGGGAACTCGTCCCTCGATCGTCCCAGCCTGGCGCAGGTCAGTGGATGCTAAACCCCCCCTGTTCCACCCCCCTCCCCACCCCAGGGTGCTGCTGTGACAATGACAGGGCAGGGAAGCTGTCACCTCTCGCCTTGACTGTGATGTGACGTGGGCTGTGGGCGTTCCTGGCGAGCTCTGTGGTTCCCCCTCCCTCCCCAGATCCCTGCAGAGCACCAGGCACTGGGAGTCTGTGGGGCACAGCTGCGTGAAGGCTGGTGGTTGTACCTCAGCTGCTTCCAGGACATGGATCCAGGCAGGAGGGACAGGAGAAATCTTGGCAGGGGTCTGGAATGGGGTGTTGAGGTCTTCTGCCTCTTCCATCAGCTCCTGGGTGTCCATCAGCTCCTGGGTGCTTGTGGATTTGTGGGTGTCCACGGACTTCTCATACCTGTTTGATCCTAATAATCCATCTGTCAGCTCCTGGCTATCTGTCAGCCACTGGGGGACATTTCTGGGTGCCCCTGGACTCCTGGAACTGGTTGGCACCTGGGGGGCCACCAGCTCATGGAGGCCTGTGGGTTGTGAGTGTCCATGGACTCCTGATACCTGTTGGATCCTAGGAATGTGTCAGCTCCTGCATCCCCATCCCCTCTGGGTGCCCACTGGCTTCTGGGTGTCCGTGGACTGCTGGGTACCTGTTGGATGCTGGCCATCCATCACTTCCTGGGTGCCCATGGCCTCTGCATGCCCACAAGCCTGTGAAGGCCTGTTGGCTCCTTTGTGCTTGTGGATCCATGGGTGCCCAGAGTCTCTTTTGGATCCTGGGCATGCATCAGCTCCTGGGTACTCAGGGAGTTCCCATTGACTTCTGGGTGCCCATGGACTCCAGGGTAGCTCCTGAGCAGCCATCAGCTTCTGAGCATCCATCATCTTTGGCTCCTGGATACCTCTTGGCTTCGGGTGCGCTTGGAATTCTGGCTCCACGTGGAGACCTGGATCTCCATCAGCTCCTGGGTACCAAGCACCTCCTGGTGCTCATCACTCCCTGCATGCCAGGCTGGCTCCCTCCTGGCTGTCCCAAGACTCCTGGCCCCATTCCACCAGGCTGGCATTCAGCAGTGATGCCAGGGGGTGCCAGCATTAGGTACCCTTCTCCCTGGCTTCCTTGTCTACCAAAATCCTAATGACCATTGCTTTTAGGGTGGCATGGGATGTGGGGTCAGTCTTGTGCCAGCAGCAGAGGATGCTGGTGGGGGATCCAGGGATTCCAGTGAGTTGAGGGGGTGGAATCACTCCTGTCCTGGTGGGTGCAGGGCCAAGCCCACTGGGAGGCAGCAGGGAAGGAGCAGGGGGAGGGAAAAGAGCTGGGCTGACCTCAGCATCTGGAAAGCTGCGCTCTTGGGCCGTGGCCTGCATGCCGAAAACCGGAGGCAAAAAAAACCTTCCATATTTGGTGAAAGTTGCTCCAGGACTCGGCAAAGGCTGGCAGCAAACGGGGGCCACAAGCCCCCAGCTCTGCCCTGGACCACTGGTCTTGTAAGGGCTCGGCAGATGTGCCAGGGGATGGATGGTAACTGGGGAGGGTTAAATTGGGGTGAGCATCTCCCATTGAGTGGCAAGGGGGGCATGGAGAGGGGGGATCTATGGGATGCTGCCAGCAGTGCAGGGAGGATGTAGGATGCATCAGCATAATCCTGAGCTTCGAATTTTGGCAGAGGGAAGAACCCCTCACCCCAGTGCCATTGGTGGAAACCCCAAAATCCCACAGGAAAAGCCCCACTGTGCATTGAGAGGAGGAATTTTTGTTGCTTTGGGAGATGAGTCTCCTACAGATCCCCATTCCCCATCCCACTGGCACTGCTCCCAGCAGTGCTGCTCCCCTGGACAGCAAATGGATGCCCAGCATCCTTCCACCCTGCCTTGGAAAAACTATCCCTACTCCTTTATTCGTTATTTTTTATTCCCTTTTTTTCCCTCACACTTTAAAAGCAGAATTGCAGCCAGGCCGTGTCCTCCCGGGATGAATCACCACAGCCGAGAAGTCCAAGAAGGGAAAACAACTGAATTCCCGTGCACTGGGGCTGAAGCTGCCCTGCTCCTCCTCCTCCCCATCCTGGAGGCGGTGGTGCCGCCGAGTTTCTCCATGGGAGCATCCCTTACCAAATCAATGCTCCTCTGTGAGCTGGGAGCCTGGGAAAAACCACGGCCAAGGGAAAAGCAAACATCTCCAGCCCCGGGCCTGCGAATAAACACGGGAATATTATTAGTAACCGAAGTGGGGCTGAATCAGAGCTGCTGATTTATGCTCTTACTTCCTTTCAAGAAGTTACTCTTTGGAGAGCAGCTTGGACTCTCCTTACCCGTGGGAGAGCAGGGAGAGGCTGGGCAGGCAGGGAATGCAGCCCCAGATGTGATTCTGTACGGCGTCGGGCAGACTCGGGCATGGCCCCTCTTATGTGCCACAGGTCCTGTTCCCATGGGAGTGGCTTCCCTCAGACCTGGTGGTCCCAGAGATGAGAGGCTGGTAGCAGGGAGGGAGAGATTGGAAGCCAGGGATGAGGTGACACCTGGAGAAAGAAGTGACTTGTGCTCAGGGATGGCAGTGCTGGTACCCAGGGATGGCAGTGACTGACACCCAGGGATGGAGGTGACTGGCACCCAGGGAGGGCTAGCATGCCCCAAAAAGGTGACTGGCACCATGGAGTGGAGGTGATTGGCATCCAGGGAGAGCAGTGGCTGATCCTCTCCTTGGTGGCTGCCATCCACCAACTTTATGGCACGTGTGGTACATAGGGCAGGGCATCACTGGTCCCAAGAGAAAGGTTTGAAAACCCTACAAAACCCAATCCTGCTTTAATGCTTCACAAGAGGCCAGAATGTGATTTTTTTTTCCCCCGAGTGATTTCCTGCCAGAGGCTGAGTGATTGAGGTGGATGGATTAGGATTGGATGGAATAGCATCATCCTGTTTTGGGAGATGGTGCCAGCCAGGGGCTTTTCTGGCTGCAGGAGGAAGTTTTACATGCCAGGATGATGCTGTTTGTTGCAGAGGTGTTTACTCATTGCATTGAGATGGATGGAAGCAGGTCCCGTTTTTTTTTCCAAGCCTTTTCTTTCCAAGGTTTTGGTAGCAATAGAGCTGAGGATGTGGTAAAATTGTTAAGCTTGGGAATTCACCATGCACTGTTCCCCGTGGACCAGTGGCTCCCACTATGTCCCAGCTCCCTCTAGTGGGATCTACTCTGGGAACAAGCCACAGGGAAAGAAAAGGTGCAGAAATTCCAGATTCTCTCCAACTGGGAATGGTGTTTTCAAGGAGGTGCTAAGATTCAGGTAGCTCCTAGCACAACCCTATTGTGACACCCTAGAGACTCTCCCATCAGGAGCTGGCAGCAGGAGCGGGCTGCAATGAAGGAAAAACAACTTGTATTTATTTACTCTTAAAATTTTGGCAAGTTTTGAAGGGGTGTGAATAATTTTGCTTGAGGCAGGTTTAGCTCCTCCTTCAGCAGCTGCAGGAAGGCCCTGTGCAGCAAATTCCACTCCCAAAGTGGTGTAAAACACTCGATTTCCCCCCCTAATCTGGGTATTTTTGCCTCAGAACAGGGTCTCAGGGATAAAATCCTTGCTGCAGTTCACTCAGGATATGGCTGGGTGCTGGCACAACTCATTACACCAATGAAAGGGTGAAACACTGAGTGCTGTGGTTTTGGGAATTTTGGGATGGTCTCTGGGGATACAGGGATCTTCCTTCCTGTGGGATGTGATTTTAGCACAAGGAACACCCTCCCACACCAACCAAATCCTCAGGGTTTTGGGAGAGTGGGGGGAGTCCTCAGAGTGGCTGAAAACATCATAATTCCATGTGCTGATGCATGCACGGCCTCAGCCCGGGCTCAAGGGCCAGAATTTGTGTGATGGCTGTGATTCCTCGTGGAATGTACATTCCTACTCTCCCTTTGGCCTTTGTTTGTTTAAAAAATGGATGTTTTAGGACTTCCCTCCATCGATGCCTCTTTGTTTGCGGGGGTGGAGGCAGGACACAAGATAGCATGGCCTTTTCCAAATATTTTAGGAAGTTTTAAAATCCCCTGGGGATGGTCAAACTCCTCCTGCATCGATATTCCTGCGCAGGGGAAAGCAAAATGATGGGGTTGCACGCTGAGCCTAATTAAAAAATAAAATAAATCAAGATGAGAGAGTTCCCATCCTTCTCCAGTGTCAGAGGGAAAGCAGGGGGAAAAGGCCTTTCCTTGGCTCCCCATCCCAGGTTTGGGGTGCCACTGAATCACCCCCAAACCCCTGGTGCCAGATCCTCTCCATCTTTGGGTTTTCAGGAGCATTTTGCCACGCTGGCACAAGCCTTGGAATGGGAGATGAGTCCCCTTGGCTCCATCCCGAGGAACTGGCATACATTTCCCAGGAGGGTTTGGGGTTTTGGGGGAAGAAACGCCCACGTTGGGGAAAAAAAGAACAAACAGGGGCTGGTCCGAAAGGAAATCTAAAGGTGTTTACAAAGAGCCGCGCTGCTAAAAATAACCGGCTCATATTTTAGACAGCCCTAAAAATAGGCAGCGCTGTTGGAGTGGCCAAACACTCCCAGGAATTTCCTGTGGGCTGCGGGCCGCTTGCAGGGGGGTCCGGGCTCGGCTGGGCGGCATCGCTCCGGAGTTTGCTTCCCTGGTGATGGAGAGGTGACCCCCACCGGGCCCCCGAAAGCACAGCGGGATTCGGCCCCGCTCCTTCCTTGCTCCAGGCATGACGGGCTTCACCCTTCTCCAGCCATCCTGCCTCCCGTGCCACATCCCGAGGGATTTGGGTGGCTTTGAGCGAGGGCTCCAAACGCACGCTTGGAGGAAAGCGCAGCCTCTGCAGCCGGCAGCGGAGCGTCTCCTTGCGGTGCTCCCGCGGGGAGATGAACGCTGGCTTGGATGGAGGGGTTGATGCCAGGGTGGCGTTCGAGGAGTGGGAAAAGCCCTCCTGCCATGGAGGGATCTCGTCCCGGGACGGGCGGTGCCGGGGCAGGGCTCGGGGGCGTCACTGCGGGCGGAGCCGCTGGGTCACAGCCCCGGGGCTGGACTGGGACAGGGACTGCGGCGGGAGCGGGGCTGGGATTGCCCCGGGAATGGGATTGGGATTGTCAGAGCAGTGGGAATAGAATTGCCAGAGGAATGGGATTGTGGTTGCAAACCAGAGGGACTGGGGATTGCAATGCGGTTGGACCCAGGTTTGCACTCCTCGAGATGCAAAGAAGAATGGGATTGGGATTGGGATTGCAACCCAGATGGATCTGGGGTTACAGCCCAAACGGGTCCAAAACTGTGACCCAGGATTCCACCAGGAGTGGTTCTGGGATTGTAGCCCAAATGGACCTGGCATTGCCATGCAGATGGACCCAGGTTTCATTCCCTGTTGGGTCTGATATTACAACAGGAATGGGTTTGGGATTGCAGCACAGATGGATTTGGGAGTGCATTGCAGCTGGACCCAGGTTTGAATCCTTGGTGGGTCTGTGACTGCAACCCAAATGGTTCTGGAATTGCAAAGGAATGAGTTTGGGAATACAGATAGATGGGTCTGGGATTGGAACCCAAATGGACCCAGGATTCCAACACAGATGGGGCCCAGAATGGCAAATAAATGGGCCTGGGATTGCAACCCAGAGTGTTGCAGCTCACCTGGGCCTGGATTTGCAGTCCAGGTGGGTTTGGGATTACAAACCAAAAGCACCCAGGATTGCAAACAGAAGGGTCTGGAATCCAGATGGACCTCGAATAACAGGCTATTTTGTTCTGGGATTGGAACCCAAATGGATCTGGAATTGCATCAGAAATTAGTCTGGAATTGGAATCCAAATAAAACAGGGATTGCAACAGAAGCATGCTTGCATGAGGATTCTGAGGATTCTAGGCAGAGCCCAGGATTTTATCCCTGATGGATCCCAGTTTGGAATGCTGATATGCTCAGGCTTGCAACTGAGATGGGTTTGGGATTGCAGCCCAAATGTGTCTGGGATTACCACCAGAATGAGTTGGGGATTGGAGCTCAGAACAGCCCAGGATTTCAATCCAGATGGCTCTGGTATTGCAATGCAGATGGATCCAAGCTTGCAACAAAACCGGTTCTAGGATGGCAGCCTAAAGGAATCTGAGATTACAGCAGAAATGGATCTGAGATTGGATCCCAGAAGGGCTCAGAACTGCAACCCAAACAGCTCTGGGATTGCAAACCCAGCATTCCAACAGCTGGGATGACCATGGCACTGCAGTTGCAGGAGCAGGAGCTGCTGCCTTGAGAGCAGCCTCGTTACCTGGTTGCAATTAGCGTTCCCTGATCCCTGGGTGCATTGACAGCTGCTGCAGCTCTCATTACGTGCCCCGAGTGGTCCGTTCTCTGCCACGCATCCTTCCCGGGGTGAGATGCTCATCATCCTCATTTCCAAGAGGAAATTTACTGGCTGCAATGGAAGGATGCAGCCCTGCTGCACGCCGTTGCTGTGGAAACAGGGTGAGCGGCTAATTAGATTTAATTAACGGAGCAGGAGGGGAGCGTTACAAACAGATCTGGGCAGGATGCATCACCCGGCCAGCAGGGATGTGGGTGCTGAGGTGATGATGCCATGAGGGAAAGGGGATGTGCCTCAGTTTCCCTGTCTGCAAGGTCAGGGAGGGGAGATATTCACAACGATAGAGCCCCTAAGGATGCCGAGCACCCCAGCATCATCCGCGCATCCCCCCTCCCCAAAAAAATCACAAGCCCCCAAGAAAGCTCCCCCCACCCCACCCCCAGCATCCTCCCTGGGCGAAGCCTTTCCAGCAGCATCCCTCGGCGGGATCCGCGCGTGTCCGTGTGGGCTCGGCTGTGCCTCCCGCGCTCCCACCGCTGCCTCCCGCCCGTGCCTGGGCAGCTCCGGGGACCCTGGCGTGGCCACGGACGCAGGCGCAGCCTCGCACCCCGCAGCCGCTCTGCGGGAGGGCTGTTCATACATCCCCGTAGTTCCACATCCACACCGAACCCCGGCGATATAAATAGCGCCTCGCTTTTCATTCCCCTCCCCGCCGCATCCCGGCGCAGCGTTCCGGCTCGGGCGGACACCTGGGGATAGAGGCAGAGGGATAGAGAGNGGGCGCCGGTGGGATGCGGGGGTGAGGTGGGGGTGCATGGATGCGTCATGTTTGGACACGTGTGCACAACCCGGCACCTGTGGGGTCTGAGCCGCGATTGCCGTGGCAACGGTGCCTCCATCCTCATCCTCAGCTCGACACCCCCGGCATTCTCTGGGCTGCGGGGAGAGGGGGATGCTGCCGCCCGGAGAGGGTGATGGGGGGGCTGGAGCCATCGCTGCCACCGCCCCCCCGGTGCTGATTTACACCGCGGAGGCGTCGGCTGGTGGGAAATGCCCCCATTCCCATGGCGGCAGGGGCTGGTCCCGGGGATGCTGAGCATCTCGGGGGAGGCAGGATGAGGCCGGGGTGAGGCGGGGGCGTCCCCAGGGAGAGCAGATGGAAGGCTGAAGCATCGTCAGCCCCCCGGTGGAGAGGCTTTGCTGGGATAAGGAATGCAGTGGGGCACATCCTGCCTTTGCCCATGGATCGCTGTGCCCTGCTGGGATGGTGCCTTACCCCCAGCTCCTGCTCATCCCAGTGGGAATTTGCCCCTGCCAGGCTAATACTGGTGCTGTAACAGTGGAAAAAAAATCCCCTTGCCAACAGTTGGCCCTCATCCTGCATCTCCCCGCTGGTGCAGGGTCTGGTGCTGAGCCTGTTCCTGACCCTTTGCTCTGGCCCTGAGCTGAGACGGCTCCAGGGAAAAAGAGGAACAACAGGGAACTACAGGCTGGATGAGGGTTGGGGAAACTGAGGCAGTTTAGGGCATCAGATTCCCCCCTAAGCTCCATCCTCCAGTGAGTGCCCATCTGGCCATAATTATAACAAATTAATCCAGCAGTGAGAGTGTTTATAAGCCTTCTAACCAAGTGGGGAGGTCTCAGCTGGTGTCCCCAGGGACCCCAGTATCACCATGGTTTCCTGATTCCTGGAAAGACTTGGACCTGTCACCAGTATTTGGCTCTAGGCATTATTTTCTCCATGCTTGGTTCCATCAGCAGCCTGGTGGGCAGCAGGGAAACTGAGGCACAGCTCTGTCCTAGAGCACTGAGCAGGATCTGGCCAGGATCCCTCTCCGTTGCTCTCTGGGGACCACGAGGGGCACGGTGGCCTCTCTCCATGGTGAGGATGGTCAAACTTCTCCTGTGGCTGCAGAGCAGTTTCACAGCTCATTGTGTCCCCACTGGGGAGGACACAGCCCCATGTGTTCAGGGGTTCATCCCACAAGATTGAGGACATTTGGGATGTCTCACATCCAGGGTCTCTGCACATGCAACATTTTTGGGGTATCTGTGCACCCAGCGCACTTGGAGCATCTCTGCACCAAAAGCTTTTAGGATATCTCTGCACCTGGAGTCTCTCAGAGCACTTCCACATGCAAAACCTTTGGGGTGCCTCTGCACCCAGAACCTCTGGAGTGTATCCAAATACAAAATTTCTGAGGTATCACTGCACCTCTGGAGCATTTCTGCACCCANCCCGGGACCCGCATGCTGCAGATGGTGAGGACTCTGGCGCAGTTCACCATCGCGCTGGAGGACATGCGAGACATCGGGGACGGCATCGACGCGGCCTTCGCCACCTCCGGGCTCAGCGGCGCGGCCGAGGAGCTGCCGGAGAAAGGCTGCGGCAGCCGCGGTGGCACCGAGGTGATGGCCAAGGGGGTCCCGGGCACGGGGCGGGGGGGCGCCGGTGGGATGCGGGGGTGAGGTGGGGGTGCATGGATGCGTCATGTTTGGACACGTGTGCACAACCCGGCACCTGTGGGGTCTGAGCCGCGATTGCCGTGGCAACGGTGCCTCCATCCTCATCCTCAGCTCGACACCCCCGGCATTCTCTGGGCTGCGGGGAGAGGGGGATGCTGCCGCCCGGAGAGGGTGATGGGGGGGCTGGAGCCATCGCTGCCACCGCCCCCCCGGTGCTGATTTACACCGCGGAGGCGTCGGCTGGTGGGAAATGCCCCCATTCCCATGGCGGCAGGGGCTGGTCCCGGGGATGCTGAGCATCTCGGGGGAGGCAGGATGAGGCCGGGGTGAGGCGGGGGCGTCCCCAGGGAGAGCAGATGGAAGGCTGAAGCATCGTCAGCCCCCCGGTGGAGAGGCTTTGCTGGGATAAGGAATGCAGTGGGGCACATCCTGCCTTTGCCCATGGATCGCTGTGCCCTGCTGGGATGGTGCCTTACCCCCAGCTCCTGCTCATCCCAGTGGGAATTTGCCCCTGCCAGGCTAATACTGGTGCTGTAACAGTGGAAAAAAAATCCCCTTGCCAACAGTTGGCCCTCATCCTGCATCTCCCCGCTGGTGCAGGGTCTGGTGCTGAGCCTGTTCCTGACCCTTTGCTCTGGCCCTGAGCTGAGACGGCTCCAGGGAAAAAGAGGAACAACAGGGAACTACAGGCTGGATGAGGGTTGGGGAAACTGAGGCAGTTTAGGGCATCAGATTCCCCCCTAAGCTCCATCCTCCAGTGAGTGCCCATCTGGCCATAATTATAACAAATTAATCCAGCAGTGAGAGTGTTTATAAGCCTTCTAACCAAGTGGGGAGGTCTCAGCTGGTGTCCCCAGGGACCCCAGTATCACCATGGTTTCCTGATTCCTGGAAAGACTTGGACCTGTCACCAGTATTTGGCTCTAGGCATTATTTTCTCCATGCTTGGTTCCATCAGCAGCCTGGTGGGCAGCAGGGAAACTGAGGCACAGCTCTGTCCTAGAGCACTGAGCAGGATCTGGCCAGGATCCCTCTCCGTTGCCCTCTGGGGACCACGAGGGGCGCGGTGGCCTCTCTCCATGGTGAGGATGGTCAAACTTCTCCTGTGGCTGCAGAGCAGTTTCACAGCTCATTGTGTCCCCACTGGGGAGGACACAGCCCCATGTGTTCAGGGGTTCATCCCACAAGATTGAGGACATTTGGGATGTCTCACATCCAGGGTCTCTGCACATGCAACATTTTTGGGGTATCTGTGCACCCAGCGCACTTGGAGCATCTCTGCACCAAAAGCTTTTAGGATATCTCTGCACCTGGAGTCTCTCAGAGCACTTCCACATGCAAAACCTTTGGGGTGCCTCTGCACCCAGAACCTCTGGAGTGTATCCAAATACAAAATTTCTGAGGTATCACTGCACCTCTGGAGCATTTCTGCACCCAAAACTCTTGGGGCCCAGGGCCCTTGGGGCATCTCTCACTGAAATCTCTTGGGGTGTCTCACACCCAGCAGAGTTTAAGCATTTCACACCCAGAGCTTCTGGGGTTTCTCTGCACTCAAAGCCTTTGAAACACCTCACACCCAAGACTTTTGGGGTGTCTCATGCCCTGGGCTCTGGAGCATTGGGCCCCCAGGTTGAGCACACAGGAGGAGTCCCTGAGCCCCGCAGCCAAGGAGACCCCGACCCATCTGGTGCTGGTGGCCCATCCCACCCCATTAATCCGCCTCCCTTGGGGCCACAGCCCAGCCCAGGGTGCCCGGGGTGCTGGGCGGGAGGCGAATTCCTGCGGGTCCGCTCGGAGCGGAGCCGCTGGAGAGGCAGAGGGCTCCGGCACCGACCCATGTAGGGCTGTGAGCTCCAGGGCGGGCTCCTGACGCGGCCGCCGAGGAAACCAGGCGTCTGTGCGCTCGGTGTCATGTACTTCCTAATCCTCCCGGATTCCTCCATCGGGGTGGAGAGGCAGCGCAGGAGAGCTGGACGCCAGCCGGGCTCCTCCGGTGTTCAGCCTCCCCAGCCAGCCCCAGTGCCGGCCCCGACCCCCGGCACGCAGCTCCCCCGCCCCGGGTCACCCCAAAACACTCGTGTGTCTTTCCTCCCCGGGCAGGACATGAGGAAACACGTCATCATGACCCTGCTGGACACCGAGCAGTCCTACGTGGAGTCCCTGCGCACCTTGATGCAGGTAAGGTGGCGCTGCCGGGGTGTGACACCCCGAACCGTGGCGCGGGGTCACCGTGGTCACCCCAAGTCGGAGCCTGGGCTGTGGGTGCTCTACCAGGACCTGTGTGGATTGGGATGATGGGGGGGCTTTTGGGGACAGCGGGAGCAGAAGTGGGAGCACTGTGACAGCAGTGCCAAGAACGGGGTGTGGGTGTGGGAGTTACCTCCATCCCTAAGGCGAGCCTGTAACATTCCCAGTGGGTTGTCACCTGGAACGTGTCGTGTCCCCAAGTCTCTTGCTGTGCTTGCCTTCCAAAAGCTCTTCCTGAAGTTGCACCCCATCTCCTGATGGCCCTGCCATGATGGGGGACCCCTGTAAACCCCTGTTCCCTCGTGCTCCCGTTTCCTCCTTGGATCATCACCTGCAGACCTGAGCCAAAGGTTTTTCTCAGGCTTTTTTGCTGAGCTGGTTCCAAATCCCCTGGAGCAGCCTGGCCGGAGGGTCCAGCCCACGTTTCAGATGTTAATGAAGGTGTTTCAGCAGGTTAATGATGGTCAACGCCCTGGAGACGTCACCTGGCTGGGGTGTGGGTTGTCCAACCGCACCCCTGACGAGGGAAACACCAAAAACTCGGAGCTCTGCAAAAGCAGTGCCTGTGGGACCTCTGTGACAGTCCACAAGGGCATGGGGCACTCCATCCCAGCACTGCCATAAATCCCATAAATCCCCAATAAGGATGCCCCCATGGTGGACACAGATCTGCTGCAGGGGGGAAGGACCCACTGGTTGCTGCCAGTGCAGACCTTGGCTTAAAGGGGCGAGAGGACCCTAGCTCTGGGGCTGATTTTGGGGAGAGCTCTACAGGATTTGGGGTTGGGGGGTGTCCCTGCTGTCTTGGCATGCACAGAGTCTGTCCCATGGTCTGTGCATCCTCTGAGGTGGGAGGGACACGGGTGTTTCCAGCTTCCTGTCTCAGCTGGGACAAGGTGCTCAGATCCTTGACATGGCTTGGTGGCACATAGCGTGGGACAAGGACCACCTTGGAGCATCATCTTCCAGCCAAGCCAGGTGGTGCATGGACAAGCCCTGCCTGCTGTTCCTGCATGTTGCAGCAAGGGCTGTCTCCGTGCTCTCCTTCCCCACGCAGGAAGCACAGGATGCATGGCACAGTCCATCCCAACTCCCGCTGGAGGTGCTGCATACAGTAGGATAGCTGAAGAGGGTTAGGAGCTTCAGGATGGTTTTAGTCCTTTTAACTTGGATTTCCATGAGATATCTGGCATCAGCTTGAGGAACCTGATCCTTCAGGGATGATTCCTTTGCCAGCTTGGTTGGAGAAGTCTGAAGCCACTCGAGATGGGTCCTGTCCTCACTGCTCAGCTGTGTGGTCCTCCTGAAAGCCACCAGCACCCTGTACTGGACAGACTGAGGGGATGGAAAGGCTATGGAGGACCTTCCACATTCTGCTGCATCCCCTGCAAATCTATTTCTCCCATTCCAGGGGCACTGCTTCATTCTGCAGCTCTGGAGGGAGGGCAGGGGTTTCATAGCAGAGCCACCCACCCAGCCTTGCTGAGGACCTGCTGGCCCCGAGTATTGGTCGTTGGCCATTGTATGGTGGTCCAGGTCATGATCCAGCAGCTGCGTCCTTCTGGTCCAGCCCCTCCTGGTTCCAAACACTCTCAGTCCCACCAGGAACACACCGGCATTTGGATCCTGGGGTTGTGTTGCTGTGATTTCCAAGCTAGGTCAGGCAGATGGAGGTGATGAAGGCTCATGAGAGCCAAGATGGCTCTTAAGGCCCTGGGACAGAGCATCCTGTGCTATGCAGATTCCTTGTGCAGACCTGTCCCCCTCCCCACACAGCTGTGGGCATTCACTAAATGGGATGGGACTGAGGGAGACTGGGTTGCAAAACCTGTCTGGTCCTGCTGGCAGGTCC
This sequence comes from Toxostoma redivivum, assembly GCA_013397375.1. Taxonomy (NCBI): domain Eukaryota; kingdom Metazoa; phylum Chordata; class Aves; order Passeriformes; family Mimidae; genus Toxostoma; species Toxostoma redivivum. The sequence continues at coordinate 356,826 of VXBI01014065.1, read as the reverse complement.
CACAACCCAACATCTCCTGGAGGAACCCCCTGCTGCAGGATGCCATCCATCCCCTTATTTACATGGGCTGAGAGCTCCAAACTGGCTGGGGAGGGAGAGGAAAGCTCCGTGGATCCCTCCATGGTGGCTCTGCTTGCCTGCAGGGTTACATGAAGCCGCTGAAGCAGCCGGAGAACTCCCTGCTGTGTGACCCTTCGCTGGTGGATGAGATCTTCGACCAGATCCCCGAGCTGCTGGAACACCACGAGCAGTTCCTGGAGCAGATCCACGACTGCGTGCAGAACTGGCACGAGAAGCAGAAAGTGGGCGACCTCCTGGTGCAGTCGGTAGGTCCTGGCAGGGTGATTCCCCCCCGGGAATGCGGGTGTGCCGGCTCCTGGGCACGGCCCCAGAGCAGAAGTTTTGGAGCAGGAGGCAGGGGAGTGATGAAAGAATGGGCCAAGCAGGCCTGGGATGGAGAACAGGAGACGATCTCCAGGCCTGCTGTCTGCTTAGCATAAGGGTGGGAGCTGCTGCTCCCGGCTGGCTCTGCAGCTCCGCGTTTCTGCCTCAGGAGCACAAACGTCAGGGCTGAAAAATCGAGGTGGGCGGACAGCGGGTGAGCCCTCCCTGCGCCAGCCCAGAGCCAGAGTTAACCCTTGGGGCAGCTCCTTTCAGGCTCTCCTAGAATGTCCATGATCCATGCTGGATCTAGCCCTGTTTTTCCCTCCCAGTTCTCCAAGGATGTGCTGGTGAACATCTACTCTGCATACATTGATAACTTCCTCAACGCCAAGGATGCTGTCAGGATTGCCAAGGAAGCCCGGCCGGCTTTCATGAAGTTCCTGGAGGTGGGTCCTGGTTCCTGCCTCCGTAGATCTAGAGCCAGGCAGGATGGGAGTTAATAGGAGTAAATTTATTGCGGCAATGGGAATTTCCTCCCCACCTTCTTGGTTTTGTTGCAAAGAGGGTCAGTTGGGATGAACCAGAATCACTCTGGACAATGTGGAAGGAAGTGACCCCAAACCAAAATGGGTGATCCTGGGTTAGTGGGAGGCTGTGTCCCTGCTGTGTCCCACCAAGGGACCCATCCTTGTCCCTCACGGGTGTTTTGCAGCAAAGCATGCGGGAGAACAAGGAGAAGCAGGCCCTGTCTGACCTGATGATCAAGCCGGTGCAGAGGATCCCACGATACGAGCTGCTGGTGAAGGTGAGGGACACCGGGGTGTCACATCAATGACATTGCCAATGTTTAGTCGTTGCCAGAGGTGACGCCCTGGCTCTGTCCCCGTGGCAGGACCTGCTGAAGCACACGCCTGAGGACCACCCCGACCACCCCTTCCTCATCGACGCCCAGCGCAACATCAAGCAAGTGGCTGAGAGGATCAACAAGGGCATGAAGAGCGCGGAGGAGGTGGAGAGGAACGCCAGGATCGTGCAGGAGATTGAGTCCCATATCGAAGGGATGGAGGACGTATGTATGGAGGGCCTTAGAGGGGGTCACTCTTTCCTTCTCCACAAAATGTCCTTGTTTCTGCTCTTTCTGGGTCACCCCAGGCTGGATCACTTGTTTTTTCCTCCAGCTTTCCCCATCATCATTTGGCCTTGATGGGCTCTTGGGGGTATGGGAAGGGACTGGGGTCCCAATTCTGAGCTGGGGGACGCAGGGGCAGGGATGAAGGCCACAAAGCTCCCCACCATGGCTTCCCACACATGGGTCTCCTTGTCCCCACAGCTCCAGGCTCCGCTCCGCAGGTTCCTGCGCCAGGAGATGGTCGTGGAAGTGGTAAGAGCAGGGTCTGTGGGGCCATGGGACCACTCACTGGGTGGGCAGTGGGAGGCTGTGGGAGGATTGCGGGTCATGGGGGCACCTTTGTGCCCATGGGAGGCTATGGATGGATAGATGAATGGATGGATGGGACAGACACATGGAAGGGCAAGGCAGCACATGGGGAAACTGAGGCAGGGCCCTCTCCCAGCACTGGCAGAGAGGGATTGGCCATTAACCCTCTGCTGTCTCCCACTGCTCCACAGAAGGCAGTGGGTGGGAAGAAGGATCGCTCCTTCTTCCTCTTCACGGACCTGCTGGTGTGCACCACGCTGAAACGCAAGTCAGGCTCGCTCCGCCGCAGCTCCATGAGCCTGTGAGTACCCCCAGGCTCGGGGACAGTCCCTGGGTGTCCCTGCCAGCTGGCCTGGCTTTAGGGAGCTGTGGCTGTGAGTGCAGCTCGGCCATCCCCCCCAACCTCCCAGGTACACGGCAGCCAGCGTGATCGACACCGCCAGCAAGTACAAACTGCTCTGGAAGCTACCCCTGGAGGATGTTGACATTGTCAAAGGTCTGTCACTGCCTGCTGGAGTGTCCCATCTCAGTCCAAAACCTTTTTCTCCCCCTGGCTGGTAGTGTCAGGGAAAGAGGGGTTAACGCTGTGCATGTGTCCCCACACAGGTGCCTCACAAGCCACCAACAGGGAGAGCATCCAGAAAAGCATCAGCCGCCTGGATGAAGACCTCAACACTCTGGGGCAAGTCAGCAAGCTGTCAGAGACCCTCAGCTTCCCCCACCAGGTATGGGGATGGGGCCCTGGAACTGTCCCCTGGTTGGATACGTTCCCAGTGGGACCACACAGGATGTCTCCCCTCAGTGAGGGGAGAACCCATGGAAGGGCCAGTGGCCAAAAGTGGCCAGCCCTAAAGGCACAAAAGAGGTTGGGGAAGCCTCTGAAGGATGCCAGGGGATGGACAGGGGGTTATCAAGCACGTGGCTTGCGGTGGCCCGTCCCTGAGAGATGAAGTGTTGTCTCTGTCCCAAGGGCCTGGATGACGTGATCAAGGACCTGATGGCCGCCATCCACCGGGAGCTGTCAGAGAAGCAATCCCTGTCCTTCAGCATGGCCTTCCCCCCCAATAAGGTGGAGCTCAGCACCACCAAAGCTGACGGCACTGAGTCCTTCATCTTTGAGTTCCCCAACCCTGACGCCCGGCTCGGCTTCGAGCAAGCCTTTGAGGATGCCAAGAAAAAGCTGGGTAACAGCAGGGAGGGGGGAGGTGGACATGGTGGCAGGCTTGGCATCCTCCCCACCCTGCTTTGCTAGACCCCTTTCCTCCATCACTTCTTGATTCCCCCATCTGGTTTTCCCAGCTTCCAGCAAAAACTGCCTGGACCCGGAGTTCCTCAAAGCCATCCCCATCATGAAGACGCGGAGCGGGATGCAGGTACTCACAGTCTGGCTTCAAGCGCCCCGCAGGTCCTCTCCATCCCAGTGGTTGCTACCAGATGCTGACAGCTCCTGCATCAGTCCTGAATAACCCAATCTTCTGCTCCCTCGCAGTTCTCCTGCGCTTCTCCCAGCCACGGCAGCCCAGAGAGTTCGCACGAGGTTTGGGTTTGCAACAGCGACGGCTACGTGGGGCAAGTGTGCCTGCTGAGCATCCGCAAGGAGCCCACGGTGGAGGCCTGCATCGCCGTCTGCTCCGCCAGGATCCTCTGCATCGCCTCCGTGCCCGGCCTCAAGCGCTCCTACAGGTAGGACATTCCCCGGCCCCACGGAGCTGGCGGGTGCAGGGCGATGCTGGAGCTGCTTCTCTTCCTTCCTTCCTCCCTCCCTCATCCCCGGTGGCAGCAGGGAGCGCACAGAGCCGCTGGGCAGCCCCTCGGCGGAGCTGGGCCCGGCGCAGCAGGAGGACGCGGGGCCGCAGCCGTGCCTGCACATCTCCATCTCGGGCTCGTCGCTGGAGCTCTCGGAGCCTGTGGAGGGTGGCAACAGGGAGCTGGTGCCCTTTGACAGCGATGACACGGATGATGAGTCCTCGCCCAGTCCCTCTGGGACACTGCAGAGCCAAGCCAGCCATTCCACCATCTCCTCCAGCTTTGGCAGTGAGTCTTCCCCAGCCTCTGCTTAGGGAGAAATGCACTTTTTAGCCCCAAAATTATGGGCAGCTTCATTGTTTTGGCCTCTGTGCCTTGTATTCCTCAGGGGAATCTGCAGGTGGAGGCTTTTCAGCCTGGGAAAAGAGATATTGAGAGGCATCATCTCAACAGTGTGGCACTCAGATGGGGGGGCTTTGGGTGAAGCCTTGTGGGTTTTGAGGCTCAGCATCCCTATGCTCTCCCCTGGGCTTGACATCACCCGTGGTCTCTTCTCCATCACTTCGGAGGGTGATGGATGGTCGTAGTCTGACTCTTTCCTTCCTCCTCCTCCTCTACAGATGAAGAGATCCCAAGCTGCAAGGAGGCGACAGTAGAGACGACGAGCTCGGAGGAAGAGCAGGAGCCTGGTTTCATGCCCATCACCGGCACCTACGGGCAGAACCGGCACGGCGAGAGCCCCACGGACGGGCGGGCCCTGCGCCGCTCCAGCCGCGGCTCCTTCACCCGCGGCAGCCTCGAGGACCTCCTCAGCCTGGACCCTGAAGCCCACCAGAGCTCCATGTGGCTGGGCACCGAGGATGGCTGGTAATTCCCTGGGGTGGGAATCCCTACATGGGAAAGATGCCAGTCCTGGGGGAGCCTCAAGCTTTGCTCTCCTCCTGCAGCATCCACGTGTACCAGTCCTCGGACAACATCCGGAACAGGAAGAACAGCATGAAGATGCAACACGCTGCCGCCGTCATGTGCATCCTGTAAGTGAAGAAGGGGCATTTTCAGCTCTGGGGGGCCAGAGTAGGGTTCTGCAGCCGGATGTCAAAGGTGGTTTGTTCCCACAGGTACCTGGATAACCAGGTGTTTGTGTCATTGGCCAACGGGGAGCTCGTTGTGTACCAGCGAGAAGCAGGTGAGGCTGGATTTGGGACATCAAAAATGCAGTTCCAAAGTGATGGCTGTTGAGGGGTGGCTTGGGCAGCCCCTGGGGAGGGATGTTCAGGGTGGCTTCCCTGCTTCCAGGGAAGCTGGAGGGATGCTGGAGACACCACACTCAGAGGCAGGTGGAGGTGGGCATTCTTCTCCTGGTCCCTGCCTGCCACTGGAACCCCATAGTGGCATCAGTTTATGTCCCCTCTGAGGAGTGACCTGGAGAAAGTTGTCTTCAGCCACCACACCCCATTGTCTGTATTGAGTTGGTTTTTTTGGGGGGAACTCTTTAACTACCCACCCCACTCTCTCCACCATCTCAGGCCGCTTCTGGGACCCCCAAAACTCCAAGTCGCTGTCCCTGGGCTCACCGGGGAGCCCCATCACCAAGATGGTGGCGGTGGCAGGGAAGCTGTGGTGCGGCTGCCAAAACCGAGTCATCGTCCTCAACACCACCACGCTGGCACAGGAGGTATGGTGTGGTATGGGAGGGCACGGGGGTGGCACCACGGGCAGCAGTGGCATCACCACGGCGCTGCTGTGGCTCTGTCCCCCCCGCAGCACACGCTCCAGGTGGGGCAGGACGGCGGGCGCAGCGTCACCTGCATGGTGAGCGCGGGCAGCGGCGTGTGGGTGGCACTGCAGGGCAGTGCCCAGGTCCGGCTGTACCACGCCACCACCTACGAGCAGCTGGCAGAGGCAGACATCACCCCCCCAGTGCACAAGATGCTCGCCGGTAAGTGACACCCGTGACACGTCTCCAGTGGGTGCCAAGTGCCCCCTGGAAAATGAATGCCCTGAAGCATCCAGTGCTTTAGGATCCTGACTATGAGGAAGGAAATACGAGTGCAGCTGTATAATCTCACATGGAAATAGGGCAGCCCCTGGGGAAACAGATAATCCCATGTTGAAATGGGGCAGTAATCCCATAATCATAGAATAATTGGAGTCCAGAATGGTTTCTGTTGGAAGAGACCTTAAAGATCATCTAATTCCAACCCTCTGCCACGGGCAGGGACACCTTCCTCTATCCCAGGTTGCTCCAAGCCTCAATGCCCCACCTGGCCTTGGACACTTCCAGAGATTCAGCCACAGCTTCTCTGGACACCCTGTGCCAGGAACAATTGGGAACAATTCCTTCCCAGTATTGTAGTGGGAAGCCATTCCCCCTCGTCCTGTCAACGCAATGTGATGCCAGCAGCCAGGGGGGCTGTGGGGTCCGGCGTGCCACAGACGCCCCTGGGATGGGATCCCCGTGGGCAGGGGGCGGGAGCAGGCGCTGATGTTTGGGATGCTCGGCAGGCTCGGATGCCATTATCCGGCAGCACAAAGCCGCCTGCCTGCGGATCACGGCGCTGCTGGTGTGCAAGGACCTGCTGTGGATCGGGACCAGCGCCGGCGTGGTGCTGACCCTATCGGTGTCGGCCAAGGCAGCCCCCACGCTGGTGGGGCTGTCCCAGGGCCACACCGGCCACGTGCGCTTCCTCACAGCCATCGAGCTGCCTGACGGCTTTGATGTCCTCTTCCCGCTGCCCAGGGACACGGGTAGGTGGGGTGACAGGCGTGTCCCGGTCGTGGCACATTTTAGGAGCAGTGCACAGTGTTCCTGGGGCTGGGAATGATGCACTGGGTGACCAGCCTTGAAATGTCGGAGCCCCCGTTCCATTCTTACCTTGTTAAAATCCAGGGTGAAAAACTGGCAGTGGAGGGTGGGGGGAACTTGGGTGCTAAACTGCCCTCTACCAGCATAAGCAACCCCAAAATTCCCAGGGAGATCCGAATTTCCACGGTGTCAACCAGCCCAGCTCTGAGACGGGTGTGGGATGGGGAGAAGGAGGAGATGGGATGGGGGCTAGCAGGTTTGAAGGGAGGAGCTAACACGGTTTACAGGAGCCAGTTTGGGGTGGGAGGGGCTGTTGGGATGAGAGGAGGTTTTTGGGCCAGGATGTGGTGCCTGGGACAGCGGTGGAGGGCTGATGCTGGTGGGGATCTGGTGGGGACCAGCGGCGCGGGTGGCAGCATTTGGGGGTTCTGCGCTTGCCAGGGGCCGAGAAGCCGAGCGAGGCCGAGAAACGAGACCCGTCCCGCCCCCGTGCCCCCGCCCTGGCGCTGTCCAAGCCCAAGATGTTGGTGATCAGCGGCGGGGATGGCTACGAGGATTTCCGGCTGACCAGCAGCAGCGAGACCGTGGGCCGGGACGACAGCACCAACCACCTCCTGCTCTGGAGAGCGTGACCAGCCCCTGGCCCCCAGGAACGGGGGGTGCTGGCCCCCCTGTGTGCAGAGGGGGGCTCACGGCCCCCTCCCCACCG
>VXBI01014065.1:307607-349270 GCA_013397375.1 Toxostoma redivivum | reverse complement strand
CCCCCCCATTTTCCTGCTTTCACCCCAGGATCCAGGCGAGATCAGTGCTCCCAGACTGGGACAGCCTGTTGTCCCCATGGGAGACGTGACAACCGCGGTGGCAGGGATGAATCAGGGTGTCCCCAATCCCACACAGCTGGGTGAGTGACAGGAATGCTGCCATCCCACATGGAGCCATCCGTCTGTCCATCAGCGGGGTGAGTGAGTGTGTGCTATAATTGGGATGATGAGGATATTTTGGGAAAGGAGGCGGCGGGGCGATTTCGGTCACTCGGGGGCTCTTTGTCATTAAAGGTCACCCGTACCAGAATGATCCCAGCGTGGTCTCATCCTTCACCTCGGGATGGGGTGGCAGGGACAGGGTGAGGACGGGCACGGCTCCCACCACCCACTGGTGTCACTGGGGATGTCACCCACTGGTGCCGCCGGTAGGAAAGATTCCGGTGGGAGGAAAAAACCGTTTCCACCACCGGGGTGCAGTTATTCTGCCCTGGATAACCCTGAGGGGGATATCAGGATATCCAGCCCTTGTGCCACAGAGCGCTGGGACGTGGCACTCCCTGAGTGGACAAACAGCCGGAACAGGGGACACCAGGTGGTCCTGGGGAACACCGATGGGAATAGAAGCAACACCAGGCCTGACGGCAACCGAGTGTCCCCACTGTGGGAAAACTGTCCCCTAGAGAAGAGGACAAGGCATGGTGTGCTGTAGGACAGGTAGGAAAGCAGGGCGCATGGGTTTCCCCTACGAGCCCACATGGGGCAGGAATAAAAGCACCTTTTTTCCCTTTTTTTAAAATTTTTTTTCCTTCATTCCTGCTGGGCAGGTAAAACCCACCCTGATCTGGTTGCTTTCCCTCCAACCCCTCCCGCGGGTGGGATAAAGCCCATTCCAAATCCCGCCCCCGGGGCCCGTTCCCGCTCCCAATTCCCGCAGTTCGCGCCGCGGCCGGGAAGTGGCGCTGCCGCGGGGCCAGAGGGGGCGTGGCCAGGCGGCACAGGGGCGTGGTCTCGTTGTGTGACGTCACGGAACGGGGCGGGGTTTGCGGCGCCGCGCGCCCGCGGGTTCATTCATAAGGAGGAGGCGCGGCCGGCGCGGCGGCCCCAGGGGCAGCCCGGGGGCTCTGCGGCGGGGACAGGTAGGGGACACCCCCGACACAGGGACACTCCCCTGCCCGGGGGAGCTCGGGTTTTCCACCCTTAAGGGGTTATTCCCCCGTGGGGGGGGGTCTGGGGTTGAGGTTTCTGCAGCTTTGGGTTGTCCAAGGAAGGGGGTCTGACGCTTTTTGGGATGCTCGACCCCCGCTGTGCACTAAAGAAGGTGGGCGGTGTTTTTGTCTTGGCCTTATCCCTAAAGCAGGGCGCTGGGGGAGCTCCTGGAGCCTGCAGTGGGGTGCGCTGGGGAGAGCCCCGCGGGTCCGGAAGGCTGCGGCTGCTGCAGCGCCAAAGTAGGTTAAAATAAAGGGTGGAGAGGAGAAAAAGTAGGTTAAGGAATACTCTGCAGCAGCTGCCTGGGGAAAGAGGCAGGAGCCGTGTCGGGTCTCTCTGTTTTTGTTTTTTTTTTCTTTTCCCGGAGCTGGAAAACCCCAGCGCTCCGAGCCAAAGGGCCGGGGATGCTGCGGGATGCTGCGGCGCGGGGCTGCACCCGGCACAGGGCCGCTGCCGGGGCTGGGCGCCATCCCAACGCTTCCCCCGGGATCATCTGACTTTAACGCTGGAATTTAGCGGCGGCTCGGTTGTTCCCGGAGCTCCGATGGGGCCCGGGGCTGCGATAATGCCGAGTTTCGCTCCATCTGCCGGACAATCCCCTCCTTGTCCAAGGCTGTCTTTAGCAGCTGTTCCCCAAAGTTTTCCCGAACAGTTGCTGCTTTTTCCCTATGTTTGTCTGCAGGAGCCATCGGCTGAAACCCTGTTCCCCCGCGGGGAGGGGAAGCCCTCGCTGGAATCCCAGCGGGCAGATTTAGGTTACAGATTGAATTAACGGGGGCTGGCAATAAAGGGCTCATGTGATCCGGAGGGATCTGGGGAGGTTTCCAAAACCAAGCCGCCTCTTCTGGTGTGTTGGCATTGATTGCACCAGCCAGGTGGGGTACGGGTCTGGTGGAGTTTGGAGTGTCCCCAAAAGCAGCCGTTCTGGCACTGGTGGGGTTATTTTTTGGTTTCCTCTGGTTCTTGGAGGGACAAATTCTGTCGGTTTTAGGAGTGTATCAGGGCAGCTGGACTTGCCAGCACCACCAGCTGAGGGTTTGTGCTTACATACCCCATCCTCACTTGGGATGGCCCCAGGCTGCCCCTAAAAGTGGGTGCTGAGTCCTGGGCAAAGCTCCAGTGCCAACCAGGAGCTGGCACCCTCTGGTCCCTGCACCTCCTGCATCCCTTTGGCAGCGTTTTGTTCATCTGAGGGCTGTCCTTAATCCCTGGAATAAGTTTAGCATCGGATCAGGTTTACCTGTGCTCCTGGTGGTGTTTAGATCCAGTGATGATGATCTGGAATGCTCTGGTGAACCAGGATGCTCGCGGTCCCTCAGCCACCATGGGACCTTCAGATCCCCTCCTGAGGCCACTTTGTCTCCAGCAGAGCCAGTCCCCAGACATCTCGGTGTGTCCCTAAAGTGCTTGAATTCCACAGCTGCAGAGAATTAAAATGCTTCACGTTAGGTTTAAACTCGAGTTTTATCGGATTACAGGGTGGAGAGCTCGCACGGGTACCAGCATCCCTTTGTGCTCGAGGGGCACATCCCAAATCCCAGGGGGATTCAGGAGCTGGGCTGGCCGGCCCCGTGCTGGCGCCCTGAAGGAATGCTCCTGTACTGGGAGCTACTGGAGGGAACTGGAGTATGGGGGGTGCTTATTTTGAGTTCTGCCATCGTGTCCCAACCCACGTCCTGTAACCACCTGGCTCAGCCCGGCTCGCCCCCGGGACCCCTCTCACGAGTAATTAGCGGCATCTCGGGGTGGTGCTGGCCGCTAATTAGGAAAAACTCGTCAGGCACAGGCTGTAATGAAGCTCTGCCGGGGCTCCCACAGGACCGTGACGACCGGGGGGGAATTTCCATGCGGGTGGCAGGATTTCCATGCGGAGGCTGGATCCGGGTTTGGGTTATTATTTATTTTTTTTCCTTCCTTCCCCTGTGCTCTCAGCATAGATTTGAATTTTAACAACCAATTGCTGAGCCTGAAGAGGGGGGGATGAGACTCTGGGAAACACCTCTTCTTTTGCTCGAGTTCTTATTTAAATATTTTTAAAAATTTTTTAGTGACTTCATTTCCTTGTGACAGATGCAAAAGGATTTCCTCTGGAGCAGGAAAAACCTTTCTTTAACTTTGTTTACCATCATCTGCTCCTTGCATGAATGCTGTGACTCCACTGCTGAGATTGGTCCCTCTCCAGTTTGGGATGAAGCTTGGGATTCAGTTTGGGATCTCCAAGGAAAAGGGTAATGCTGGGCATTCCATAAAATCTCTATGAAATCTTTGAGGGATGGTTCAGGACTGCTGCTATAGGGATGTTTAGGCAGATGCTTTGGAGCATCCCAGAGGGGCGGAAAAAGGGCCCCCAAATTACTTCTCCAGTGGAATTTTCCCTGGATGATGACCCCGGTTGTCCCCCTTGGGCAGGTTTCCCTGGGTGATGAAGAGGAGCAGGATGCACTGGTGGCTTGTCACTGTCCTGGGGGTGAGTATGGCCTCGTCCATCCCACCCCTCTGCTTCTCTGATGCTCCAACACCACCCCATTGCCGTTTAGGATATGGGGATGGGTTTGCATCCCTCGTGGTGCATCCAGTGAGTTCAAATCCCTCACCCCACTGGAGACGGCCATCTGCTGCCTGTGGGCCAAGCTAGTGGGTGGCAGCAATGGCATCACCTGTGACAAGGTGACATCTGCCACCGTGCCACCGCCGGCAGGGGCTGCGGAAGAGCCGCAGCAGCCGGCCCTGAGCTCTCTGATGCTCCCCCAGGTGCTGAGCAGACCTGCCATGGGGAGCTGCAGTGCCCCGGAGCAGGGGACAGCGGGGTGCCCGCCCGGAGAGGAGCCCAGCGGGGTAAGCCGTGCCCACCTGCGGCGGCTCCACCCGGAGGGGTGCTGCGGGACCCGCCCATGGCTCATCCCCTGTTCTTCACCGCAGGATCTAGCGGGGACGTGCCGAGCTTGTCCCGCCGGCACCTTCTCCCTGGGGAACGCGTCCTGCGCCGCTCACACCCAGTGCCGGGCCGGGAACAGGGTCCTGGTGGCAGCGGGGACCGCGGCGAGCGACAGCCGGTGCGGAGCCTGCCTGCCGGGGTGAGCCCAGCCGGGGGACGCCGAGCCCCAGCCCTGCCCTCGCTCGGGGGTCCTGTCCTGACCCTCCCCTCCCTTCCTTCCTCCCCGCAGGTTTCACAGCCCTAGAGGGGAGAGAGAGCCCCCGGGCAGGTGCCTGCCCTGCGCCGCCGCTCCCCGCAGCACCCCCGGGTGCCCAGGTGGGTGCTGGAGCCGGAGGTGTCACCCCAGGGCTGGAGGTGGTGGAGGAGCTTGTGCCGGAGATGCCACAGGATGCGTCCCCCTTGGGATGTGGCACGAGGTCATGCTGGGATGGGGCAGCTGAGGACACCTCTGCTCACGGCACAAGCGGCTCCTGGGGAAATGGGATATAATCCCAACAAAGCCCCTTTGCGAGGCTGATCCCGTACCTCTGGGCAGGCCGGCGGCGAGCCCGCAGCCCCGAAATGCCGGGCAGGACACCGGGAGCCAACGGGACACGAGTGACCCTGCTGGGTGAGGAAGAGGAGGAGGCAGCAGCAGCACAGGCAGCCGTGCTGACCATCGTCCCGGTCTTCTGTGCCATGGGATTGTTGGGAATCCTGGTCTGCAACCTGCTGAAGAAGAAGGGTTATCACTGCACTGCCGGCAAGGAGCCCCAGCCCAGTGGCACCGGTGAGCCCTGCCTGTGCCATGACGCCTTTGGTGACCCCACATCCATCTCATCTTGCTCTGACCATTCCTATGGTTTCTTGTCCTCCTTATCCCAGGGCATCCTGCTTGTCCTTGGGGTGCCTTATCCCCCATCACTAAGTTTTCCCTAACTTCTGCTTCCAGGTCCCAGCTCCATCTACCAGCTGGAGGATGCCAACGAGGACACCATCGGGGTGCTGGTGCGGCTGATCACCGAGAAGAAAGGTCAGGGGTCCCGGGGAAGGGGGAGAAGGGGGTGACCTGGGCCAGAGCCTCGTGACCCCCGACTCCTTGGTGTCCTCCCACACACAGAAAATGCAGCGGCACTGGAGGAGCTGCTGAAGGAGCATCAGAGGCAACAGCTGATGCCACCGAGCTGTGCCCCCCTCAATAAGTAAGAGTCTGCTAAGGCTGCACTGAGAACCCCTCATGGTGGCACCACCCCCAGGCTGATGGCATTTCCCCCCTCCCCAGGTTGCACCTCCTGCCTCAGTTTCCCCCCAGCTGCCACCACCAGCAGCACCTGCACACAGTGCAGGGACCGGCCCCGTGTGCCCGCTGCAGCCAGAAGTGGCCCGAGGTGCTGCCATCGCTCAGTGCCACCAGAGTCCCCAAACCTGGAACTCATCCCAGCGAGGTGACCATCCTCTCCATTGGCAGGTAAGCAGGGACAGCCCCCTGGTGTGTGTCCCCTCTGCAGGGCAGGGGGATAACAGGCTGATGTGACGCTCCCCAACAGGTTTCGGGTGTCCCGGATCCCTGAGGTGAGGAGCGAGGTGGGGGCTGAGCCCCTCCGTGGTCCCCTCCCCGCTGGCAGCGGGATGTGACTCCTGTGATGGATCAGCACCACCGGTCCCCATGAGGTGAGGGTGGTGGGGAAAGGGGTTCTGAGGGCTGCAAAATGAAGCATGAACGCCGTAGGGACATAGTGAGGCGGGAGGGAGGGGGTGTCCCTTGCTGCAGGGATGATGGAGGGTGCTGGCAGGGCCTGGCACGGGGTGGCACGGCTGGGGGCTGCTCCGTGACTCATGGGCAGCTGCACGGGCTCACGTGCCCTCGCTCACATCCCCGTGTCCCCTCCTCCAGCAGCACTGCTGCTGTGACCATCCAGCTCTGGCTCCCTCCTGACATGGACATGGAGGGGCTGGAGTGTGTCCAGGGAAGGGAAAGGACTGGAGAATTCCTGAGGGAGTTGGGAAAGGAGCTCTGGTCCCAGGGAACAGGGACAGGAGGAGAGGGAACAGCCTCAACAAACTGTGCCAGGGGAGGTTTGGGTTGGGTGGTGACAGCCTTAGAGGAGTGACATTGAGTGGCTCCTGCCCCCTTGGGTGGTGCACAGGGCCCCATCCAGGCTCACCTGTGGTCCATCCCTTGTCCTCCACAGCAGGCAGCTGGCCTGGGGGCTGCATCAGGGGTCAGTGGCACCCCACTGGCATTGTGTGAAAGCCAGTCCCGCTCGGAGCTGTGAAGTGCTGGAGGTGGTGGCTCAGCTGCTGCTCCTGCCACCAAGGTGTCCAACAGCAGCGCAGCAAATCCAGCGTCTCGCTCGGCTGGTGAGAAGGATTCTCTGTCCCTGAGGCCTGATGGTGGCCTGATAGGCAATAACTCCAGGAGCTGCGATGCCAGGGCTGGTGGCCACAGGAGTCATCATCTCTGGGAACCATGATGCCACAACACAGCTCCACTGGAAGCACAGAGGACACTGGATGCCATTTCATGGTCACTTTCTTTGTCTGTTGAACTCTCCAGGACCATCATGAACTCGTGATTTCCCTCCATCACCTGGTGCCAGCACTCAGCATCACAGAATAATGAATCACTGATCAAGGAATGACTCCTCCCTTCCCAACAACCCAGCTGGAGCACAGATTGCTCTGGGCAAAGCTGGTCTCCTGCATCCATCCATCCATCCACCCTCTCTCCAAAGTCTCAGTTCAGGAGCACATGGTGGTGATGCTCGCCATGAAGATCACACATTTCTCTTTCCATAGGAATTGCTTGGCTAGGCCATGTTGGGATCACTGGGATAACCCGCCAAAGGTTGGGTTGGAGACCATCAACCTCAACCATCAACCCAAAAAAGGGTTTATGGCTGGTCCCATTCACCTCTCCACAACATCACAGTGCCAAAGAAGCAACCACCAAACCCTCTCGGGCTCTTTTATTTATTTATTTAATTTTTTTTTTTTGGAAACATTTTAATAGTTATCGAATGTTCTACATCTTACAGTAAATATCGTACAGTTACAAACTCTTGGCTGAAATCTGTCAGGGAGATCACGACCTGATCTTCAGAACCAAAACCAGAACAGAAAACAAATGGGAAAATTACCCCAAATTTACACTTCGGATGGACAAACTGTGGCTGTGGGGCTCTCCAGGGCATCAGTCCAAGGCCATGTTCCCTACACACCTGTGAGATGTAGACTTGGAAGACGTGGTTACTCTTGGGTTTAAATTTTTTTTCTTGTTGTTCTTTCAGGGAATTTTTTTTGCTATTTATTTTTATTTAAGATGTCCAATAATACTTAAAAACGAGCTGGTCTGATGGCCTAAATTAATTTAAAATTAATTACATAGAAAGAGGGGTGGGAGCCTGGTGTGGGTTGAGGCCGTGTTGTGGGAATGGGAGGGTTTGGGTGTGATCCTGCACCTTGCCATGCTTCCCTACAAATCCCTCCCCTGATCCTGAACCCCTTAGCCCCCAGGAAAATTCCATCTCCCAGCTCCATTTCTTGCAGGAGGATGCAGGGAGGCTGCAGGTGGCCATGTTGCATCAAGATTATCCCCTACAAGCAGCACAATCGAGCGTTTCCAAATGGGAATTGCTCCTGTCACATACTGTATTTTGCTATTCCTGCCCTGCTAACAGTCCCACAAGTTCTTTTACCTGATTGCCAGAGAATCTCCAAGGGCCATGGTGCAACATGCCACAGAAATGCCTTTTCCAAGATTTCTTTCCTCACAAGCTCCGTCACTGGCTTTATTTTCCTTTTTTTCCCTAGGAGAATGCTAACACACAGCAGAGAAAATATTTGGAGGCTGATGCTGGCTCAGGAGCAAAGCAAAGGGAAGATGGTCAGAGGGTCACCACAGTTTGGGGATGAGAGCTGGAGGGCCTGAAAACATTGGAAATTAAAAAAAAAAAAATCCCAAACCAAAAATACCTGGATTTATGGGTATCCAGCAGCTCTTATTGCTATTGTTGGCTGGTTGGATTTTACCAAAAGTAAAGCCTCAAATGTTGTTTTCCACCTCCCTAAAAAACCAGGATCCCATTTCATGCCCTCCAGCTGGGAACCACATTATCTCACATTTCCTGTGGGTTTGCAGGAGGGGATGGCAAGGAGTCAGGGGGGTCCCTCTGGGAAGGACCAGATTCAGTGGGATGCCAATTGCTAGAGGAAAATCTGATGCTCTGAACATCCCTCATTAAAACCAACCCCTTAAATAACATTTCCTGGGAATTACATCCCAAAACTGCAATACTGCTGAATTGAGTGATTTATTATTCATAAGATACAGGAGCAGATCCTTGCCTGGAGGGTTCAGCCACTTGGAGGCATGATGGCCTCAGGCTTCAAGGGCCTCCTGGGGTTTGGGGGTCACCACCGCCACTAAAATCCTATTTTTTCCCCCAAGCCTTGGATCATCGCAGCTTGTGTTTTGAAGTAAAGGTAAGGGTTAATGGTTCAGAGTTATTTTCCTTCCACTTTAGCTGGAATTTTAATCTCAGACCCTTCAGTGGCTGCTAAGGATGGTTCAACCCCTCCTGCTCTTTCCCACTAATGCTCGGTGTGATCCTTCCCTGTGGAAAACCCTTTTCCTTAACCAACATCAGCAAAGCTTTGCTGGAATGAAATATTTGAGAAGCTGGTGGCCTCCACCAGTGTCCCCCACTGTGACCTTCCAGAACCCTCACTTAAGCCATGACTTGACCAAGGAAAGGACTTGGGATCAAGGAAAGGGCAGGGAGCATCTCCCCACCACTGCAGCCCTATGAAGCCCCCTTGGGAAGGAGCTACTGAAGCCTGGCACTGTGTGGTGACCCCAGAGCCATGTGGTGGCCCTGGGTCACCAAACGTCCTCACTAAAGCCTCTGGCCCAACAGGTAGCAAATATTTCACCTCTCCACACCTTGGTTGATGAGTATTTCTGCCTGGGAATAATGGGATGAGGAGCACTGGATCTGCTATTGATCCAAGCAAAAGAATTAAAGCCCAACTGTCCTGTGTCAGAGGGCACACTGGGTGATCCACCATGCTCAACTCCTGGGCTTTCTTCCCTACCTTTAATGTTTTTTTTTTTTCCTTCCAGGAAAAAACCCAACATCTCCTTTCCACACATAGGCCTGAAGTTTAGCAGTGGTTCCTAAAGTGGTGCATGGTGTCTGGGACAGTGGTGGGATGGTGTCTGCTGGGAAAGGTGGTTTGCAGAGCCCAGGCTGGGATCCCAAAGCTCGCTGGACCCCACAAACCAGAGTGCCATTATGTTGGGAGAGCTGACTCAATGCTGACAGACAACTCCCGGTATGTAACACAAAGTCAACGTGAGAGGGGAAAAAAGGGCATCTCAGAAGTCTTCAATTCTTAGGATTTACTGGGTATTTTTTGGCCCAGGTTTAACTGCAATGTGCTTCAAACAGTGGGAGGACAATGTGGTGATGGTATTTCCCAAGGTCCTGTTGCTCTTTACTAACCCTTGGCTTTGCCAAGCCTAATGGGGAACCCACTGATTATTAGCTCCTTTTCTCTTTTTTCCTTTTCCTGTCCTTCTATACAAACCTGAAGTACAGCCTAAGGCTGCCCTTTCCCCACCCCACAGCACTGGTGTCCAGTCTTCCCTCAGTTGTTCCCCTTGAGGCCGAGGAGGTCAACCAGAGCTTTGCTCTAGATTTCCTTCAAAACCAGCAGAATCAACCAAATGACCCCCAAACAGAAGTGCCAACACCCAACCTGACAAACCACCTGGGACCACCCAGTGGGAGGGAAAGTCCCCCTGGGATCCCTAGGCTTGTTTCTGCCCACCTGGCCCATGCTCAAGGGAAGGAGCTCCAGGAGCTCCTCCCAGTGGCAGGAGAAGCTGAACTGGGAGACTCCACCGAGAGCATGGAACACTTTTGGCACACTTGAGGCAAAAAATCAAAAGCCAACCACGCTTTTGTCTTAAAAAAAAAACCACAATAAAATCCCAAAAACCTTGTTTCTATGCTGGGTTTAGTGACAAGGATTTAAAAACAAACTGGCCACAAGCATTGTCTGCAAATCCAAACTGCCTCTGTTGCCCTCAAGACAACTTATTGCTCTACTTGGACATCCCGAGGGGGGATGTCACCAGCTTCCTGTCCACATGTCCCTGGGTAAGCTAGACCCCCCCAAAAATGACCCTGATGCCCACAGCTTCTGTGTGCCTGGTGTCCTCCATCCTGGTCCATGTCAACTGTGGATCACCTTCCCTGCTGTCACCTCTTCTCAGGTGCCTTCCCATGAAGAAGGCGACGTGTTTATTGCTATTGCTTCCTCCCCTCCCACTTCTCCAAGCAGAGCAGCCAGACATCATCCCCCTCCCTGGCCTTTCTCTATGGTGCTGGTATTTGTGCTTGGATGAGCATTTCTCCTGGAAGTCTTGGAGCTGTGACCCAAAGAATGGGAGGGGGACACCTAAACTGCCATGGCAGCAGCATGGTTTGGTCTCAGCCCTGCCAACATTATGTGTGCAAGGTGAAGCTACCCATCTTCCCTTTGCCCTGCCTTGAAGACTCCTCTCCATCAACCAGACACCCTCTTTTCCCACACCAGCATACTCTGGAGGAGCTCCTCAGACCAAACCCTGAACCTGGAGAAGCTCTTCAGACCAAACCCTGAACTGAGAGAAGCTCTTCAGCCCAACTTGTGGACATCTTGCTTCCCTCAGCAGCTGCCCAGCACATCTCTGCCTACAAACTGCAGCCATGCAAGGAAGGAGCCTCCTTCTCCCTCACACTGCCCCAGGATGTGGCTAAGGGGGAGCATCCTGTTTTCCCAAGAGGTTCCAGATACTCCCAGGGCACTCATCTTCCTGCTCCTCTCATCCCATCACCCATGATCCATTTGCCCAGTTGGAAAAAGCAGACCAAAGACCCGCTGGTGACCAGTCCTCGTGCTTCCTAAGACAAGTGTGTTACGTCGCTAATTATATTTATATTCTCTTACTCCTACAAAAAGAAGGGATGAGTTCAGAATTCCACTGCAGATAATGCATTTATAATCTATCACGACAGCTATCTGGAAGACACCAATTTTCTTGTAATATGTTATGGAAGATTGAATAATTTATATTCTTCAACTAAAAATACCCAAACCAAATCGGAATAAGCCTGCCTACCAGCGCTGTGCTTTTCACATAGTACCCTGAACATCAACCACTCTTACTAGCCAAAAAAAATCTAGGCTCTTGTCAACAACAACGACAACAGAAAAATAACAAAAGGAACCCAAACGAACAAGAAGTGGGGGGATCTTTGCACCACTCAGCTGGGCAATGCTGGAAAAGTGAAGAGTCTGAGCTTTCAAATGAATAGGACCGAAGAGAGAACTTGACTATTGCTCAGTGTCAGTATGTGTGTTACACAATTCATGTGGGAGGGGGAGGAAGGGGGGAAAAAAAGAGGCAGAAGATTAGAAAAAGCAGCTTTTACAAAAACCACTAAAGAATGCATAAAGTGACCTTTGCACTTTTTTTTTCTTTTGTTCTTGCAAACAGACGAGGTGCTGCAGCCCAGCGGCCGCAGCACCGATGTAAGACTTGTGTAGTTGCATACAATGTTTGACTCCGGATCTGGAAGAGAGCAAATGCATTAAAAATGGAGTTAGAAGGATGTTCTGCTCTTCTCTGCACCCCTGTACCACGTGGAGCTGATCCATATGGAATTTAACCATCCCTGTGGGCAATTTCTCAGGCAAGGGAGCTAGGAAAGCAGCAGCTCGCTGGTGGTATCCAATGCAGAGGATTACCAATATGCAGATGGGATGCTCCCTGCTAATTGCACACCAATTTGGGAGGGGCAGGATTAGCCCAGTAGTAATTTGTGTGGCACAGAGAGATTTTAGATAACCCCGGGGCTGGATGGGATCTCTGTGCAGCAGCATCGTGTTCCCATCAACTGCCTGTCCTGGTAATTGGGCATGATGGGCCAAGGGCTCCAGGAACAAGCAGCTGGGATTTCTGGGATCCTGAGCATAACAGCAACACACAGGCAGTGGCACGCAACCCCGGTGCTAATGAACAGCGTGATCTCCCAGCAGGGGAAAAGAAATATTCCAGTGACATAAAGATGGGGAGTGACTCTTTGAATGCAGTGATAGGCTGGGCTAATGGTTTCAAACTGCCAGAGGGCAGGGCTGGATGGAAATTTGGGAAGCAATTCCTCGCTGTGAGGATGGGGGATGCCCTGGCACAGGTTGCCCAGAGAAGCCCCATGGATGGAAGCATGCATGGCAAGGATGGATGAGGTTGGAGGCTCACTGAGACAAGAGGCAGCACTCACATGGATTGGCCAGTGGTTTACCAGTGTGGAGGTACGTAGCTGTAGGTGGGGGTTCCTTGAGCCCTGTACGTTGGCACGGACACTGGATGTGCTCCGATGGCGGTGTGTTGGGGGGTGGTCAACAAGGTTCCTGCAGGGACACGGACAGACACTTGTCACAGGGCAGAGGAGGTGGCGCCTGAGGCTATGCTGCTCATCAAGGGGCAGGAACAGCATCGCTGCCTCCTTTGTCCTTTTCCATTTTCCCAGGTAATTCTTCTGCCTGCCAGACCTGACTCAAAGGTGTTGGACCACATGATTGAGATCAGCCAGCACCACAAAGAGAATAAAAACACCTGAAGCTCCAACAGATTTTCCATGCTACCTCTGGCCCTTAACCTTAAGGGCTTTCCTCGCTTTTTTCCAGTGTTCCTTGTTCCTAAAGAGCAGCAGCAGAGCTGGCAACAACCTGACATCTACCTGCTGAAAGCACTGGGCTTAACTGTGTATCACTGCACAGATCTGAAACAAACTGGAAGGGATGAGGGATACAAAGGGAGATGAGGAAAAAATCCCAACAGATTTCCAGGGAAAATTGAAATGAGCTTTTTTTTTTTCAGTCTGCAGCTGGTCAACAGAGGGATTTTAGGTCAGAATTTGCACAGTGCCTTCATAAGAAGGGAGAACACAGCCCCTGGACTACTCTGTTCTGGGAGTAACTGGGTGCTCAAACCAAATTCTCAGCTTCTGAGTATCTCTCTACAAATGTTATTAATGAAATTCTAACACATCCCACGTGCATTAATTACATTTATCCACTTCTCAATATAAGCAACAGTAAATCTCTCAGAGTGGTTCTTGTCACATCCAGGCTACAATATCTCTGCTTGGAATAGGGATTGTCCCCCATTACAGACTCCTATTTCACAGCTAATGCAGATGGAAAAGGATGAATGATCCATTTTGTGGCATAATTCAATATACAATCCTAAGAATTGTTAAGGAGAAAAATACAGGCTTTGGAAAAAATAAAGCCAGCCCTGATCTTAATGAACTATCAATTAATGTGCTAACAATTAATTGCAGTTAGAATCTGCACATAAAATGTGGAGGAACTGGGACAGATGAAACAAGGTAAGGCATTCATTTTGTCACACAAAAACATGACCATAAGTGTCTTAAAAAAAAGAGCTTGAGAAAAATACAACTGCTTTAGGATGGACCAACCTGGTTATTCCTTCACTTGTGCAACAGACAGAGGAAAGAACAATATATTTATAGATACAGAATAATATATCTAAGCATGTAGGAATGAGCCAAACCAAAGCTCCCCTCTTCTGAGTCAGATCAGGATTTGGGGCAAAGGAGCAGTGACCAGCAAGCAAAACCAGCAGGTGAGCTGTGAACACCCTGCAAGGCTGAGGCAGCACCTGGGGGAATTTTTTTGTCCCGAGGGGAGGTTTTTTTGTCAGAGCACGGGGAGGGCTCCCTGCTTACCTGCTGACATGGCCATGGTGGTGCCAGCGACCATGCCCATGGCCACGCCGTTGGTGCGGGGCGCGGCCACCGGGGCCGGGTAGATGGCCGAGGGGATGCTGTTGGGCTGCACCACCGTGGTGTGGTGGATGACGTGGGGCTGGGCAGCGTACACGGGCTGGGTGTAGTAAGCTCCCTGTTGGAAAAGGCAAGAAAAACATCCCACCATCACTCCAGGTTCTTTTGCAACCTAATGAGTCCTTGACTCTGGAATTCAAGCGCTGGTGGTTCCCATGGATGAGCTCCTGTGCCTGGAGACCTGAACCTGTGGATGTGTGGAATGGATGAGGAAGGAATCAACAGAGTCAATGCATCCAGGACAAACCATGCTGCCTCCCTTTGATGGGATGAAACAGGATAGAAACAACTGCTGGTGCAGAAAAAGAACAAGGGATTGGAAAAAAGGACAAGCCATGGTTCTTGGATGATGCCAAAGTGATTTGGTCCAGGAATTGCGTCATCTTCTTGGGTTTCCAACAAGGCTCCAAAATCCAGGCTGCCAAGTCTCACAGGGTTTTGAAAAAAGGGGAGAAGGATGCATGGGAATAAAAGGAGGCAACAGAAAAAGCTTCACATGCAAAGTAATGAAGGGCTTGAAATACTTCACATGCAAAGTAATGAGGGAGAGAACTGCTGTCCCCAGGACAGGCAGCAACTCTGTCAGGACCTGCAAACCAGGCATGGGTGGAAAGAAGACAAGGATTTGAATCAGCCAAAGGGAGATTTCACTGTGCATTACTGAAAGCCATTAGAGAACCTCTGAAGATCTGCATTTAAGGGGAGAATGAGGTTCAGGGCAACTATTCCATCACTTCTTTCTTTCAGGAGCTACAAAGATTCACAGGACAAATGGCAGATTCTGTGGCTGGGGTCAGAGAAGAGCCAGTGTGCAGGGGTGGGTTGGACCCCAATGGCTTACGCAGTTCCTGGTGACAGTGGAGCAGCAAGATGCTCCAGTCTCAGCCAAGCACAGGGAAATCTCTCCATAAGACTGTAGCTGCTGCAAAAGTTGATTATTCAAGATAAAAGAGGAGGAGAAAAGCCAGGGAAGTTGTCTCTCATTACTCTGAGCAGCTCAGGATTTTCAGTGGGAAGGGATATAAAGGCGAGACGGAGCTGCTTGGCCAGAGAGGCTTGCAGGAAGCTCAGGTTCTGCTGGGGCACTGCTGAGGGGCCAGGAGGTGGCACCTACCTGGGTGTACAGGTTCTGCTGTGGGTAGGCACTTCTGATGGGGTACATCGCGGTTTGGTAGGGGTTCGGAGACGGCGAGTAGGGAGGAGGGGCGTTGTTACTCTGGGTCGGTGGCACCTTGTAGGGAGTCCCCGCAGTGTACCCTGCCAGACACAAGAGGGTCCCAGTCAGGGCCTGCAATGGCTGCTCAGGGCTGCCAGGAGGTCTGGGAGAAACCACCCTGTGAGCAAATGGGCCCTGGAGACCAAGTGTGGGTCTCTCAAAGTGTAGGATGGAGAGGAGAAGTCAAGGCTCAGCCCAAGCAAAACACTCAAATATATTTAATTTATTTACTCCACCAATTAGAGAAGGCCGAGATTGCAAGTCTAATATCCCACATCATCCTCCAAGCACTGAAACAGTGCGAAGAACACACGGAGCTTTTAGGAACTCCCAAACATCTTCTCACCCCCTCCTGATTGCTGCAGATTGGAAAAATAGGTGTTAATTAACAAAGGGAATAGCAGTGACTCTTTTCCTCACATTAGTAGGAGAGCAACCAACTTTGAATGAGAAGTGGAAAACGTTTGAAATATTGATCAGTGCAGAAATGACACCTCCTCCATCAAGAGTCCTCCAGAAACCCAACACCCACAGACCAACCAACCTCCTGTTTTTCCACCTAATGGATTTTTTTCTCTATTCTGAACTCAATTTCTCAAACAAAGACCTCAGAGGCTGCCAGTTCTCAGCATCACACTTCATTTCTGAGGGGTGTCTAGAGGTGTGGACCATTTTGAATACCAAGACTTGCAGTTGTTTCCTGATTGATGAATCACGGACAATTTATCTCCTATATTAAAAAGGTATTAAAGATAATAACCCAGGCAGATGTAATCTGCTGTGTTTATAAACTGGGGAAAAAACAGAACAACCTGCAGGTAAAACAATGTGAAACCAAGGTTTAATGACACAAGATGATAGAGGCTCCTCTCTGTCTGGCAGATAATTTTAAAACCTAATTATGACTAACACCTTATTAGGATTAGGCTGGCGTGGCCCGTGCTGCTGCCGCTTTGTGGTTCAGCAGCAGCAAGCCTTTAAGCTCCAGCTTCTATTAAAATTGCTGATTAAATCCCTCATGTCACTCGAGAAATCTCAGCCTTATTGATCCTGCAGCTCACAAGTGGCCTGGATTGCACAGAAATGTTTTTCTATAAAAGGCTGCTTGGGGAGGGGGAAAGAGCTCAGTGGGGAATTTTGTGTTGCCATCGCCGCTTGCTTCCAGGGTTCACCACAAGCAGGAATCCTCAACTGAGCAAGGAACTGACTGATGTCCACATCCAGATTCTGCCCCTCTGCCTCCCTCAGTGAGACCCCACCTGCCTCCAGCCCTGTGGCCAACAGCAGAAGGAAGTGAAGCTGCTGAAGCCAGTCCAGAGGAGGTCACAGAGATGCTCCGAGGGCTGGACCACGCCCGGTGTACAGCTCCTACCCCAAGGAATGGTAGGGACATCCCTTTTCCAAAAGAAAGTCTCCCAAAGGATTTTTAAATATTTATTTTTAATAACTCTTTAAATATATATATATGTTTCTTCCTCTCACCTTGCTGTGTAATTGATTTAATTTAGTAGGAAAAAGGAGTCTGGAGTAGCTGGAAGGTGAAGAACACTGACCCCATACCACTCATGCCCCAGATTTAGCAGAGAACAGTAAGGCAGGGGCCAGAGGACACTCCACATACCAGGGAAAGCATCCAGGGTTTATCAGGGAGCTTATCAGCCCTCCTGGAGGCACTACTTGTCCTCTTCAGGGCTGAGATGACAAGGCTGCACTGGAAAAGCTTGTTTGACTGCAATCACTAAACAGCATCTCCTCCCCCTGCTCCTGCTCATCCAGCCTGGGTCACAAGGTGGGAGTTTCAACAGTGTTCCTTGAAAATCAGGCTTTATTTTGGAATTCTTTCCATTTAAGGGAATGAGGAATAATGTCCCTTTGGAGATAAACAGCTGTGAACAACCCCAGGTTGCTCCCAGGGATCAAACATTCAGCTAAGAGAGAGGTTTCACCTTCTCCACTGGAATTCCTCTGCAGGAGCAGCAGGAAGGTCAGTGCTCTCCTTTTCATGATCCTTCACGGTTTTAATCCATCAAAGCCAGGCTGGATGGGGCTTGGAGCAACCTGGTCTAGTGCAAGGTGCCCGTGGAGGTTGGAACAAGATGGCCTTAAAGTCCCTCCCAACCCAAACCAGTCTTTGATTCAGTGATCCCAAATAACCCTGTCCACCAATCAACCCCCAGCAGGGGAGGCAAACAGCCACAAACCAACCCAGTAAAAGCCCAGAAGGAAAGGTTTATTTACTGAATGCTGCAGAAGAAGCCTGGTAGGTTCTGTTCTCGGTGCCGGTGTCCACCGGGAGGTGGAAGGTGCCCTCGGTGGCACAGGACGAGGAGGTCTGGGGCCAGGCCTGCTTCATCAGAAGTGTGGCTTGAGTGGAGACAGAGAACAGGTGTCACACAGAGCACTGAGAGACAGCTTCCCACACTTAGGTCACATTGCAATCACCTTGCTAATCTCTTCCCCCCCAAGTTCCTACCCCCATGGAAGGGACATCACACCTTGGTCAGGGTTTGGAAATCTTCCTGGAGTCCCACTGCTGAGCAAAGATGTTTCACACCCTCCACATCTGCTCAGACTCTGCATTAACCCCCTCTGAAGGTACAGAGTACCTTCCAGTAATCTGGAGAGTCACAGGGCTGGAGATTGGGAATGAGGGATTGAGGAGGGTGAGGAGGAATTGGCCACTGGAGCCACAGTCTGCAGCAGCACAACACATCCTAGCGGATGGAAACCCACTTCCCAGGGAATGCAGGGAAGCACTGCTGCAGGTCTGTGCTCCACCAAACCCTCCTGAGACTCTCCTGCCCTCAGACAGGAATGGGGAGCATGGAGGACAATGCAGTGCTGCTTTACTGGCCATTATTAGCTGTGGACACACTCATGGGTGTGAGATCCACCTGGATGCTGCTCCACTGCTGGTGATGTGGAAACCTGCTCCTCCCTCCTCCTCCTCAAACTGAAAACCAAGGGGTTTGTGGGAAGGCAGAGATTCAAGCCCAATTTCTCCTCTACTCAGTGACTGATCATTTTCTGCTCCAAGTCTCTGCCCTCTCCCAAAGGTTTGGGAGTTATTAAGGATTTCCAGGCTGCCTTGCTTTATTTTCCATGGTAGGCTGCACTCAGGAACATCACACCAGAGAGCAACTTCCAGCACTGCGACAGAAACATTCCTTCACTTATGCTTTTATTCAGAAGCAGATTCATTTTTGCCTCTGGATTTCACAGAGGTTTTAATCTCTGAGACTGATGAGACAATTCATTCCAATGTTACACGAATCCTTCCTCTGTGCTTTTCCCTCTCCACATTAAACCTGCCACAAAATCAAGGCAATTTGGGTTGGAGATGGCTGGGAGATTGCCATAGCTCTACGTGTTCTTTATTAAATCATGGATCCTTGGAGAATCCATCACTTAAAACTACACAAAAGGTGGATCAAGGAGGCTTCCAGGAACATTAAGGCCTCCTGTCCTTTGTAATAACCCACAGGGATCACAATCCAGCCATGACTATTTAATATCATTTAAGGGTTATCTCCAGTCAGTGTCTTCTGAATTTAGTTTATCCTCTCACCTAAATATAAACACAATAAAGAGTTTTTATTCATTATCAGTTTAACCCCTGGCAAATCAACCAGTGGGAAGTGAGCAAACAATGTAAGCTGTGAGTCTCTGAAGCACTGGGACTGCTTCTTTTTCCTGACAGGACCTTTAGGCGAGGTGGGAATGTTCAGGACATATTTTAAGTGGAAAAGACAAAAATATGAACCCTTTCATACCATTGTAGGATATCTTGCTTCTCTCTGACAACCTCATTTGTGATGGATACAGCCTCCAGCCCTGAATGAAGTTTGTAATAAGCTTAATTCCCCAGGCAGTCTCGTGCCTGAGTGCCTCAGAACG
Organism: Toxostoma redivivum; assembly: GCA_013397375.1. NCBI lineage: Eukaryota > Metazoa > Chordata > Aves > Passeriformes > Mimidae > Toxostoma > Toxostoma redivivum. The sequence continues at coordinate 330,108 of VXBI01014065.1, read as the reverse complement.
ATGGGAACATTTATCCTTGGAAAGCCTTGTTAAGCACTATAGGATATTCACCTCTCCAGACCCCACAGCACCCCTTAGGGGACCCAGTGGTGTCCCCAAAGGGTTGGTGGCACCTCTAGAGGATGGTTCAGAGCACTGCTGATGCTCCAATGAGCCTTTCCTCCAGGCAGGATCCAGAAGCAGGAATTGGAGCCTTTGTCCTGTGCCACGACATTCCCACACAGATCCCTAATTTCTGAGGCTGATTTTAGTTCTGCTCTGTAAGGGCACTACTGCAAAGCCATTACTTCTGCCCTGCATTATTAATAAACACAGCTCCAGCCTCAGCCAGCCTCCACGAGCAGAGTGTGTGTCCTACTTTCAGGAAAATAAAAAGGGAGGCTTTAATGAAGGAAGTTAAAACAAAACAACCATGAGGAAGACAGAATGCCTGCGAGGGAACATGCACCAGGCTTAATGAAGACATACATAATTTTATTTTTTTTTAATTGTGTCTCTGCAGCAGAGTGATTTTAGATGCTCATTTGTGCATACTTAAAAGGGATTCTTTAAGAACAGTGTCCTAAAAAACCAGGCCTATTGCAAGTCTGAATTTGCAATGCTGGAGTTTTGCCTTGTGTCTCTGCCTCTAAAAACGGTGGAAAAATGCAGCAGGAAAAATCACACAAGGCAGGAACTTGAAGTGGAATGGAAAGGAATTGATAGAATCACAGAACATCCTAAGTTGGGAGGGATCAACAAGGATCATCATGCCCTTGCTTGTAGAGTTCCTTGGAATAATCTGGGGAATAATTTAACACATTTTGGGCTCAAACACCAGCAAATATCCAGTAGAAACCTGGCACTGGGAGAGGGAGAAATCAAGACTGGCTCCAGTTACCATTTCCATTTCCCCACTGGAGGACTGGATCAAGGGGACTCCAGACTTCTCCAAGTTCCTCTCCTTGTTTCCTTCTGATGCTGTTACAAAGCTTAGGTCACAACATCATTTAATTTCCCAAGTGAATTCCAGGATTTTGGGAACCATGAGAGGAAGAGAAGAGCATGAGCATCGCTGACTTGCAGTGAAGCATCAGGGAGTGTTTGGAGAACATCAGGGACAAAAGTGGGATTTGAAAACTGGAATTATCTTTGCTTAGGGGCTGACTTTGCATGGAATCCAGCAAAATTCAGGAGGTTTGAGGCAAGAGACATCTGCGAGTGAGCAGGAGCATGTTCAGGGTGGAGCAGAGAGGGTGATTGAGCTGGGACAGAATGGTTCTGTCCAAGAGACCTTGCTTGCAGTTACATCCCAAGAATTCAGAAACCACAAGCTCTTCCCACTCTTCCCAGCCTCTATTCCAAGCAGTATTGAGGGGCATGTTTCCCTGGTTAATCTCCATATGGAGAATCAGATGAACCCTTGGATTGTGGTTGCTTTTTAGTGAGCTGGAGGGATTTCTGCCACCTCCTTCCCAGGCTGGGAGCTTTGGAACAGGGCCTTGTCTATGGACAGCATGTTCAGGAGCAGTAATTCTGCTGAGAACATGCAACATCTCTTTCTTTTTTAGACTCAATGTCTAAAATCCCTTAAAAACATATTTAGAATTACTCTGCTGCTTCTGAAGTCCAAGATTTTAACCCCCAAGCTGATTCCCAGTGTGTTTGAAGGACACCAGGAGCACATTCCTCTCCAGGTTTTTTCCAGCCTCCTGTGTGACAGCAGCTCCTTCAATTTGAGGAAACACCCTCTGTACTGATGAAGGTTTTAAGTCAGCCACTGAACCACAGAATTAGCTCAGCCCAATTCCATTTAACACAGTTGAGGATGCTGTCACTCTGTCACATGTCCCCACTGCTGGGAGATTTTATGGCACTTCTTTTCCATCAGTTAGCTCTCAAAATCTCTTATTTTTTTTCCTCCTGGAAGTCTGCTTTCCATTGAGAAGAGACCACTGAGTGTGGTGCTGGGAAGTCCTGAGCAGCAGAGTCTGCTCCTGCTTCCCAGAGTGGTTAACATGGTTTAATATCATGCTGTGATATTAAATTGTATTGATTTCAAGAGCTGTAAAAATTGTTTATAACAGAACCACAGAATGGTTTGGGCTGGAAGATACCTTAAGGACAATCCAGTTCCAACCCTGTGCCTTGGGCAGGGACACCTTTACCTAAACCAAACTGGCCTCATGATTTATGGGAAACCCTATAAAACTTTCAGCATTTTCATTCCAATTTTAATTTCTGAGTTTTAATCTTCATAGTTTCCTCACTAGTTCAGTGCTTGGCTGTGTTACCTACTGGAAGGTTTTTATTTTCCATGCAAAACCACCTGTTAGGTCTTTGGACATCAGGAGATTTCCAAGATGGAAATTATTAAATGGTGTCTAAGATGTACAAGAAGCACTAGAGAGTCCCCCAGAAATCCCTAGCCTGCAGTGATTTGGGGCTTCTTCTCACTTCTGCCTGCATGACTGGGGACAAGTGACATTTTATAATATCCAGGCCAAAATGCTGGAATGCTGCAGTATTTACATTCCTGGCTGAGCAGGGAAAACATTGCCAGCCTCTGGCAGGACAAGATAGTAATAAATTTATGGGCTTTTTCTTATCCTATGGAGTTGTTTTCATTCAATTCCTCCATTGTTTTATCCTTCAGGGGAATTTGAGGGTGGCCAGCACAAATCCAGGGGAACAAAAATTGTTTCATGTTCCATGTTAAGGCTTTAATGGGAAGAAATGCAGCTAAAGACCTTATTAAAAGCACATAAACCCAAACAAAACACAACAGATCCCTTCCAGAATCACCCACAATAAACAGTTTTATGGAATATGTGTAAACTGTGATGTGGAGAAGACAAAACCAAAAGATTTTGGCAACAAACCCCTCATTCCTGTTTCACCAGCCTTGGAAAATGCCTGAGCCTGGGGATCCACTGATTTTATGACAACTGGGAGACTGAAAACTTGGCAATTAAGGGGAGTGTTTAGCAAGACTGGCACAAAGTCCAGCTTTGTGTTCCTTATGCAAGCAGCTCTTCCTGCTGCACATGGAGCTCAAAAGGCAGCTTCTTTTGGAAGTGTTAAAATGTTTTTTAGGAATGTTTTGAGGCCTTTTTCAGTATTTTTACCTGGGGCGTAGCCGGGGCTGCTGGTTGGATACATGTTGGGATTGTAGGCTGGGGCAGCAGTGGGATAGCCTGTTGGATAACCTGAAAGGAGAGAAAGAGAGGAATTAGGATTTTATCAATCAAGCAAGCAAGGATGGCACCCCTGAAAAGCAATAAACACCCTGTGTGAGCATAGAGGCCAGCAGGGGAAAACACAGGTGGATTTTCTGTGAGAATGGGAAGGACCATGTCACATGTGACATATTTCACCTTCATTCCTTTAGGAAACAAGGATCAGAATGCAGAATGCAGGTGTGCTCACTGTGCTTTGGAGGAAACTGCTGGGAAAATCCATACTCTGAATCTATGAAATTCCATACTCATGGAATTCAGGTGCAAAACCCCACTGGCACAGCAATACTGGAAAGGTTTTCCTGAGCTGCTTGGCAGCACTTTGAAGGGCTCAGCACTTGCATTAAGCAGAGTTTCTTGCTGAAGGGAAGGCAGGGATCCTGCAGGAAAACATGCCAGCCTTGTATTCACCCATGGCTGCACAAGTGCCATTCCCAGGAGGGAATACCTGCCAGGCCACCTGGAAGGAACACACTCGGACCCTTTGGAGCCACACAGGGTTTAATGGGCACTTTGGGGAAGGTTGCAGAGCATCCTCAGCTTGCATCAGCCTCACTCAGAGAGGTCAGAGGGAGTTCAGGGAAATTGTGTGATGGAAGTGAGGGGCTGGAATTCATGGCACACCCCAGAGCCTGTGTGCAGCCCCACAGCGCAGGTGTCCAGTATCCAACTTGATTGGAAATTCCTGTCCTTTGTGGAGACCACAAACACAACCTGTGCACCTCAGTCTGCTCCTTTTCCACACAATCACACAATGTCCTGACCTGGAGGGGACCCACAGGATGATCCAGCCCAACCCCTGGCCCTGCAGACACCCCAACAATCCCACTCTGGGCACCCCTGGCAGCGCTGTCCAAACACTCCTGGAGCTCCCTGGGGAGTCTGGGCAGTGCCCAGCACCCTCTAATATCCAACATAAACCTCCCTGGCACAGCTCCAGCCCTTCCTTGGGGTCCTGTCACCAGTCACCATTTTGCTTTTCATTTCCTTCAATTTCCTGCAAGTTAACACCTGAGTAACTCCATCCTTCTTATGTGCTGCTAAGTGCATCCCCCTGGCAGAGTGAACAGGACATGTTAATCCTGCTTTGCTGGTGGACAATTTGGCTTTTCTGTCAGCACCCAGTTTATCTGTGTGTCCTCTTGGCCATCATCCCAGAGCAGAGCCAATGGAATGACCCTTGGAGAGGATTTCCATGCCAAGCCCCACTGATCCTGGCTCTTGGCTGCCAGCAAAGACTGGAAGGAGGCAATTACCAGTGGATTTATACCCATCTTTTAAAATATTTTATTTTATTAAATAAAAGCAAGCATGGGTTGGTACTTTCCTCTTCTGAGCACCAAAAGAGCCACAGCACACTCCCCCCCTCCCATGCCCCAAATCCCACTGCTATAAACCCTGGCACCACTGACTTCTGTGGCAAAATGTTGAGGTTCATTTGAATAAATCTAATTCAACAATCATGACCACTGTACTGGAATAAATGACTGGATGTTCTACCCTCTCATTTTCATCAGTGATATATTTGGCTTCTAAATCAGGTTAATTAAAATTTGCTGTAGTTAATGTTGGATAAGCAGCAGTTTAACACATTTTTTTTTAAGGCTACACAGAACTATGTTGTCATACCCAGGAATATCTAAAGCCTTTCAGCAATCAAGAAGCTCCTTAGAAAGTTAGTTGCAGATGCAGTGATTGCAAGCAGAGCATTAATGATGAGGATCTTAAATCAGAAATATCATCAGAAATATCTCTTCCCTCCAGTTCATTAGAAGATAACCATGTCTTTTCCAGGACATTCATTGCTCCACATTCTTCCTGTTTCCTCCTGACAATCTGGCCAGGGGTGCTAAAACAACTCCAGCTCACTTCTTGAAGTGTATTTTCCCTAAAATTCTCCCACCTGTGTTTCTCCATGGGGTTTTACCATTCTTGGCACATGCTTTAGTGGAATCCCAGACTGGCTGGGGTTAGAAGGGCCCCCAAAGATCACCCTAATTCCAGCCCCCTGCCATGGGCACAGATGATGATGGCTGTGTGTGCCACGGTGTCAGGAAGTCCCTTGCTCATTTGCAAAAATCTCTTGGGGCTCCAAGATGTTCTTCTGAGCTTTTGCTGCTGGAAAATCCCCCCAAATAAGCCCTGAATCCCAGAGACTGCTGCAGCCTTAATACCAATCCAAATTAACAGTCCTTAGTCACCAGCCATGACAAACACAATCCTGTGGAGTCACACATGTTTCACCTGTGCCCTCTGAGGTGCCACCAGCACTTGCCCACTGTCACATTCAGGAAATAAACCTCCTTTACTCAGACCAAAATTTGCAACATTGGGGTTATATATATACACATATATAAAAAGCCTGGAATAAGTGAAACCACAGTAAAAGTGTGGCTTTGGGAAGATTTTCCATCCAGACAAATATTGAAGGATTTATTTCAGGCAGATGGAGGCAACTGTGTATTTATAGAATCACAGAATTGTTTCACTTGGAAAAGACCTTCAGGACCATGAGGTCCAGCTGCACCCCAGCACTAACCCATGTCCCCAAATGCCACATCCACACCTATTTTAAAACCCTCCAGGGCTGGGGACTTGGTTGGTCTTCCTTTCTTTTTTTTGGGGTTTAGTTTCTGCTTGGCAGGACTCTTCCTTACTGTGGTATCTTTTGTTGTTCTGAAGGTGAGTTATGGCTGGGCTTGCATTCATTTCAGCTCAAATAAATACGATTTCTATCAAGGAAGCTTTAATAGCTTTGGATGCAAAAAGAAGCCCTGGTCTGCACTGTCTTCCACTCTGATCTCATAAACTTTGATAAGTGCTGACCTCCAGCAAGAAAACTTGTCCTTTCTATTTTAAGGCAAAGCAGAGATGGGAAAGGTACAGGAAAATTAATGTAGTTTGCTCCTTTTTTTGGACATAGTGAAAAATAAGAAGGTAGCAGAATCTGGGACAATTTGTGCCAGAAGAAACATGCCTGGAAATTCCCAGCACTCAAAATCCAGCAGGTTTAAAAATACATGAACCATTTTTTATTTAGCAGGGCCTGTTGTGATTGGACAAAGGGAAAGGTTTCAAACTGAAGGAGGGTTGATTCAGATTAGATATGAGGAAGATATTTCTTACAGTGAGGGTGATAAAACATTGGCACAGGGTGCCCAGAGCAGCTGTGGCTGCCCCTGGATCCCTGGAAGTGCCCAAGGCCAGGCTGGACAGGGCTTGGAGCACCCTGGGATAGTCGAAGGTGCCCATGGCAGGAGTGGGATGGGATGACCTTTAAAATGTCTCTTCTGACTCAAAACTACTTCATAGTCCTATAATTTTTATATCTTAGTGGTTTTGAGCCTTTATGATTTGTTTGTCAGCTCTTCTTCATCCCCTAAATAATCCCAAATCAGCTCCCACATGGAAGCAAAAGCTGTGGTCCCTCATGATAGTCCCCATGTGTTACATTCCCTTGGGTACAAAGTCTGGATCCAACAAGAAGGAATGATCTCAGGAGAGGTGACAACACCAAAGCACCTGGCATCCTGCTCTGATTGTCCCTCTGGAAAACCTAAGAGACCTCCTGTGAATTCCTGTTCCTGCAGCTGACACTGCTCCCTTCCTGCCATGTCTGTCCTGCCTCATCACCTTGAATGAAAAATAACAGCAAGAGGCTCAAACCCACTTGACATGCAAATGTCAGGAACAGAAAGAAAATATCCTTTACTTTCTATGGATCTGCACATGACAGGACTCTGCCAGGCTTGAGGCCTTGCAGTGGTGCAGAAGGAAAGTGAGATGAAAAATATTGAACAAAATTTATTAGATTCTTCGAAGAAGAAATTCAAAGTTGTTTTGTGGCTTATTTTAATTTAATATCATCTCCACAATCAATAGGAGTAAGAAAGGCAGTGTTCATTTAATCTCCTCCCCAAGGAAAACACAGCACTCCAGCTCTGGGAAGCACTGGCTGAGCTGCATTAAAAATTACTACACAATAACTGTGCAAAGCCAAAAGCACACAGGGCTGCATCAAAGAGGAATTTAAAAGCCATCTTTAATTTTTCATGTATCAAAATCATCTAAATAACACCCAAAGAACGACAATACACAAGTGCTAAGGCTCTGAAGGTTCTCTTGAAATTCTTGAAAGAGAATTTGCTTCTCCTTGGCTACAGAGCCCATGCTTTGGTCCATGTTTCAGCCTCCCACCCACTGGGAGTTGTCACTTACAACACTGAATTCCAGAATGTGCCATTTCCTTTTTTTTCAAGAGTAGTTTCATTGACCGTTATCTGATCAAGGCCTTAATTGCTACAAGCAGCTGACATGAATTTACAAGACAAAATCTTCTCCTTCCTTCTTTTTCTTCGTGAGTCTGGAACAGTGCAGACTCCTGAAAGTGGCTGTGCCACAAGGATTTTTACAGGGACAGATGATAAAGTCGCTTATCTAAGAGCAGGACAAAGCACTGTAAAGCCACACTTCAACTCCTTGAACTGCCAACTTGCTGCAATTGAGAGCTCATAAACCACCAGCACTCCCTGGAAGGAAAAGCCAGGCAGCCACACAAACCTGTCCCTCTGGTGGCATTCATTGCTCCCAGGTGAGTAAATGCTGGATTCCAGAAACCTGGGGTTTTTGAGCTTTCTGTGCTTTCTGGCACTGACCCCCTGGAGAACACTGCTTTTGACCTGAGGCCTTGGAGAAGGCTTCTAAATTTAAGTGATTAAGTTAAAATCATGGGTGTGTAGTTAAATAGAAGTGTGTGCTTTCACATAGTAAAGGGTTCTAAACTTGAGGTTTTTATAATATAGTAATAGGTATGGGACAAGATGGAGAATTTTGGGTGGTGTCTTTTTTGGTGTTCATCTTCCTTCTTCTTCATGGGTTTCAGGCAGTAGTTTCTGATTGAACAGAGTGTCACACTGAAGGTCACAGAAGTTAGTTATTAGGTCAATAGTATAAATAATATAGGTGTTAATTCTCTATTAGACTGTTTAACTTTAAAAGACCTTGTAGCAGCAGGATCTTGCTCCATTTTGCTTATTTCTAGCAGGTGGCTAGAAGTGCTGCTGAACTTTCTGTACTTCTTAATAAGATTTAATAAACAACCAAGCCTGAACACAAGAAAATCAGTTTCCTTCATGTATTTTTGAATCCTAGCTCTAAGTAAAAACAGAAGAAACTAAAACACACCACTAATTAAATAGTGCAAAACTCCCACCACTGTTACAGGTAAATATGAGAGATTTGTTGCCCATGGCTGAAGCCATGTGGATGTGGTGCTTGGGGACATGGGGCAGTGGTGGCTTTGGCACTTCTGGGGAAATGGTTGGACTCAGAGGGCTTTTCCAACCTGATCCTGTGATTCAATCCTCCCTCTAAAGCCCGTTAACTTCTGTCCACCCCTTTGTTTCTGCTGAGTGACGGCTTTGAAGCTGCAGCAGCCCCAGGAACATTTCTGCTTTATGATCACCTCCTCAGGTCAGCCAGATGGAGCCAAAGCATTTTCCCCTGCAAAAAAACACTTTCATGTTCTATTTTAAGCCCTTCCAGCATTTCTCATTCTTTATTGCCCAGCCCTCAGAAACTCTTCAAAAATAGGATTTACAAGCACCTTCTCAGGACAAAAACGTGAGAAACTTCATGCAGCTGTAAATCCATTCCCTTTAGAGCGATTGGGAATTTATTCCTGCAGAAAACCACACGTTGGGAAACGAATGCACAGATTTGGTACTTGAGGAATTACCCCAGAAGCGAGAAATGAGAGAGCAGACACCATGTAGGCTCCCTGGCACAGCTCCACCAAAGCTTCCACCAGCCAGACTTGCAGCAAAGGCTCTTGAACGCTGATTGCTGGGAGCAGTGACACCGGAAAGAATGTGCCTGGTGATGTGCTGCAGGGGGGACACAGGGAAAAGAGCTGACAAGGACATCTGGGAACTCATTCTGCATGGGAAACCAGCCTCCAGAGATGAAGAGCTCCAGCACTTCCGAAAGGACTTGCAGCAGGGGTGTCATCAAAGCTTGCTTGCTCATGGCACAAGCCAATCTTGTTCCAGAAGTATTTTCCCAGCCTGCCTGGCTCCTCACACAGCTGCAGAGCTCTGTTCATCTCCTCCTGCCTTTTGGGGAGCTGTCCCCAGGGAATATCCCTTGGCACGTGGCATTTAGGGAGGTGACCTCTGAGCAGCTTCTTATATAGGGCATTGCCAGACCTTCCCTGCTCAGTGTGGGAACTGTTTAAAACATCTCTGGGTGAATCCTGCTCTGCCAGCTCAGGGCAGGAAGGACAGGATAACTTTTCCTTCCTTCCCTCATCACACTAATCCATTTGTGTGATGGGACACATTTCCATGGCAAGTTCTACCCAAACCTCTCCTTGGACAAGCAGCCAGGTAAATGCACCTGGATGCTGCAGGAGCCCAGGGGCTGGAGCAGGTTTCATTTCCCACTGATCATCCCACATAACCACAGCTACCCCATCACTCACTCGCTGCCTTGCCATGAAACTATTCCAGCCCACTCATGCTAAATGGATGTAAAAATAGAGGAAAAGCTGAAAGCAAGGGTGGGACTGTTCTGAACAGCAAGTTAATGGATGGTTGAGAATCCAGCATTTCTGAAGGCTCTGAGAATAATAAATACATTTGTTCTCATGAAAAAATGCCACCCCCTTATTACTGTTTCAAGCCTCATCAGCCCAAGAGTGGAGCAGTCAAATGAATGTGGATGAACCAGACACAGCAACGGCTTTAAAAAAAGATTTGCTCTCACATTTGACAATCTCACTTCTGGAGACCTTTTACAGTTGATTCTTTTTTCCCCTGAAGGGTCCTTCCCTTTATATCAACAGCAAATATTTCCTGCTCATTACCCAGAGCCATGCAAAACCAACCTTCCACTATCCCAGGCTGCTCCAAGCCCTTTCCAACCTGACCATGGACACTTCCAGGGATCCAGGGACAGCCACAGCTTCTCTGGTACCTACACTCCCTGGGAGGAGTTCCTTCACTCCACCTCCACATTCCCAGGATTGTGAAGACATTACACAGGGGGAGGCAGGCTCCCCAGGAGGGGAGGCAGCTCTGGACTTGCAGAGCGGAGGATGAGGAAGGAAGAGTGCAGGTCCTCCCTGGTGAGAAGATGTCTGTACCTCCTTCTGTCTCCTTCCTCTCCCTCCCCAGGATCACAGCTTGATCCAGAGGATGGTGAATTCCATTTATGTGAAAGCACATGTTCCTTAAGGAATTTTCCTTATGGGTTATTCACATTTTACATAGCAAGCACAACACTTGGATGAGGACAGGAACTCCACAGGCATCACCCATAACACAGCCAGAGAAACCCAACCACCCCAAAACCCTGACAAAACCTACAGGAATCGGGCAGGAAATATTTCCTTTTGATGCCCATTTCCTGTATATTGCTGGGAGTGGCAGAGGTGCCTCTGGCATGGGCTGATGGAGGGAAAACCTCCAGTCCCTGGAAGGACAGCTTGGACACGTGACACTGCCTGTTTGTCTCCATTCCACAGGGTCACAGTGTTGACACAATGGGGTCCTGCCTGCCTGCAGGAGCTTTTCCCAGCTGGAGGTCAAAGACAAGGGAATGGATGGTAGGGCTGCCTGCCCTGAGGTGCTGCAGAATCCTGGCTGCTTGGGAATTTGGCTGGGCAAGCGATGATTTTGCACAGAACTCGGAGCTCTTCCATGGGACTTTGAGGTTGCACGATGCCATACATCAGCTGGAAGCTGCTTCCTTCATCATGCCAGGAATTAGGAGAATTTATGACCCCAAAAAGATATTAAGACAATGACAGAAGCACTGTTTTGGACACACATTGCCTTGATTTTCTCTTGCTCAGAACAAACTTGCTTTCAGACCTGTTTTTAAGGTTCAATACGTTGCAAGCTGTTTGACAAAAGAGAGTCTTATTTCAATTCCACCTCAGTCTTACTTCCCACCTCCATCCAAAACAAACCTCCCAGGCCTTACTGCAGCTGTCTGGCTATGGGATGCATTTGGATGAGCAAAACTCATCCTGAAAACTAGGAGCAACTGTCCAAAAATATTAGAGAGATTGTTGATTGCTTAGTGCACACACTATAAATAAACCAGAGTGACAGAACTTGTCAGACTGTCAATCAATATCACTTCTGGACCAGAGACATGTGTCACATCCTCTCCTATGTTCAGACAAGGCTCTGTGGGAAAGAAGTTCTGGAGAAAGGTTTAAGTTATGCAATATTGATTCCCCTTGCAATGGTTTACTTCATTCATATTTGAAGAATCTGAAGTAAGATATGAACAGCCCCTACTGATAAAATAAAAGGGTGTGTTGCTCCACAGAAAGTGGAAGCCTGAGATAAAGAAGCTCCTTTGCAGCTTTTTTAAAATACTCAGCTGTGGCTCAACCTTATCCAATAATGTTGCCCAGGGAAATACTCAGCTGGGAAGATTTAAAATAAACTAAGATGGCAGAGGAGTGCTCAGCTTGAAACAGGCCATGTAGTATTAGAATCTCAGGATGGTTTAGGTTGGGATGGACCTTAAAGCCCATCCCATTCCCTCCACCTTCCACTGTCCCAGGGTGCTCCAAGCCCCATCCAGCCTGGCCTTGGACACTGCCAGGAATGCCTTAATTTGCTTTTCAATCATGAATTCGCCATTTCCCTGACTTTGTGGAGGGTGAGCAGAGCCTCACCTGGATGCTCCTGGTCTGCTCAGGCAGAGTTTTTATGGCAGCTCTAGAGGGGTGTGAAGGCCCTTTCTGGAGGAGCTGGGAATGGAAATGCAGGCAGGATTCCACGCTCTCCATGCCCTCAGGTTGTAGGTTACAGCAAGATATTTACAATAACTGCTCAGGAAGCAGCCCTTTGTGATGTCCAAAATTCACTTGTTCATCTGGCTAATTCTCACCCCATCCTTTCCAGCTCTGCTCCCAAGCCAGGAGCTAAAAAGACCATCAGCTCAAGCCCCAGTGTTTTGCTCCAGCTGTAATTCCTGCTCTGTCACAGACAGAGTAGTCCATGCAAAACCTCCTTTCCTCAAGGAAAGGCAACTGCTCCAGTCTGCATTCATGATGCCTTCCTAGTGCCTGGAACTGGGAATTTGTCCCTATTTTCTGTCTATCATAATTTCTTTTTCCTGCCAAGTTGGTGTTTGCAACAACTGGGTGCAAAATAGAATCCTGGAATGGTTTGGATTGAAAGAAGCGATGGGAAAAAAACTCCTTGCTTTTAGATTTTCTCATTCAAAATGCTTGAACTGAATTTGCCAGGTTTGGAACTGCCTTAAAGAATGGTATTCCAGGTGTGTGGCCAAAGCCAAGGTGCCCAGCACTGCCCTGAACATGGTCAATGATTAACACAACAGAAACTGCCTGGTAATTAATCAATTAATCAGTAATCAATCAATTATTTGACTAATTAAGTCTAACATTGTCCTGGCTCCCATCTCTGCTTTTTACACCCCACTTTGTCCTCTGGCACTGGCAGCATCCTCCTGATTTCATCTTTCACTCACACCCTTAAACAACATCTCTGGGGACACCAAATTTCCTATTCCAGCTCATTTTAGTAATAGGCAACTCCAGAACAGTCAAAAAACAGTTACAAATCAAATTACTGCCTCAAAGGGCCAGTTTCAAAGCATGAGCATAGTGATTTTCATTTGCAAAGATAAAAATTCAAAACAATAAAATGTTTAGGGTTACAAGAAGAGGCCAAACTCAAGGAAGACTCAGGTTTAGGGATCACAACAGCCTTAGATATTGAAATTTTTAAATGCTCATTAACTTTCAAATGTCCATATGGTATTTTGGACATTTTGGCCTCAGACCAGAGAAATGAACTGCTCTCAAATCCATTGGCTATGGACAAACACAGCAGCAGATGGAGCACACGGAGAATATTAACAAAAGCAGGTTTTGGGTGTTAAAAGTCTTAATGGGTCTCTCACATATATTTGGGCCAGGAGAATGGATTCAAATTGTGCTTGGGGGAAGCTGAGAATCCCTAATATTTGAACTGGCAAAACTCCACAGTGCTGTTTAAAAAACGGCTCCGTTGGAAATAAAATCTGATTTCACCAGCTTGGAAGTGCAAAGGTTCTGTCAGAAAGGCAGCAGGGATACACTGATCCCACTAAGATCCCTTATCTCAAGGTTTTGTTATTGATTTTCCAGCCAAGAGCTGGCATGAGATGGCCTGGCTGTTACACCTTGAGAACCTCACCAGCTCCTGCCCAACTCATCAAAATCCAGGGAGGAAGAACAGCACTGGAATCACAGGGCCGTGCAGCATTTACTACTTCTGGTTCATAAAGTGAATTTTTCAACCCCTAAAGAAGTGTTATAAACCATGCTCATGCCCTGTAATCCCTCTCCTAAAAAATACCCCACAAACCCAGCTAATTTCTGGGAATACTTGAATTAGAGTTATGTCTTTGCACCAGGTGTTCTGCTAGAGCATCTCATCACACAGCTTGGGAAGAAAAACAATAACTACAAAAAAGCAAATAGAAATCTCTTCCCTCCACCCTGTAAATATTTTATTCCTTACAAAAAGCCTGGAAGAAACTCCAAATATAATAAACCTCACAGCTAAAGGGTGACAGCCTGGGATGTTTTACCACAGTTTTCATTTGCTTGATTTAAAACTAGGATTTCTACCAACTCAGCAAAGCAATTACTAATTAAGTAAATTACATTTTATCATTGAGGTGCATCCTCCTGCTTGCTCAAGCAGGTGAAAAGTTATAAATTCATGGCAGCCCCTCTTTTACTTGTTTTTGACACAGGGAAGCAGGCAGGCTTGTTTAAAAAAAAATCCCAAGATTTGCGTGGGGCAATTATTTCACATGGATAACTGGGACTCTCAGGATGGATGGCAGATGGAGAGCAAGGGAGGAGGATGGAAAATTTCTCCATGAAAAGGATTGTCCAGGCTGCCCAGGGAAGTGGAGGAGTCCCCATCCCTGGAGGGATTTAAAAAGAACAGGTTGCTCAAAGCTCCATCCAAGCTGGCCTTGGGGACTTCCAGGGACAGGGGGAATTAAAGCTCCTTGGGGGCTCTTCATTTTAGAAGGGCAATGCTGGGCTGTGTTTAGGGAATAGTTGTGACTTGAACATCCTCCAAGGATTTGGGGATTTTGGGGATTCTGTGCTGTGCTCCTAACAATCCTCTCAGGAACTCAGTCCAGGAGCCGATTTCTCGGCAGAAACGTGGGGACCTGGCAAATCCAAAATGAGTCACTGTACTGCAGGTAGTGAGACTGCCTTAAAAATAACACACCCAGCGTGGCTGGGAAACAGCAAAAAGGATCAGCAGTTCCCTCCAGGAATAGCAAATTAGAGTAATGGACTGGGATGGAAAAAGGGAGAGGGGAAAAGAGAAAAGCTCAGAAGTTAAAGGAGTGAAAGGCACGATGTCAAGCAAAATAAAACCAGAGGGTTCACATCAGCCCCCTTCTGTACTGGGGGCTGCTGGGTTGAAAAATGAGCTTAAAAAAGGGAAGATGACTAATTATGGTTTGGGACTCAGAATATCAGCAGGCTTCAGTTTCACCAGCAGAACCTGAGGGATGATTTAAGTGAGGAGCGTAGATAAGGAGAGGGAAGAGGCATCCAGGGGAATCTCTCGGATGGAATTACAAATTGTTACCAAAAAAAACAACAGTATAAAATTGCCATCAATTCATGGTATCAAATATATTTCACAAAGTATTGTTTGAGGCCCTTGAAAAATAGCAGCATATTCACTGAAGTATGGATTATGGAGAGAATCATTGAATGGTTATTGGAAGGGGACATTAAAGCTCATCCTGTTCCACCCCCTGCCATGGGCAGGGACACCTTCCACTGTCCCAGGTTGCTCCAAGCCCCAGTGTCCAGCCTGGCCTTGGGCACTTCCAGGGATCCAGGGGCAGCCACAGCTTCTCTGGGCACCCTGTTTTTTCTACAGAGCCAAAACTCCTGGCAGGTTTTGTCTTCTGCCTAAAAATATTAACAGGAACAGTCGAGAAATAATCGGCCAAGGTTGTGTCTACATTTAAAAATAACTAAAATAAGTAAAATAAACCAAGTTTGTATTTATCCTGGCACAGCACAGAGTCCCTCACCAATACTTCTGTAGGCAGTGGTGCTGTTTTCCCTTTAGATCCCCTGAAATCCTCCTCTGCCTGGATTTGTGCCTCCCACTCCATCTCAGCACATTGGAGACCTCCCATCATCCACAAAGTCCTGGTCTACTTCCAATCAAGGCAAGCTGAAACAGCATCTATTTTATTGGATAGGGTTATTTTAAAAGCTCTCTGTAAAGAATGCATTTAAATTATTCTAAATCCTCAGCTCTATAAAGCACTGAGACAATTCCTCATCTCTAAGCTCTTCATGGATTCACACATTGCACACATTGCCTGGAGAAGCTGTGGATGCCCCTGGATCCCTGGAAGTGCCCAAGACCAGGCTGGACATTGGGGGTTGGAGCAACCTGGGACAGTGGGAGATGTCCCTAGCTGTGATGGCAAAGGAGGCTCATGGCCTAAAGAAATCAGCAATTTCCTCCAGGAATGTGGTTTTAACAGACTGATTGGAAATGGAGCAGCCTTAGGAAACACTCCTGAAGAGTTTGCTCCTTCTTTTAAACACAGGCAGGTGCCAGTTCCAGGTCACCTGGCAAACACCAAGAGGGTCAAATGCAGTTTGATATCACCTCAGTGCATGGGGATGTCTTGAGTGTCCTTGCTGGCACAAAGTGACTCTTTTTTTGGTCAAATACCCACCAGGCAGTGCTCCTGTTCAATGCTAATGAACTTCTGATTTCCAGGACAAAATCAACGCATTACAATTCATTTTTCCCAGTGACTGTCCTGCAGGATCTCCTCACCGTGATAAATTGAGGGAAACCAGGACTAAAGACCAGCTTCATTTCCAAGGTGGAATTCTAACATGTGGCACTCACCCCCTGCTGCCCCAGGTCACCCATGGCTCAAATCTAAGCTGTTGACCTTAAATAAAGTAACATGAGACCTGAGATCCAAAATCCAGCTGGAGTCAAGTATGCCCCAGCACTGCCATCAAGAACTGGGCTTTCTGCCCCAATCCTTTTGAAAAATTACAGGACCAACAGCAAAGAAACTGAGAAATATAACAAGAATAGAAAGACTGTTTTAGCATTTAATTTCTAGTAAAACAAATTAATGAGAACTCTATTAGAAATCTGGAAATCTCTAAATTTATGTTGGAAGCATTTCAGGAAATGTATATTAGTTCAAAGTATCACAGAATCACAGATGGTTTGGGTTGGAAGGGATCTTAAAGCTCATCCAATTCCAACCCCCTGGAGTGGGCAGGGACACTTTCCACTATCTCAGGCTGCTCCAAGCCCCATCCAACCTGGACACTTCCAGAGATGGGGCAGCCACAGCTTGGAAAATGTATCAGACTTGCAAATATCAAGGAGAAGAAATGACCTGAGGCCAGCTAGTCACTGTCAAAGCTCTGGCTGAATAAGTTTTAAAAATGCATGAAGACAATCATCTCTTTTTGCAGCAGGTTTTTCTCCCTATCAAAAATAAACTAACACACAAACACCTCAAGAGTTCTAATCTAAAGTAGCTTTATAAAGAGCTCTCACAGGCTGTAAGTCACAACTAAAAATGCTTTTAATGCCATAAAATAGGAAGCAAGGTTCTATAACAGAGTATTTTGTATAAAATTCCAAAGTTGGAATTGAGTTGAAGAGACCTTAAAAAATACCACATTTCAACCCCCAGCCATGGGCAGAGACAAATTCCACTATCCCAGGTTGGTCCAAGCCCATCCAGCCTGGCCTTGGACACTTCCAAGGATCCAGGGGCAGCCACAGCTTCTCTGGGTACCCTGTGCCAGGGCCTCAGCACCCTCAAAGGGAGGAATTTTTTCCCAATATCCCATCTAACTAAAGACATTCCATTGTCATATTCTTGTGAGTTATAGTGCATGGGGAAAGCAGGGGGAAAAGTTCAGTGCTGAGAACTGTCATCAGTCACACAGCAAGTTGCTGGAGAAATTTATTGCAATAAATACAGGGATTTGGGATCCAAAGCCAGGGTTTGATCACAGTGCCTTGGACTGGTCCAGGGTTATCAGCCAAGTGGAGGAAAGGAATTTCCAGAATGGGTCTATTTAACAGCAGAAGTATTTCAGGAAGAGAATGATTGTGGGTATGATGTCACACATTCCAGAGAACACTTAGATGTGCTCACTAAAAGGAAAGAATGGAATGGAAGGAATAGAAGAGATTAGAATGGAATTGTACAGTTGGAAGGGATCTACAACAATCAGTTCAGCTATAAACTGGGTTCAGTTCAAAGGTTCAGTCAGTATAAACTGATATCTGCAGTTTCAGTGTTCACCCTGCAGGAACCTGAAAAACTGGAGAATAAAAGATGTTTAGGAGAACAGCTCTGGGAAAATCCCCTCTCCTCAAAGGTAAGAGCAACAGCAGGATCCTGGGAAATCCATCCCACACACACATGGTCCATATCCTAGCAGTGTCTACTTATGTGCTCCTTTGCCCTTTCCACAGGGCTTCCACAGACTTCCATCTCATCCCATCCCATCCCATCCCATCCCATCCCATCCCATCCTGTTGTCTTTCTCTTCTCCCCTGCCAAACCCCAAAAGCCATCCCCACCACATTTGTCCCCGTTCCTCTCCACAATCCTCCTGTCTCCTATGACAGATTTGCTTCTCAGGCCTCCCAAATTCCTGCAGTTCCACACTTCCACAGCAGAACCTTTGCCATCCAGGCAGGCACTGCCTCACCTGCCCCCTCTGTCCTGGCTTCCTTTATTCCAGCCTGGGAGCTGCAGGCTCTTCCTGCACACACTCCAGTCCCTGAGGATCAGGGAACATCCAACTCTGCAGACAGAGCTATTAATAGTCACCCACCTCTCCAACTGCAAATTCCAGGCTCTTCACAGCCAATCCTCACCCTCCTTAAATGTCTCTTCTCATCACTATAACCCTCTCAGTCTACTGAAAGCCCAGTATTTTAATCTTGCAATATTAAAGACGATTCTAGCAGGCACTTCAAAAGAAAAGGAGCCAATAAGAAACAAACAGTTTGAGGTCAGGGTCTTTCCCTGCTCAGCTCACAGAATAAAGAGGTGAGATTCCTTCCCCCTTCGATTCCTCTGTGCAAATTTTAATTGCTTTTCTGACATCTACAGAATGTAATCTTCTTCCTGTGTTGTTCCTAGGATTAGGGCAGGACGAAGGTAAAGCTATTTTTGATTAATATGGAAATCAGAAATTACTTTCCAGAGAAAACTGGGGACTGTTCCTAATGCTGCTTTATCTTTGGGGAATTACAAATCTGAAGAGTAACAAGAGTGAGCTGGCAGCTCACTGAGTCTTCCAACCTGTGCAAAATATGTTTAAAGACTTTCAAAAATCTCTTCTGATGGAAATATGTGATTAATATAGTTAAGGGAGTGTTCAAGCTGAAGACAAAGAGAGTTAAATCCCCACAGAATAGGGAACATCAGTTTATCTGAGGGAAAAAAAAAAGGTGGAGAGGCCACATGATGCAAAGAAATCTTCCTATGTTTGAGGAGAAATTTAGTAGTTAATTTAATGGTTTAATTTGTTCCCAATTCAAAGCTGTTCTTGCTGAAATAGAAATACTCCTCATGACCATTCAGCTGAATTTCTAATGGGTGAAAATGTGAAGAATCTGGTGACATCCAGCTCCTCCTATTTGTGTACAGGGAAAATGTGGAGGGAAATAAGTACGAGGGGATGGAATGAAAGGACAAAAGAGAATTACTTTAAACTGAATGAGGGTGGGTCTGATGGGATATTGGGAAGGAATTGTTCCCTGTGAGGGTGGGCAGGCCCTGGCACAGGGTGCCCAGAGCAGCTGTGGCTGCCCCTGGATCCCTGGAAGTGTCCAAGGTCAGGCTGGACACTGGGGCTTGGAGCCACCTGGGCATAGTGGAAGGTGTCCCTGCCCATGGCAGGGGTGGAATGGGATGAGCTTTAAGTCTCTCCTAACTCAAACCAGTCTGGGATTCTGTACCTGGGGTACAAAGCCATGTCAGCAGCCCCATCCTCCTGCCAGGAGTGCCTGGAGGAGGAGGAAACTGGAGATGATTTAGGAGTTAAAAAGGACATCTTGGCAGGTCTGAGCCTGGGAAATTTCCCTTGAGTTCCCTATAAAGTCCCCACAAAGCCCTGTTCTCACAGAGCCATGTGTGTTCACTGAATAACGGGATGCCTGTGGAAAACCAACCATATATTGTACTACTTTTTTATGTTATCATTGGATGCAGGAGATTAATGGGATTTTCAAATGGAATGGCAGCACTTCAGCTATGCCTGGAAACAAAGGCATTGACTCTGCCTACCAGAGAGGAGTGAAAAGGAGACAACTGCATTTTATCTTGAAAGCTCTCAGACACTTTCAAACACATTCAGGAATCAAAAGCTCTTTGTAAAGAGAGGAAAAACCCTTCAGGACCTGTTGGGCCATGCTCCCGTTTTTAAAAATGATAAGATGTGGGAGTAGGATATTTTAGTGTAAAGATACAATGTGGGAGCACGAGGCTTGGCATGTCCAAAATTGATTTAGATGTGGGAAAATACTGAAGCCTGCAAACTCAGAGGTTCAGCTTTGTGTGCTGGAGAGAAAAAATACACAGTGACATCGTCACGTTCAGTGGGGATCCAGCAGTACAAAGGGTTTATACATATATATATATATAAAGTCATTCCCCATTGTCCTGTCTCTTCACCCTTTGTCCCCAGTCCCTCTCCAGCTCTCCTGGAGACAATTTAGGCACTGGAAGGGGCTCTGAGCTCTCCCTGGAGTCTTCTCCTCTACAGCACCTGCAGCTCTCCCAGCCTCTCTCCAGCCCTGGAGCAGCTCTGTGCCCTCCTCCGGACTCTCTCCAGCAGCTCCACATCCTTGTGCTGTTGTCCCCAAGGCTGGGGCAGCTCTGCACGTGGGGTCTCACCTGAGCACAGGGACAGAGGGGCAGAATCTCCCTTCCCTGCTGCCCAAGGATGTGGGATCAGCCCAGCACACGGGAGATCCGGGCTGCTGGAGAACGTGGCCAGATTCTCCCACAGGAATACAAATTACACAATTATAATATTATTTTAGCAGTTGGCCATGGTGACATTTCCTGCTGTTAGGTGGTTCTGGTCCTGCCAGGATAGATTAGCAAGGCTCACCAAACATTTTGTTTGGATAAGGAACAGCTGAAGGACACTGCCTCCTTATTCTATTAAAAGCGCCGCAGGAACTCGGTAACATTTTCCTGTTGATCTCCACTGCTCTGATAAATGGAAACCTCATCCCTTCCTCCAAGAGGAGAGGAGACATTTTTAGGAAGGGAAACCAATTTCCTCTCAGTGTTATTGAGTTAAAACAAGGTAGTTCAGTTTCCAAAGGTATTAAGGTCGTTTTGTTATTCCCCCTCCGAGCGCTCGCCGAGCTGTCGGAACAGCCTTCAGGAATGGAGGCAGAGGAACTTCAGCTCTGCAGGCAAATTCCTACAGATGATGTGCTCCAGCAGGGAGGGTAGGGTCAGTACATACATCCTGACAGTGATGGAACACATCTGAATGCATAGAGCTTAGAACAATTACTGCTGAGCAGCCCTCAGCACACCAGGAGCGAGGGAAAGGAAAAAAAGCCAACCATCTTTGGAGAGATGAACAATCCTTCTTGTTATCAACACTTCATTTAGTATCTTAGTTGCTTAAACCCAATTATATCCAGAAAAGACAACTGTGAATGAAGAGGATCTGAGCAACCCCAGATAATGGGAGAAGATAAAAACCCACTCCAAGAGTAATGACCTGATTTGGCATTCATCAGCCGCTCGGTAATGAGCAAACGCTGATTTCAAATCTAAATTCATGTCAAATGCTTCTGGATAAAATTAACTCCGAGCATATTTCAAAACACCCATTCAAAGTGTCGCTGCTGCTTCCTCCTTTCCCCTCCAGCAGACCAGACTCTCTCCTCTTCCACAGCTCCTGCTGTTCCTCCTTCCAGCACTTGCCACATTTTTTCAGGCTCTGGTCATGGAAGTGCCCAAGGCCAGATTGGACAGGGCTTGAGCAGCCTGAGGTAGTGGAAGGTGTCCCTGCCCATGATGGGATGCTTGGACAAGATGACCTTTAAAGATCCCTTCCAGCCCAATCTGTCCTGTGATTTTATGACTCTGAAATATCTCTAATGAGCATGGACACCCCACTCTCTGCCACTTCCCAGTGTCCTGACCCTCCCATCAGCAGCTCTGAGGGTGCCTCAGCAGAGGAACACCCTTGGCACATCACACATACAAAGAATTTGCATTCCATGCAGGAAGAGACAGCCTCACATTGTGGTTTTATATTACACAATAAATTCAGGGCTTTAAAAGTGCAGCACAAGTGAAGACAGGCAGGGCTGTCTCCCAAGCAGAGGGATGAACTCCTTTGCAGGTAGAGCAGGTGTGTGTCAGCAGGAGACTGAAAAAGGAGGAGAAATCTCCCCTGTATCCTGCATCAACAGCTCCTTGTGTGAGCCTCAGCTCCCCCTGATCCATCACTGCCTTTACTCTTTGGCCTTACACGTGTTTTTCACACAGGCTGTACAATCTGTGACTGGCACCAATCTGATTTAAACCACTGATTATTTATTTCCCAAGAAACTGGCAATGGAGGAGATTTGTTGTCACTGGTAACAGTGAACAGATCCAAAAACACTGCTTTTGCTTCACAAAAGCATGGAAATGTTTAGGTTGGAAAAGACCTTAAAGATCATCAAGTCCAACTGTTCCCCTAGCACTGCCAAGGCCACCACTGCCCCATGTCCTCAAATGCCACATCCACTGCCAGTTCTGGGATGGTCACAGCATTCCTGTGAGTCAAATATCACTAAAATCCATACAGGGAAGGTTTGGAGGAGTAAAATCCATGCAGGAGAGTTCTGGAGGGGTAAAATGATCTGAAAAAGCTCATTCAGCAGCCACAACCAAAGCCCTGAGCAGAACCTTAATCCATCATCCACCCCTACCTGCCCCAAACAAGATCCTCTTATCAGCCAGGCCTTTTAATTCACCAGCTAAAATATCCACTGTAAAATATTTCTTTCTTTTCCCAGCCTCAAACTGCTGCAGCAAAAGCAATAATCCACCTGCATCCCCAACATCCAGGAGGAAACACTCCTGAGACCCATCAGTTTGTACATGAGCATGGGACTGACTATTCAGTGATGCCCAGGAGGAAGGCGGGGTCATGAATAGCAAAA
>VXBI01014065.1:249461-307594 GCA_013397375.1 Toxostoma redivivum | reverse complement strand
GCGGGGTAATAAAAAGCAAAAAAAAAAAAAAAAAAAAAGAAAAAAAGGAAAAAAGTAAAGAAAAGAAAAGTAGGTCAAGCAATTCACATTTGCTGAAAAGGACAAAGAACACTGCAGATTTTTTATTACCTTATGCAATTGCTACCAAATATCTGAAGCATCCTTTTTATCTGATTCAAATCCCACATGAGTAATCCATGATTAAATTTAGTGGGTGTGAAATTTCATTAGGTCGTTCAATTTTAAGCAGATTGGATAATGAAGTCCCGTCGTCCTTCAGAATTAAGGAAAAAAAAATTAATACTGTAATTTTTATCTGACTCCCAGCCTTCCCCCATCTGTGAGATTATTCTCATTCATGTAAGACATCCATGTCCTGCAGCTCCATCTTTGAGGCACGTGACCTTGGAGATGGAGAGAGAGAACTGCTTGGAAACCCAAACCAGACTTTACCTGGTGCTTTTCTGGGATAAGCACAGACCAGAAATTTGAGTTTTCCCAGAACAAAGACATGGAGCAGATTCCAGCAGGGATGTCTTCTAAAATATCATGATTTCTCCAAAAAAATCCTCAAGACAAATTCAGTGATATCACAATGGGAAAAATGTTAATTGGTAGCAGATGCTGCTTGAAATCTTAATTCCCAACTCCAAAGAGCTAGATAATTCAAGGAGAAGCCACCAGCTCCTTCATGCAAAAAAGCTCCATGTTAAGACAAAATGAGAGGTTTGGAGCTTTTCTTGGGTTTTAAAATTCTGCTTTAACAAAAAATTGTTTGAATTCAGACTTTATATGGAATTCCTGATGTGTTTTTAGAAGAGTATCAGTGCAGTGATGGGCAGTGGAGTGTGCAATCCATGAGCTCATCATTTCACTGTACATCACCCTGTGTTTCCCATGTGAGACTAATAAACTTGGTTCACCCACCCCCTAGAGCTAATAAATTCAATTAAATTTTCAATTTAATCAAAAATTTAATTGTACAATCCTTGGGAAGAGCCTGGCTAGGTAAGAGTTAAACAACAGGCCTGATTCATCTCGCTGTGTTTTCAGGCAGCTGAAGCCACTCTGTGCCAGTACAAATAAATAATATCTCTATCCACATCACAACAAAGCATTTTCCTCTTGATGTTGTTCACCAAAGCATGATGACAAATGATGGCTGGAGAAACAAGAGTTGTCAATTCTGCCTTAATCGTGTTTCCTTTCGGGCTTGACAGAAGTTGCAGCATTTATCCCTTTCTCTAAATGGCCACCAGGTGCTTCCAGCAAATGAACTCAACACAGCAAACAACAATCTGCCTTCCACAGTCTTCTGTGCTATATTCCTAGAGAGTTCTCTCAGGAAGGAATAAAAAAAAAAAAACTCTCAAAAATTCAGTGCAGAAGCTGAAGCTTCACACATCCAGAGAACCCTCAAGGAAAATACACGTCAGGAAAAATGAAATTATTTGATGGGACAAGATCAACACATGTCAGCCTCGACATTTATTAAAAGTACATCCTAATATCACCCATCCATGATAAACAACATCAGAAGGATGTGGAGCTGCTGGAGAGAATTCAGAGGAGGCCACAGAGCTGCTCCAGGGCTGGAGCCAGGCTGGCAGAGCTGTGGATGCTCACCTGGAGAGGAGAAGGCTCCAGGGAGAGCTCAGAGCCCCTTGCAGTGCCTAAATTGTCTCCAGGAGAGCTGGAGAGGGACTGGATGGGATATTGGGAAGGAATTGTTCCCTGGGAGGGTGGGCAGGCCCTGGCACAGGGTGCCCAGAGCAGCTGTGGCTGCCCCTGGATCCCTGCAAGTGTCCAAGGCCAGGCTGGACACTGGGGCTTGGAGCCACCTGGGCATAGTGGAAGGTGTCCCTGCCCATGACAGGGGGTGTCACTGGTTGGCTTTAAGGTCCCTTGCAGCCCAAACCAGCCTCTGATTCTGTGAAACAAATCCTACTAGGAATTAATTTGAGAGTCTCTGGAGTAGGCGTTGCGAGACATCAGTCAGGCATCAACAGCAAAACAAATTAACACCACAAAATAGCAAAAAACAGAGGAGCCAAACCTGCATCTTTAAATAGCCCCAGAGAGCTTTTCCTGTAGCAATTTTCTGGCCAAGCTCCACCACATCCTCTCTATACTTCACCCAAACCTGCATTTTTCACATGACTAAAACGTTCATCCAAGTCTGGATCAGAGCAACCCTCAGGCTGTTTATCCCTCCTGCAGTTTCTCATTCACCTTCTCTGCCCAGCTCATCTTCTCTGCCTGTCTTGGATGCTTTCCCTGACCTCCTCTCCCATGGAACTTCACCACCCACATTACTGGACGTCTCCAGAGTTCAAAGGGCAGAAGACTGACACTACAGGGAGCAGGAAATCTAATGGCTCCAAGTAATCCAGAGACAAATGTACCTACTCCAGTGCTTTCTCCTGGGTCAGGAGTGCAGTTCCTGTCACACTTTAATGTCCCCAGGGTGGTGACCCATGCAGGCTGAATGGATGCCATGGATCTGGAGGAGAACCCAGAGAACAACATGCAGGAGAAGCAGGGGAGTGAGGTTATTTGATGATGTAGGCAACATTATGACTCTAGGAAAAAGGAGGAATGCCGTGCTACCATGGAAGGAGAGAGAGGAACAAAAAAGAGGAATATGTGAATTTCCAGTTCAACAGACTTTCCCTTATTCAGGGGATCACTGGCATCCTGTGGAAAGCTGCTGTTGGATCTGTAAAAGCAGAGTCTGCAGAGTGGAGTACAACTGTTGATAAAGGATGGGTGAATTAGAGACCCTTTAAACAATGTGCTCATACACAAGTCCGTGGTGCCAGATGAGAAGGGCCTGAGGGTGCCAAGGGAGCTGGCTGGTGTCACTGCCACTCTGTCATTTCTGAAGGGTCACTGGGATGGGCAATGTCCCTCCCTGGTGTTTGGGAAAAGGGCAACATCACACTCACCTTCAAAAAGGGAAATGCCAGCCCAGTTGGCCTCACTCCCTGGCCAGAAATTCACAAATTCGGAAATCATAACCTTCCAAACCAAATTATTGTGGTACTTACTACCCAGAGAGTGTTTGACACAGAATTATTCAATAATTGCTATTTTGTCTTTTCTCTACTCCTCTTCTGGACTTCAGATCCTGCTGCTTCTGCCTTCTCTCCCCTAGAATGGTGTCTTTTTGTTCCATATTTGCAATTACAACAAGCACAGGTTTACATACATGAGATAGAAATATATTTTCCACCTGAATTTGGGCACTCAGAGGTGAGGGATTCATTCCAGGCACTGTGCCCTCAGTGGTGTCAAGGACCTCCTGTAATGGGAAGTGACACTGGGAATGAAGAGTGTGGTGGAGGAAGAGCATGCAGTCAGCTCATTTGTCTGCTAATAGGGGATAAACTAGAATTTGGGAATAGTTTTAATCATTCCTAACTCCCCCTTGATGTTTTGTTTATGTGGGCAATTCTCCCTTTAAGCTTCATGAAAAAGGTAAATAAACCAGAGTGGAGTTATGAGAGAGGGACTGAGCTGTCAATCAGAGCCAGGGCTTCTGTATCCTCTCCTAATGATTTGTAGGAAAGGGCTGTCTTAGACCCAAGGACCCAAACCACAAACACAATTCCCACAGTGAGTTACATCTGCCAGAAAATTACACAAAATGGAGCTTTATGATTCAATGCAAGACTCGTACATCAGAAGAGTTTTTCTCCCTGTCCAAGCAGCTCCCTGTACTCTGGAAAATTACCTGGAAATTGAGCACAGACAGTCTGGCAGGGAAAAAAAATAAAACAAGAGTGCAATGAGAATGTATTTAAATTAATATTTGGCAGGAGATAAAGGAATGAGAAGCAAAACAAGGGGAGAAGAATTAAACTCCAGACTGATGAATCTGCCCTCTGCAGCATCCTCATCTCTTCCCATGGGTCAAGCCACCAAATGTTCCAGACATCACTGCTGCTATCACTGGCTACTTCCATGAAAAGATATCAGCTCCCTCCTGGTTTAAACAAGAGGAAAAAGTTCCTTGCCTGAGCTGACCCGGGCTTGGTGTCCTGGACAGGGTGTTCTGTCTGTCTCCCACTGGAGCTGATTTGTGCTGGTGCTGTGATAGCAGAGATCCCTTGGCTCAGGGAGGACACTCCATAAATTCTGTACTAATCCAGGGTAGCACCACTTCTCTATTAATTTATGGAAGAAAACCAAACCCATCAAAATTGTTTGACATATGGATTAATAATGAAAAGTGAGTAGGAAAATAGGAAATCTGTCAGACCAGCCAGGCCAGACAGAGCACAAGGAATATAAGGGGGAAAAAACACCTGTATAGAGTTGTGAATAAGCAAAATGACAACCAACAAAATCCACTTGTGACACTTGTAAAATAATAAATATTGGGAAAAACACTCCAAAGAGAGCTGGAGAGTGATCTGGGACAAGGGATGGAGGAACAGGACACAGGGAATGGCCTCCCACTGCCAGAGGGCAGGGCTGGATGGGATACTGGGAAGGAATTGTTCCCTGGCAGGGTGGGCAGGCCCTGGCACAGGGTGCCCAGAGCAGCTGTGGCTGCCCCTGGATCCCTGGAAGTGTCCGAGGCCAGGCTGGACAGGGCTTGGATATTCTGGGACAGTGGAAGGTGTCCCTGCTCATGGCAGGGGTGGGACTGGATGGACAAGCCAAACCATTCTGGATGGACCCTGGACATTCCAAACTCCTACCACAGAGAGAAGGAACCAGGTGGACTCTGAGGACCTGCTCCAGGCTGGTAATTCTTCAGCTCTCAGCCTGTCCCACGCTTGAAAGACAAATGTTTATGACAACATAGGATGTGAAATGAGGAAAACATCTGAAAAATCGAAGTATGGTTTCCAGCTTTCAAGTAGAGGTCAATAAACAGAGCAACTTTTTTCTTTATGGTTTCAAACAGCTTGGCAGGATCCTTTTGGTGTTGGTAAATCAAAAGATAAAGAGATTATGAAAAAGAACATGAAAGTGAAGATCTGAAGACCTTCAGCAGAATCAAAAAGTCCTCCTAAAGCTTCTGCAGCAGCACAGAAGTTTTATAAACGGCACAAATTACCTCATTTAGCTTTTTGCAACTTCAGTGCTTTATCTTCCTTCCAAACTTCCACCTCCTGTTTTACCTCTCTTCATCCTCAAACCACCCTCCTAAGATCCCTCTCAGCAGCCTGTTGACTTGTCTTAATCATTCTCATCCCACTTTTTCAACAAACATTCCCTTTATGCATCACTCCGAATTCTCTGTGATTGCATCGATAAACATTCAGCTTGCTCGGGGTGTTTATGCTCCAGAACAACCATCTCAGGTGCCAGTGGCTCCTTTCATGGAATTTATCCTTCCCTAGCTCAAGGAATCCCTGCCTTTTTCAGTAGAAAATCACAACTGGTCACTGCCTGGTGATCACCTCTTGGAATGAGGTACAACACTGTGCAGGATTACAGGGAAGTGAATTCCAATTTACAGCTCCCTGAGGAGGGTGCAGCCAGGGAGGGCAGGAAAATAAGGGACAGGACCAAAAAAATGGCCTCAACTTGTGCCAGGGGAGGTTTAGGTTGGATGTTAGGGAAAATTCCTTCAGTGAAAGGGTTATCCAGTCCCAGCACAGCTGCCCAGGGCAGTGGTGAGTCCCCATCTCTGGAGGGATTTAAAGCCATGTACATGTGGCACTTGGGGACGTGGGATAGTGGTGGCTTTGGCAGTGTGGGGGAATGGTTGGATTCGATGGTCTTGGAGGTTTCAGGTATTGCTAGCAACAAAGCTCTGTCTCAACATCACCACATCTCAGATGAGCAACAAGGTACACAAGTTCAGGGGCATTCTCACGATTCAGAGCACCATAAAGTGACTCCCATTCCCAATTTCCACTCAGGAGAGTGCAAGAGAAGGAAGTGCTGCATTTCCTACAGTACCTGTCTCCCATAACCATCTATAACCTGTGTAAGTCAATAACCTGTTTTATTGGAGTGGATAATCCAATCAGTGTCAGGGCTGAATTCACTCTCCATGACAGCGAGGCCTTGCCTGGAGTAGGTTGAGATGTGGCATTTTTAGTCCAAATCTCAGCATGCACCAATCATTCCACAGCTATTTTGTCTCCTGTTCATATTTTTGCAGGTTGGTTTTTGTTTTTTAATTTATTATATTTACTTATGAAAATTAATATAGTGAACTGGGGGTGTTTGGCCTTAAGAAGAGAAGCTCCAGGGAGAGTTCAGAGCCCTTTCCAGGTCTAAAGAGGCTCCTGGAGAGCTGGAGAGGGACTGGAGACAAAGGATGGAAGGACAGGACACAGAGAATGGCTTCCCAGAGGGCAGGATTGGATGGGATATTGGGAAGGAATTGTGCCCTGGGAGGGTGGGCAGGCCCTGGCACAGGGTGCCCAGAGAAGCTCTGGCTGCCCCTGGATCCCTGGCAGTGCCCAAGGCCAGGCTGTATAGGGCTTGGAGCCAGCTGGGACAGTGGAAGGTGTCCCTGTTCATGGCAGGGGTGGCACTGGATGGGCTTTAATGGCCTTCCCAACTCAAACCATTCTGTGATAATAAATATAGCACTAGGGATGTCCATGGAAACTACTGGAACAATCTCTCAATGTTTCAAAAAGAATTAAAAAGAAAGGGCTCAAAAAGATGTGTGATTGAGAGCTTGTCTCTTACCAGTCAGAAAATACTTTAAAGCAATTTTCTGTCACTCTTTGAGTGGAATTTTTTTTTTGTGCAGACTTTTGATTGAATCAAAAAATGCAGATGCAGGTTCCTTCCAAAGGAAACAGAAATGAGCTAAAACTAATTTATTAGTGGTCAAGGGCATAGCACAGCCAAGTGAGATTTAAGATTGAAGATTTTTCCCAGAAACTTTGGGAAGAGGCACTGCAATTACTGTAAGAGGAATCAGCTGGATCTCCTACCCAGTGCTGAAGCAGAGGCTTTCAAATTGTCTCATTTACATAGGGAAGAAGGTCAGGAGGGATTAAGAAGGTAAATATATCACCTGATTAGGTATGCAAGTTCAGGGTGTTCCAAGGACTAATTCTATGAATATTCAAGAAGGTCTTTGCTTCTCAAAGGTTCAGTCATAAGCAATAAGTTGAATGTGCAAAAGGAATCTGGTCAGAAAAACAAAGGTGCCACCTGTGTGCATCAGTATCACCTGTTCCAGTGAAATCAGGCTCTTGAATTTGCTTATTCCCTTTTCCATTTCACCTTGTGAAAATGAAGAATAAGGATACACAGGCAAGGAAGGAAAAGCTGGGAGCTCACAGGGACACGGTCACCATCCCCTGGATGTGCATTTTTAACAGGAGCAGACAGCACCTCCTCATGATTCTTAATTTGGGGCAAAATTTCACACAAGACAATATGACAGTGTGCTGATCCAGCCTTCCCTGTCCCAACTGGGACAGACAGCACAGGGATATGATATGATCATCATCCATTTTCTTGGATTCCTACTTGGCTTCCAAGGAAGAAAATCATTTATTAGCATAATAAAGTTCAGATAAGCTCAACTGCAAGACCAAGTCAGCTTTCCAGGAAGAAAACTGAGCTGAGCTTTCACTGAGTGATGCCCTGATTCACCTTGATAACCAGAAAATGTGCCTTGGACTGAGTAAAGGTAGGAAAATATTGGGCAGTGCTCTTGGGAGAAGAGGTCCCAATAAAAGAGCTGAGGTGGCTCTGGGAGAAAATTCTGCTAATCTTGCAGCTTTTTTTTCCCTTCTTTATTCCCTGCAGCCCAGAACCACCCATGTACTGGGAGAGGGACTAGGGACAAGGGATGGAGGGACAGGACACAGGGAATGGCTTCCCAGAGGGTAAGTTGAGATGGGATATTGGGAAGGAATTGCTCCCTGTGAGGATGGTGAGGCCCTGGCACAGGGTGCCTAGAGCAGCTGTGGCTGCTCTGGAAGTGTCTAAGGCCAGGTTGGAACAACATGGGACAGTGGAAGGTGTCCCTGTCCATGGCTGGGGGTGGATTGAGCTTTAAATGTCCCTTCCAACCCAAACAGTTCCACGACTACAATTCCCACCTTCTCTCAGCTGTTACTCTTTTTTATTCCAGACACTGTGAGCAGCACCAGCTTTTTGTATCCTCACTAATTGCACATCCTTGGAAAACAAAACAAAGCAAATGTTCCCCACACACAACTTGCAGTATCCCAAGGCATGGCTATGAATGAGGATGTGTTTGGGATGAGACAGCACTGCTACTCCTTTCCTCTTCCTGCCAGGTGACTCATCCCCCTGAATTTGGGAGGATGTGGAAAACCATTGAAAAAGTGGCACCAGCTGCAAAAGCTTTGTGTCCATAGATTCTGCAAACTTTTGGGGAAATTGAAAAGCAAAAACAACACAAAAAATAAATCAAGCAACCCAGTGTGCAGACAGCTAGTGCAGCAAAGGATGCTGAGT
Organism: Toxostoma redivivum; assembly: GCA_013397375.1. Taxonomy (NCBI): domain Eukaryota; kingdom Metazoa; phylum Chordata; class Aves; order Passeriformes; family Mimidae; genus Toxostoma; species Toxostoma redivivum. The sequence goes on along the minus strand of VXBI01014065.1, from coordinate 299,173 downwards.
CTGCCCATAAAAGCCACGAAATTTTCCAAGGAAATCTGTCAGGATGAAAAGGAAGAACTGTGTATTTGTTAAGGACTAGAAGAAAGCTCTCTGTTGCCCCCTCTCCTGTCCCTCCATGCCTTGTCCCCAGTCCCTCTCCAGCTCTCCTGGAGCCCCTTTAGGCTCTGGAAGGGCTCTGAGCTCTCCCTGGAGCCTTCTCCTCTCCAGGTGAGCACCCCCAGCTCTGCCAGCCTGGCTCCAGAGCAGAGGGGCTCCATACAGAAAAGTGCACAGCTACAGCTGGCCAACATCCTGGATCCTCTGGTAGTCCTGTGCTTTCCAAACCTGGCAACAGAGCCAGGTGAGCTTCCTTCAGCAAAACCTGAAAACCTGCCAAAAAACGTAGCTCCAAGCAGTGGAAAACTTCCTTGATTTCTGTCCACTGGACAAGGCTCTGACCAACCTGACCCCAGCTAGACATGAGGATTTCCAGAGGTCCTTTGCAACCTGAATAATCCAGTGACTCTGCTCCAAATTTATGGTACAAATGGAAAAATATCCTGAGGACTGAACTTTCTGCAAGTTCATTTGGACTCTGGTCTCATTCCAGTGTTAACCCAAAACAGAGCAGGAATCATTCTGGGAATCTGTGATTTTATGAAAATGAGCAACTCTCTTCCCTCTTCGCTTCCTTTAATTTCCTCATAAATGAATGAAATGAAACATTTGGAGTTGAATGAAATAATTTGTATTAAACTCAAGCAGACTGGCTGGCAGGCAAATGGGGTGTTGAGGCAAGAATAAATATTAATTATTCCTTAAATAGAATGGAATTGTTGTTATGTTTTCAGTTTATTTGCCAAATGAAATGTAACATCACTGTCACATCCTGAGCTGAATAGGCAGGAAAAGAACTGGGCTGAACTGGGACAAAATGGGGAGTCACAGGAATCCCAGCTCTGAGCTAAGACCTCGAGGAAGGCTTGGAAAAGCTGCTGAAGCAGCTCAAGGAGGTAGAGAGGGATTTTCCTAATCCCTCTGTGGTTTAGGAACAACTACAGACACCAGTTATTCAACATCCAGCCTGGAATTAAAACAGATTTATTTACCCATTAAAAACACCATTCTTTTTCCTCCCAAAATCATCAGGATCACAACAATTTCCCTTTCTTTTTGTACTCTCTGATATATTTTCCTTGTTTTTTCTACATCCTGCTGAACATACCTGAAACGTTTTTTATAGGAAAAAAGCCAATTTTCAATGCTCTATTTCAATTTTGAAACGATGTCGTGCCCTGTTCTTCAGAGAATCCTATTTGCTCACACAGAAAAAAAATTGTGTTTTATACAATATTTATAAAAAGTGACGTAAATCCACAAGCAGGGAGGGGAAAAATGGAAAAAACCTCAGTCAATGGGACTAAAAGATAAGGAGAATGTCAGCATGGACGTGGAACTGGAGGGAATAATACCTGCAAGGCTGAGCCCCCTGAAACTGCTGCAGAAGAGCATTAGGAATGTAAATATCATGCCAAGAACAGCTCATTCTGATTTTCCTGGAATTGCCTGCAAAGGAGAACTGACAACTCCCTGGCAGGGAGTGTCTCTATCAGGAACAAAATCCAGGGGAGCACTGCTGTCCTTTGGGATTGTTAGCAATCAGAGATGTTGCCTTATGTTGTGATATGCCCAGAAAAGCCTGGGATGCCAGCAGGGCAGGAGCTGTGGGTGCCACACTTGCAGGAGCTTATCAGGTGTTGCTGGCAGCCTGTGCCCTGCCAGCTCCCTCCCCCAGACAATAATAACCATTCCCAACAAGTTCCTTATCTTATCCCAGCAGCATCCCTCCAGGAGATTAGTCAGGCATGCCGGTGTCATGTTTTATCTCTAAAGCCTTGGATTTAGGCATAGCATGTGTCTAGTCCCAAAAGCCAGGTGTATTCCAGTCAAACAGATGGGAATCCATAAGCATTGCAATTTTTTTTATGATATGCATCAAGTTCAAGCCTGCTTTAAATCAGATGCAGTCCTGACACTGACATAAATTGGCCAATGATTAAAAAAGAGGGAAAAGCTCAAAATCAGGCAAACGTCTCCTGAAAATAATTTCATATGGTTCATGTGCAAGGGAAGAGTGGAGCTTTCTTCCAAAACTGCCTGCATGTTTTGTGGAGGGCACACATTAATGCCAAGGATTTCACCTGATCCCTGCCCTCCACTGCAGAGTGCTGGAGCAGCACAAAGGGACAAGGCTTGGAAATGAGGTATTATAAAAGTGTAAAATCACAAAATATCCTGAGTTTCAGGGGACCCACAACAATCCCTCCAGGCATGGGGACTCCATCACTGCCCAGAGCAGCTGTGCCAGGGATGGGATAGACAGCCCTTTCCATGAAGAAATTTTCCTTAATATCCAACCTGATCCTCCCCTGACACAGCCTGAGGCTGTTCCCTCTCATCCTGTCCCTGTTTCAAACTTGCTGCTGTCCATGAGGAAAATCCTGCTGGTGGGGATGGGAGAAGGGAAAGATGAGCTGACAAAGCAGCCTCAGAGCCAGGAGGAGTTGAGCAGGAGAACCTGTGCCTGCAAAGCCCTGGGGATGAGCAGACCATGACCAAAATGTAATTTATATGAAGATGTTTTGAATTTCTTCCAGCTACTTCTAAGTCACCAATGCAGAACAGCTCCTCACAGCTTCCACACAAAGGTTTCTGCCAGGAATATCTCTGGATTATAATTACAGGCCAGCATTTAACATTAATGAACTTACAGCAAAATTATTTCAAAGCCACAAAGGTTTTCTCCTTTTAAAGAGTAACAAGGGATACAAGTGCAAAAAATACCTTGAAGGTTGTTGAACAACAAGAAAAAAAAATGCACAGAAATACCAAGAAGTTCCTGGTTTAGTAATTTCACAGCAAGGCTGAATTCTGCCACTTTGTCCCACCTCGAGGACTAACACCCGAGTTTGATGTGAACCTCAGGGAAACCTGGTGGGTTTTCACTTTCAGATCAGTGGGATGCCAAAGAACAAGGCACTGCAAGCCTCAATAAATATGCAAATAACTTCAAAAGGAGATTAAAGCATTTGTCCTGTTTATGTAAGTGATGAGTTTGTGCACCAGTAACCAAAGGGACATCAGCTTTCTTATTTTAACCATTCCTTGAAGGTCATTTCTGCCTAGAAATGGGGTTTTTTAAAGACCTAAAAACCTGTTATATAACAAAGGCAGAGCTAAACATCAAGCCTGTGGCTGGTTGGGATCAGTTCACCTGTATCCCCAGCGTTCCATCAATAGGCACTGCTGAAGGAGCCGGCTTCCTGGCTGGAATGTTAATCATTCCCCTCTGCTTCCAGGAACAAGAGCACTGCACGGACAAAAAAGAGATTCCTTTCTCCTCCTCTCATTAACCAGTTTCACTTGCTCAGCACATTAATGCAGAGCTGAGGATGATTATACAGGGGCTCACACGAGCTGAATAAATCTGCTTCCTGGACAGATAAGCCAAAGGCACTCGGGAATAACGAGGGAGATGCCAGAAGCATCAACCCAGTCCCACACAGCAAAGGCAGGGATAAACCTGTGGGTGCTTGGGGTCAGGGCTTCATCTCATCCCTAAAAATAATCTTGCCCCCAGTATTGATTTTAAACTGTGGGCAGGTCCTCTTCCCACCTGAAGGATTGAAATGACCTTGGTTTCACTGGAAAAATGTGTTGGGAATGACAGCAGGAAAGGAAAGACTCGTGGTTAGTGACTGGATCAGGAAACTGAGGACATGGAATGTGTGGAATTGCCATGCATGGAAATATCTGAATACCTCCCTGTGGAGGCTCTTGATTTACAACAGGAACGGAGCAAACTGAAAGATTCCATTAAAAATTGGGAATAATAAAATAAAAGACTCTAATGTTGCCAAATCCTATGGAACCTGCGCTGCTTGCCAACAACATCAGAAGTCCTGCCATCCATCAAATGTCCCTGCTCCAGAGGATGCCAAGTCCTCCTGCTTGGCAAGGTGGACAGAGAAATGCAGGGTGACATTCCCTGCCTTTTGAAGGTGACTGGCTTTGCCTTTACTTTGGAAAGTTGCTCTGAAGGAATATGTCAGAAGCCTTAACATCCACACTTGCTAAATATCCAGGAGTCAGGCTCCTCCAACAGGGAACGTTTGCTCCCGTTGTTCCTCGTGCATTTGTTCAGTGACAGCCATTCCAGTCCTGCAGACTGACAGGAATTCCTGATCCTTGCACTATCTCACTCTGTTCCTTAAACACTTCTGAAGGCAACGATTTTGGGATAAACTTCCCAGGAGAGGTTTCTGCAAGGCCAGAACAGGGCCAGATGGGTTGGAGCTGCTGCCAGATGGACCTGCCGAGAAGCACCTGGACCACCTTGAGCGGTCAATTAGTCAAGGGAGCCCCAGGGATGATTTAACCATTGCTTAATGTGTGAGCTGGAAGGCAAACAAGGGGATGGATCGATGGCACTTGAGCCTCTGCCCAGCAGGATTTGATCCTGAGCTTAACACAAATGCCTCTGGAATTTCCCTTTCTTCCTGCTTTTTTACATCAGGCTATGATCCTGAAGACTTTTTTTTTTTTTTTCCCCCCCCACTCTTTTCCTCAAACAAGAACATATAGGGAGATTTGGACTACTTTGTATCTTCCTAGTGCAAGAAGAAAATTTCCCTCTGGGAAAACAAAAGTGAAAATGTTGCCCCTCATTCTGAGCTTCTGCAGGAAGGCCTGGGAGAGATGACCCCAAATTCAGTTAAAACCAAGGATGGGAAGCATCTCCTCAAGCTGGAAATTTGATGCAGTGTAATTTTGTTAAAATATTGAGGAAACCAAGACTGTTTTTTGGAGTGTGTCATCATAGAGAGAAAATCTCCTGGGTGTGTAAAAATTTTGCACAGGTTTTTTTTTGTTCCTATATCTTTGTTTACTCCTAAAAGCATTGGAACAGGATCTGCATTCAGGAAAAGTTACAAAAATCCTGGAATGCTTTGGATTGGAAGGGATCTTCTACTAGGTCAGGTTGCTTTGAGCTGTGTCTAACATGGCCTTGAACATTCCCAGGGATGGGCAGCCACAGTTTCTCTGGGCAATTCCCATAGGAAAATCTGAAAAATTCCCCCTTCCTTCCAAAATCATGTTACCTCCTGAATTTTCTGCTATGTACAAGTAGAAAGAAACTCAATTTTTCTCACTGCACTTCCCTATAGCTGCTGGTCTCAAAGTTGGAGAAAGAACAGATCGTGGTGGATTTTATAACCAACATTGTCTCACAAAATTAATTCACTGGTCACAGACATGCAAATAAAAACCAAATAATAATGCCCTTAATAACATGATCAGCCCTGAATGAGGCAGGCAGATGGATGAGATGATTGTTGGAAATCCCTTCCAACAGTAATGGTCTATTCTGTTCACTTCTATTCTATTCCTTGCAGTCTTAAATAATGGGAAAAGAACAAAAACCCAAGGAACAAAACCCACCCCATCCCAAAAACATAAGCAGTGTTATCAATACCTTACATATATTATATTAGTTATAACCTTCATTACCAATTATAAGCCATTAGAATAAAAGAGTGATTGAGGAAAGCTAAATGGTCTCTTAACCACACATGGAAAGGGCAAAGGAATTATTCTGGGAACAGCACATGGCCAGAATTCTGTGGGAACACTTCAACACAGCCACATACCTCGCAGTCAACATCAACATAAAATCAGGATAAAATCAGAGTAATTATGCCATGTCCTCTACAAGTAGCAGTACAAAGAAAAAAAAAAAGAAAAGGGATTTATAGATTATTATTTCAATTAAGTGCTCCAGCATCAGGATTTATCTTCCTTGCATCTCACAGGATGCTGAGCAACATCCTGATAAAAATCTCTCCACCGCTGTTAGTGCTACAAAGATCCACCATATTTCACACTCTCCTTTGTATCTGCAGAGCAGAACTGAGCCATCAACCTTCCCAGGAAATCCTGCTGCCAAAATAACCTTACAGTCCTAGAGATGAGGGCTGTGTTGTGCAGAAATCATGTTTTATTTGGATTGTGCATGGAAAATGCAAACTCAGACACACCAGAGAGCAAAAGAACTCTGATGAGCATGGAGATTCTGCAAGCAAGAGGCATTAAAAACTCTTCTGATTGCTCTTATCAGCTGTAAAGATTCAGAGTCACCTGAACAGCAAAAGGATTCCATTATCCCAGAGAGAGAAAGATTTTACACCATTTAAAAAGATATTTTTACCATCAATGATAAGCTCCTGAGCCTCTCTAGAGGTTGAAAATTATTGATAGAAACATTATCTGCATGAGAGGCTGTGGCTGCCCCATCCCTGAAGTGTCCAAGGCCAGGTTGGATGGGGCTTGGAGCAATCTGGGATAGTGGAAGAACTATCTTTGAGTGGAGCTCAAAGTTCAGTTGGTATTAATGACACCACAATTTAAGATGTCTAAGAAACTACAGAACACCTCTAACAGTTATTAGATGGGGAAGAACTTCCCCTGTTCAGTGAAAACCCTCACTCAGGGTGTGATGGATACAAATAAAAAGCCTACATAGTCTCAGCCACCTTCCAGAAAGGCTTGGGGGGAAAAAAAATAAAAGCCCATGGACAAAGGAGGATCACAAAGTAGTTTTAGTTCCCTTTTTACTTGAGGTGATTTGTAATATTTTATTAATTTGTAATATGTTAATTATAAGCCAGTAAATGTTCAGATGATGGAGCAAATGTTACTCCAGTAAAACCTCTTAGTAAATTGACACACAGAAAAGTTAATTTCTGTGTGGGTGTTTTTTCCCAAAACAACCCAGCAACTAAAAATTACCCCTTTATGTGTCCTGTTCAAGCTCCTCTATAGTTTTTTCATTTTCCCTTTTAGATTTTTTCCCAGTAGCCCGTCCAGAATGTGAAGTTTTCAGACAGAATTTAGTGAAAAAAAATAGGGTCATATGCAAAGAATACAATAAAAAACAGGCTCATAGGCAAAGAACACAAGAGCTCAGGCACTACAGGAAATGTAAATGTTAAAAATCACACAAGAGAAGATAATAAAAATAAAAAAGAAGTGCCCACAATACAACAAAAGCAGCAGCAAAGCCACTGCACCAAACATCCCTCAAGGCTGATGCAGGGATGGGTTGACCTCGGAGGCCTCTGCCTTTCCTGACTTCCACACTTCTGTGGGGCTCATTAAAGGCTCCCAGCACAAAGCATCAAACACTTCAAGGAAAAGTTGGTCTCCATGGGAATAGAGGACAAACTAAAAATAACCATAAGCCAGCATTTTAACAATTTTGCAGGAGATTGTCATGGCAATGAAGAGAGTTGTAACCTGTTGTCATGATAACCAAAGTTTGAAATTAATGGGAACGCATTCCACTTGCACTTCATCTTTATTCATCATGGATCCAGCATTTTCCATGGGAGAATTCCACAGCAGTGCCTTCAAGGAACCAGAGAGCTTGGGAGAAGCAAGGGAGGGATAAAGGACTGTGGGGATTAAAAGAAAAAATTAAAACTCCACAGCCAAAGTGAAGCACTCACAGGAGGGAAAAAAAAAACCAGGGATGAATATCCTTCAACAGATCAAGGATATTGGGAAGGAATTCTTGGCTGTGAGGGTGGGGAGGCCCTGGCACAGGATGCCCAGAGCAGCTGCCCCTGGATCCCTGGAAGTGTCCAAGGCCAGGCTGGATGGGGCTTGAAGCAAGCTGGGATAGTGGAAAGAGTCCCTGCCCGTGACAGGGGGTGGAACTGGATGGGTTTTAGGGTCCCTTCCAACCCAAACCATTCTAGGATTTTGTGACTCCAGTCCTATCTTGACAACCTCTTCTCAAAACAGAGTTCACAGTACATTAAATACCACAGAATGCCCAGTTTTTCAAGACACTCAAACTAGGGGAAAATAATTTGGATTTCCAGTCCAGAGGATGTTCCAGGGGCTGGAGTCCCTCTGCTCTGGAGCCAGGCTGGAAGAGCTGAGGGTGTTGGGTATAAGTGACCAACCTGCTGCTCATGCATTCAATGAGACCCTCAATTTTATTAATGGGCTCAGAGCAAACCATGCCTTGTTTCATGACAACTTAATTGTTATTTTTGCGGAAAATTGCTCTGCTCACCCTAAAATTACTGTGATAGTCCATTATGCTACTGTTTCCTTAACTGTTTTAAGGAGAGAGAAAATTTATTCTGGCAAGAGAGTGCCTGCACAGAACACTTCACTTCAACATAGCACAGAATGGTCTTCACCTCAACAGAGTTCCTAATTTGAAATTAAAAGAACTAGAGGCAAACAGAAGTTCAGATCCCTAAACACATTCATCTTTGTGAATGAAACTCTTCATTGTTCAGCTGTAAAAATCAAGGTTTTCCCCTATGTGATTTCATTTACAGCCACCATGTGCCTTGCATCTCCTGGGAATGCCACAGAATCAACCTCTTCTCCCTGGAGATGGATGCTCTTTGCTGCCAAACATGAGGTCTCTAATGATGAGGCACAGAAATATAATTTTTAAGTGTAAATAGATGGCAACAAATCAAGCATAAAGTGGACATTTCCTTTGGTTACTTACTAAAGTGAATTGTGTAACTATGAGCTCTGAAGTTCCATCTGTTACTACTCCAGGGTTTCTTCCTTGTACTTCTCCCAAACCCTTTACTCCTCTCAGTCTTCTGAGAGCTCATCTTTTCAGCCCAACTGCTTTATTCCACTTGTTCCTGAAAATTATTTTGTTGATGAAGTGAAACTACTCAGCCCTGCTCTCAGGAAGGGCTGCTGGGCTCACAGATGTTGGAAGGAGGGGCTGGGGAGCAACTTTGGAGAGGAGGTCACACACTGCTGTTGTTCCTGGGAACACTGAATCCTGGCTTTCTTTCCTCAGGTCACTGCTCAGACATGACCTCAGAACAGGTAAGACAAGGCTCCTCCTCCCAGAGCTGCCCCAGGGCTGGAACCAGGCTGGGAGAGCTGGGGATGCTCACCTGGAGAGGAGAAGACTCCAGGGACACCTCAGAGCCCCTTCCAGGAGAGCTGGAGAGGGACTGGGGACAAGGCATGGAAGGACAGGGAATGGCTTCCCATGGCCAGAGGGCAGGGTTAGATGGGATATTGGGAAGGAATTCCCCTGTGAGGATCTGGTACAGGTTGCCCAAAGAAGCTGTGATTGCCCCTGGATCCTTGGAAGGGTCCAATACCAGGCTGGACGGGGGTTGGAGCACCCTGGGATAGTGGAAGGTGTCCCTTGTCCATGGCAGGGGGTGGAACCTTTAAGGTCTCTTCCAATCCAAACCATCCTGGAATTCCATGATCTTCCCTATGTACCACCAGCTCATCACCAGGAGCCCAAGCCTTGCACCCTGCTACAAAAGCTGATTATTTCCCAGAACAAGGACAGCAGCTCGTTCTGGGAATTCAAAGGGCTTGACATGAAGAGGCTGTTGACAAATCCATTCCTGTAAAAAGACCCGGAGATGGGAATTCCCGTGAGGAAAGGAGCACTTCTCACCACCAGCAGGGGGAAGGAGCAGTGGGGGCGAGGGGAGGAGAAGGGGAAAAAAGGGCTGCAACACTAAAGAGTCTTTCAGGACTCATTTATTCGAGCAGTGCCAAGGCAGCTCAGTGCTGCAATATTTTCTTCCTGCACTCAGAGCCAGGGCTTTGGGATCTAATAAATCATCGCTGGCCGCAGAGACATTAAAATTCTAGCCCAGTACTGCATCAGATGAAACGAGGCCGAGTGCCAGCAAGCACAGGGAGAGGGAAGGGCAGCCACACACACTTTAAAATAAGTATATGAATGCATTTGCATATAAGCAACACCTGATTTTGGCTTCACACCAGGCTAAGTCTAATGAAACAGAACAGCAAAACAGAGCTGCAACTGGATGATCTTTAAGGTCCCTCCTCAACCTGAACCTTTCTGGGATTCTCTGATTAATAAACTCAACCACTCCACTTTGGGAAAGCTGATCCCCATTAAATTAGAAATAAGATATTAGGTACAAAGCACAGTAGGAAAACAGAGCCAGTAATTAACAGATCTGGTACAAAGCAGGGAATTATTTCTGAAGCTTTATAAAAGTCTTTTCCAAGCCTGGGCCATCTCACGTTTCTGTCTGTACAAACCTCTGTGCTGGATCACATTGACTGCGCCCAGTGTGAGAAATAATTGTGCACCAGGAGGGAAGAAAAACTCAATATTTAATCTAAAAACATTTTTGCAGAAGTCAAGCCACTAAATTTTAATTTATTACCTTCAGCCTGAAAAAACATAACAAGGATCTGACCATTTATTTGCTGTGCAAGATGAAAAAAAAAAGGTGTGGGGGGAAGGAAAGGCAGCAAATATGAAGGGTTTTCAACGGATCACAAGGCAGCCTTGGAGCTTATTTGCAATCATTTAATTGAAACACCTAGGGATTTAAGAGGTATTGAATGTGTGGGGTGCAAACATGCACAGAGAAAAACAAGGCAGCATATGAATTTGAACTGCAAGTGGCAGAAATAAATATGCAGGAAAAGGCCTTTCTTTTAGACTGGGTGAGATTTTAACTCTGGATGAGATATTTCCCTGAAATGTGGGGTGCCAGGGCCAGGAGATGTTTCCATCCTGGTTTATGAACCCCCATCTCCAGCTTGCAGAATGACAAGGTCACACTCCAGCTCCATGGAGCCTGTGGCAGAGGTTCCCAAATTCTGCATCCCTTGGAACGGGGATTTAAAAGCCATGTGGATGTGGCACTTGGGGACATGGGGCAGTGGTGGCTTTGGCAGTGCTGGGGAACTTGGATCATATTAAAGTTCTTTTCCAGCTTCAATGATTCTGTGATGCTGAAATGGCCAATGTGATTTTAACTTCCTACACAGAGGCTCCTTGTTCAGGACCAGAGCAAGAGGAACTCAGGAAAAGATATGGAAGTGAAGGGAACATGCAGAAAAAGAAGTTTTAAATGGAAAACAATTGCTCATGGCTAAAACAAAGGAAAAGGAGATGGCTCAGAAACACTAGAAATTATTAAGCCACCCAAACCCAGTTTCATTCATATTGCTATAAACACATTAAGAAAGAAGACAACAAAAACCCCTTCAGTTGTCAATTTTAATATTGAGTGAGTACTTAAAAGACAAAAGCACTGGTTAGAATTTCTCTATATGCCATTTAAGACAGAAATGGGGGGGGGGGCTCATGCTTAAAAATAAAGTTTCTCTTTCCCATGAGTGAGTGAAAAACTTCAAAAGATGTGCCTGTACTCTATAAAAGCAATTGAGACACATAAAAATTCTGTTCATCTTTTATTTTCTTCAAATGGAGCACTTTTCTCTTCAAAATATGTTTCCAAGGCTATCTTTTTTTTTTCTCCCACCTAGGCTTTTTTGCTTCTCTGCCTCACAATTTTTCCCCAACCCTCTTCAAGCACGGCCATTTAATCTTTTCGTTTCTTATCCACCACGAGGAAAACCAAAATCAATATTGCAGCCAAGAAATGAAGCAGAAATAAGCCAGTTGCATGGACTCATCTGAGCCTGAAGGAGGAGAAGGCCCACAATGAGGTCATTTGGGAAAACAGAACATGGGTTTTGAGTTTTGTTTGCTTTTAAGATCTGAGACTATTCTGTTTCTTCCCAACACAGGGGAACTCAAAAGCCTGTAAAACCTTCTCCAAACAGTTACAAAACAAGGGGTGAGGGATGTTTCCCAAAGTTCCTATGAACTCCTTGGAAGGCTGGCATCAGTTGGACCAATCTCCAAATGAGCTGAGTGGATGTCATGAATTATTTTAGAACCACAGAGTCATTAAGGATGGGAAATCGAGCCCAATTGTTCCCCAGCACTGCCAAGGCCACCACTGCCCCATGTCCCCAAGTGCCACATCCACATGGCTTTGGAACAATTCCAGGGATGGAATTCCACTATTGCCCTGAGCAACATGTGCCACTCACAAACATCCCTAATCTGACCCAAACCCCTCTGCTTTCTTCTCCCAAACAAATAACTACTCCCCCCTCCTTCTCTTAGTGGTTTCATGCTTTTTACAACTTCAAGAAAGTCCCTGAGTTAATTCTTTAGGAAGATGGTGATTTACCCATTGTTGATCTCAGTGCTGAAACTCAGCAGCTTCCAACACTGAGGAATTCAGCAAGTTGTTTGGAAGTATTCCCGTACGAAAATCACACATTTAAACATAAAAACAATGAGAGCCTACACAAGTCACAGCTCATTCTTCTCCCAGTCAAGTAGGATTTTCCTGTCTGCTCTATACACACCAATTAATAAACATGAAGAAATGCCAGAGGAAAAATATTCACTGTATCCACTTCATACATTTTTAATCACCCTGAAATCAATTCAACACCCTGAACACGGTTTAGAATTCCTGTTTTACAGACCTGGTAAGCGATGGATTGCCTAATTAAATCCAGGAGTGGCATTTCCCAATCAATGGAAGGGGCTGACGTGCATGCACGTCTTAGAGCAGAAGGAGAAGTAAGGACAGAGCACCTCAACCCTGCCATTTGCCCATGTTCCTCAGTGCTTCTCACAAAAATGCTGAGGAATGCCAAAAGGAAAGAGAAAAAAGAACTTGGTTTGTCTGGCCAAAGAGCTGATCAAAGGCCCAGCATTTCCAGAGAATAATACAGACAAATTTTAATTTTAAGTTAATAAGGAAGGCTGAAATCATGCCTAGAATTATCTTTGTCCCACAGAGAGTATGCAAAGGAGGATTAAAAGCTGACAGCAGGAATCCTATCGGAACATCCTTCCATCTTCTACAACATCGAAGGGCACTGACTTTCAACATCACAATAAATTAAAGGAACAGTCAGGAGTAAATGAGGTCACTCCTCACATGTGCAGTTGTGTCTGAGGTTCAACAATGAATACAAATGACAGGGATTAGGGCAGGAACACACGTGAGAATCCTTCACCTCCTGTCCTGCCAACAAAACTAGTGGCTGGAGGGCACAGATTCCCTCTGTTCATCATTATGTCCAAACAAATGTTGTGGTTTCACCTTGGGCAAGAAAAAAAAATGACAAAACTTGGGAATTTTTAACTTGGGAGTGCTGCAAACAGCCCAACTCAGGGATGTGTCTTGCTCTTGAGGAGCATGAAGGGGAAAGCCTCTTTGCTCCGGAGCCAGGCTGGGAGAGTTGGGAATGTTGGAAAGGAGAAGGCTCCAGAGAGAGCTCGGAGCTCTTCCAGGGCCTAAAGGGTCTCCAGGAGACCTGGAGAGGGACTGGGGACAAGGGATGGAAGGACAGGACACAGGGAATGGCTTCCACTGCCAGAGGGCAGGGATGGATGGGATATTGGGAAGGAATTGCTCCCTGCGAGAGTGGGCAGGGAAGAGCAGCTGTGGCTGCCCCTGGATCCCTGGAAATATCCAAGGCCAGGTTGGACACTGGGGCTTGCAGCAACCTGGGATAGTGGAAGGAGTCCCTGCCCAAGGCTGTGGATTGGAATGGGACATTCTTCCAGGTCTCTTCCAGAAAACATTCCAGGATTCTATGAGCATCTCTCCTGAGCAGGCAGTGCCGCAGCACGACCTGAGAAATGCCGTGACACAAACCCCTCGGAGATTTCCCAACCGGCTCCGCATCTCCGGGCTCTCAGATTTTATTACCATTTATTATTTAGGAATAACTCTGCTGAACATAGAGTCAGCCTAGCGGAGGTTCATGAATCACAGCATCTTATCAGCATATTAATCAGCTCCTGGGAGGGAGAGGGAGAACGGTGTGAGCTATCACAAACACTTTAGAGTTTCACGCTTCAAGTCAAACAAGCTCCAGGAGAGACTGATTCTTCACCCCTGATTCCACACCAATGGGCTAATCTATTTACTGCAGCACTGGTGCCTTCCTGCAGTGGGTGCAAAGAAATGGGAAGGAATGCCAAAGGAAAACCAGGTGCTTCAGCAGCTCCCATCTGGGGCAGGTAAAGTGAATTCTACCAAGAACAAAAAAGCAAAGTGGAGGCCTTAAATACATTTTAAAATTAGCCTCAATTAAAACAACAGCTTACGTGAAGATCCAACTTAATTACAGTCTGGTTTAATTAAATAGTAAACAACACTGAAGCGCTGCTGCTGCTGTTCCAAAATCCATGGAATTAGCGGAGTGGAAGCTGTCACCAGCCGGGCACGAGGAGCCAGGGCTTGGAGCACAAAGCTGGCACTGGGCAGAGGTAGCTCTGTCTAAAGCCAGAATATTCTCCCTGTGCCACCTTCCCTCAGCTGAGCAGCAGCAAACACTGCCAGCAGAAGTTTTTCCCCTCCTCTTGCAGTTTGCAAAGCAGGAAGGAGGCTGCAATTCAACAGACCTGGGAGCTCTAAGGACCCCAAAAATGAGACACAGGAGAAGCCACCAGTGCTTAATAAATCCCTTAGAGATTGTTTTCATAAACACTTCTCCTAGCAGTTGAACAATTCTGATTTTATCTCATCGAGTAACTGTATTTTAAAACTTCCTTTTTTAAACCTAATTATTATTTCCCATAAAAATCCAGCTAATCCAGACCACACTTGAAAAATTATTTAGGAAATAACTGTCCTTCACTTCCTTCCATTAAGGAAGATCAAAATGGAAAAATCAACAATCTGAATCAACGGATGGTTCATCAAGTACTTGAGTATGTGCCAAGGATTTCCCATTCTCCCTAACTCAAGGATTTCCTATTTTCCCTAGCAGCCAATCTGGCAGAAAAAAACCTGGATTATTTATCTTGCAATGGACCTCTCTCACTACTCTGCCAGAAAACGACACAGAAGTCAGGATGAGAAGAAAATCAGATTAAAACTCATTATTTCAGCCTAAAGTTAGCATATAAATAAAAATAATAAACAAAATATTAAGTAGTATTAAGCATTCACATTTAGCACCAAAAAAATCCCACAAAAGCATAGAAATTCAACCTGCCAGTATCCTGATTATTACCCCAGCTTTCTTTCTGCCTCTATCCCACCTGAATTTTATTCCACAGCTCTTTTCATAGCTGCTCAGACCACCCTCAGGAGCTGCCTGTCTTTTCTCAACAGAGGATAAAATTCAAATTTTCTCCTCCTCATTTGCTACAGAACTTTGGGTCGTTCATCACATATTCAAACAAATTCAGATTTAAAAGAGTTTGTAATACTATTTGCCCAGAGGAAAAAAAAAAAAAAGCCTTTCTGTTAAATGACTTTTGACTTCTATTCACTGTAAGGGTTCAGCCCACTGACTTCTTACCTTCCACCTGGGCAATGGAACAATAAAGCAGGAATATTCCTGCTGTACTGTCCTACATTTGTTTCTTTGTTTTACTAGCAACATAACTGAGGACCTGTTTTAAGTTTTCCAGCCTCATCTGCTTCCAGCTTTTTCCTCCAAGATTATCCTGCACATCCACCCCTGATTTCTGTGCATTTACCACAAATTCTGGAAGACAAATGCCTGAAGGATGGTTTGGGATGAAACCAGATCTCCTGATCTCTGCATGGATCAGAGCTGGCACAAGTTGGCCAAGTCCCTTCCCACCTAAACCATTCTGGAATTCCATTCATTCCTTCATCTAAAGCAGAATTCCCCCTCTAAAATTCTCCTAGAAAGGTCAAGGTCCAAATTCTGACCAATCTGCCCCTCAATATTTAAATTGTCTTTTCAAGTGCCAGAAAGCAGCTTCTAAGACACACAGGCTTGTATGAAAGCAGATACAGAAATGTACATTGAATGGATATTAAGGTGAAGCTTTAAGAACACACCAAAAAAAAAAAAAATCAAGGTAAAGGGGGAGAGAAGTAGCCTCTTGTGCTGGAAAGCCACAAAATTCCTGTTATTTCCAGAGTAGGAAAATAACTGTGCACTTATGAGCTCGTTCTATCACCCAAGCACTGCTGGAGTCCACAGTCCTCTCACAATGGGGGGATTTTTGAAGAGACTTTTTTCACAGAGATTGTTTTTTTTTTTTTTACAGCCTCTCATGCTTTGACTGTGAGACCAAAGTTCCCCAAAGCTACAGTATCTCCAACAAAGCAGCTGCATAAATTGGAATGGGAAAAAGAAAGGATGAATAAAAATGAGGCAAAACGCCTTTGAGGAAACTCTCTGCTCTGCAGAGTCTCAGACAGGGCTCCTCACAGCCCCACTGATCCACCAGCTGGAAGAGCTGCCAAACTCAACCAGAATATTCCATGCACAAAGTAACTGAGAGTATTTGATGTTCATTCCCATTTGCTGGTGACCATTCTCCACAAAAGCACATTCCCAAATAATTCCACACATATTAGGTGAAAGTCAACACAATCCAACTGGCAATGCAAATAGAAAGCAGGAAATCCTAACACAGCATGACACCCAAGAGCTGATTACATTCCTCAAAATGGTATAAAAAGGAATTTTCCAGGGCTCATTTTGTAAGGGGGTTACAAGATCAGAGCAAGTCAAGATGAACATAATCCCCAGGGAAAACCAGACACACCTGAACCGGGATTTTCTTTTTCCAAAGCATCATTTTTCTCCCAGCTAAATTCTTTTCATATCAGTACACTTTAGCTCCTCACTAGTTACAAAATTCTTATAAACATCCTTCAAGGCCAGACTTTTTTGAGTATTAAGGATGACATTTCTAGACAACTCAGTTCTAAAGAAGGTTTCAAACAGACATCAGACATAAGATTACCTTAAGCAAAGCACAACTTGAAATAAAAAAAAATCAGTCAATAATGTAGCTGAAGTGACCCCCTATCACAATAACTGGATGTTCTCCAAACAAGGGGCTCTTGGCTGTGGGATCCTCATTTCCACAGCTGGATTATTCCAGCACGTGCATCCCAGTGGTTTAGTGCAACTCCAGAGCGGAGCCCTCCTGCTGACTGTCCCAGCACCTGCTTGCATGTTTGTTAATCTAAAGAAAACCCCTTTGGATCCTTTTCTTTAGGATTTCCAGGGCATCCTCTTTGCATGAATTCAGCTCCAACTCTTACCACCCTCCCTGAGCTGGCTTTGCTGAAGGGTTTTTCCTGCGGGTCACGTTCTCATCCAGCTCCCTGAGGGGCAATCTTTCTCCCTCATTAAGGGATTATCCACCACCACACACAGACATGCAGGAAAAGCCACAAGCCCTGTCCTACCTGTATAGGCCATGTTCTTCGGGTTTCCGTAGGGAGCCCCAGGTTGGACGGGGCTGTAAACAGGATTCATGGTGGAAGACCGGGAACTCTAAGGACAAAAGAAAAGCAGAGTTGAGACGGTTGCTTTACGTTGGCTCTGCTGTCTGTGCAGAGTCCTGATAGCATCACCCTGTTAGAATTCCAGACACAGACAGCTGTGAAGGAAGGGATTTACAACCAGACATTACAACCAGATAGCATATTTAATAATTCAAGTTTTGGATCTCTCTGTTAATTCCCACAACTTCTCCAGCGCTGCGTATTCCGCCTACAAATGTACCCGGAGCAGATTCATCTTCCACATGCCTGCTCCAGGGGGACTCAGCACTCATGACCCCACTTCCAGCTTGTGATGAACAAAGAGGAAGAACCACAAAGTCAGGAAAAGGAATTCTCCCCCTTGGAAGAGTGAGCAGTTCTTGGGTGATAAAACCAAGCCTGCCCAAGACCTGACCTTTCCAAAAGCAGCAGATAAAAACTATTTGCTGCTGGCTAGATGGAGAAGGGCAAGTCTTGGCGAGCTTTCAGCGTGAGCTGACTGTGAAAACCTGGAGGTCAAGGCTTGGATCCTGTGTGGGGTTGGGCAGGGCCACCTCTTCATCCCACCAGTGTCCCACAGGGAGGCTCTGTCACAGAGTTTACGTGAACAAGGAGGTTTCGACAGCCCTTGTGCTCCTCCCTCCAATAAAGGAGATGAAGCCGGGTCAGCTTCTTGTGGGTTTTATTAAAAGGAAAGCAAGTAACTTGGGAATTTGTGTCTCCTAACTGTCAGTTAAGCAACTAGCTCAGTTAATTATCTTAATGAAGCACATTCTCAATTCTGATTAATGGGAAAATCAGTCATTAAGCTTTATTAGGCGAGGCATTTGTCTCCACAGCTATCTAGTGGTAATTTCATGCCAGAATCAAACCCATCTTGCTTCAAAATCTGGGGGTTTTGTTAAAATGTGTTATTTTACAGTTCATAAATAACACCATTCTCTCCAAATAAGCCCCTCATGACGGGGACACAATTTGTTAGATCATTAACTCCTTTCGCTCTACCTTGGAGAGTAAACAAGTCAAACGTTAAATGTTAGCACCGATGGACTTGACAACAATTAGTGCTTAATTAATTAGCTGCCCCTCCACCCCCAAGTTAGCACTGAAGGAGCCATTCTCAAAGCAAAGGAAATCAGGGTTAGAAGCACGTGGGAAGAGATGGGGAGACTCTGAATTCCATCAGTGGCTTCACTAACACACAGCAGAGCATTGAGAAGATCTTTAGAAAAATCCATGTAAGACCAGGCTGTCCAGAGGAGCTGTGGCTGCCCCTGGATCCCTGCCCAAGGCCAGGTTGGGGCTTGGAGCATCTGATCCAGTGGAAGGTGTCCCCACGCATGGCTGGGATGGGATTTAAGGTCCCTTCCAACCCGAATCATTCTGTGATTTTATGAAATAAAATTTGTGAGGGTAACTCTTCACCTTTCCATTGTTCCTCCCCAAAAACCTCCCAGTGACAGCTGGACCTGCTCCCAGACAGGGCTGGAATCACAGCTGCTTTTCTAAAGTGCCTTTTCAATGCCAGCATCATTTCATTTGTACTCTTGTCTGTGCAAAGAGTAGAAAAAAAAATCATAAAAAAATTACTGCTATGTGTGGCTTGCATTAGGTGTTGTACCAAATGGTAAAAGCAAAACACTCTTATTGAGAAGGATGAAAGAAAATGCTTTTCATCCCAGATGAAAAGGTTGTAATCGTGGTGGGGGCTTGAGAGCTTGTGAGGAAGAGGTTTGTGCTTCCTCCCTGCTTTGTATGCAGGGTGGGATTTCCAGACAGCAGGAAAGAGCCCCTGCAAACGGCATTTGGGAGGGATGATTTTCTCTCCCATTCTGCAAGACAATGCCATCTGAAAATACATTTGAAATTCATTGCAGGCACCATGTTGTGGCATTGAAACAGCTACACTGAAGTGGGACTAAAACAGGATTAGCAAAATTAAACCTCCTGCACCGCCAGAACCTGCAGAGTTCGCTTGTGGCCATGAATACCCAACAAAAAGACTACTAAAAATTAATTATAAACAGACAAACACCAGTGCTGCTCTATTGCAGGAGCTTCCAGTGCTTCCTAATCCCTGAGACAGCAACAGTCAGTTGCTCTGAGAGACTCCAGCAAGGAGTAACTCCAGCAGGAATGCCATGGGAATAAGCTGCTAGCAAACAGTCTCGGGATACTTGGTGGCTGTAACCTGGTTACATGTTCATCTGTTTGATCCTCCTGTGAAAGTGCAGGACAGGCTCCCATCACACGAGGGAACTGCTCCACATGAAGGGCAAACAGAGCCACAGGGGAGGTGGGGAATGGGTCACAGTGGCCTTGGGGAATGGTTGGACTCCACTATTGGAGGGCTTTCCCAACCTTAATGATTCTGTGATTCTGTGAGTGTGTCCCTGCTGGAACCCTGGAAACTGAGAATTTTTCATTTTCTGTGCTGACAGGCACAGACTCCCAAGAAAACACAGCTTTTGACCTGAGGCCATGGAGAACGCTTCCAAAATCGAATGTCAGAACTGGGATCATGAGTGTGTAGTTTGAATAGAAGTGTGTAATATCACATGGTGGAAAACTTAGAATTTAAGGTTTTAGGATATAGTAGTAGGTATAATGCAAGATGGAGGTTTTAGGGCGGAGGTTTTGTCATGTCACCCTTCTTCATGGGTCCAGGTGGTACTTTTGTAATTGGATAGAAAAATCCACATTGTGGGTCATGGGTGGTTAGTTATTGGGTTAAAAATAATTTAGATGTCCATTCTTAATTGGACAGTTTGGTCTTCAAAGGCCTTGTAGAGAGTGAGGTACATCTCCATTTTTAGCTTGTTAGCTAGAAGTGCTGTAGAACTCACTGTAATATAGGTAAGAATTAATAAACATCTGAGTCCAAACAAGAAATACTCGAGCATTTAACCCCGACTCTGGCAGAAAAAGAGAAAACACAATACATGTCCCCCACCCCTGGGAGTCAGGAATCTCCAAACTCCTACAGACACAGGACATCAGGAGCATCCCATCCCACTGTTTTCCTCCATCACTGGTTTCCTTTGTGCCTTTGGAAACACCCAGATCCCCCCATCTCCATCGGGGGATTTGCAATCCCCATGGTTATGGTTGGAAAAGAACTCCAAGATCAAGTCCAGCCTCTGACCCAATACAAAACCTAAGAGAATAAAGCAGGCATGGAAAATCCAGGAAGTTATCTTTTCAGAACAAAGGAATGAAATCTTTACAGAGAAATAAATATATTTTGCAGGGGTTTTAAAACAGTGACATGGACATGTGAATCTTTCAGGCTTCCCAGAAATTAAATAGCAGCTCTGAACTTGAAAAGAAAAGAGTAAACAATGGAAATGGGCACTGTTCTGAACAACAGACATTTTTCCATTTTCTTTTAAGTCATTTCTTGTGTCAAGGTGATTTTCCCTTTAAACTCCCATTGCCTTGTTTCTGTGGCACTGGGATGCAATGCCTTTTGAGAGACCCATTCCTTACATGCTGGAGAGAAGGTGGTATTTTCTCTACGTGCCAAAAGTAATTTATTTCACATCAGGTGGCACAGAACCAACATGAGAGAGTATGAACAAAGAAAAGAGATACTTTTCTTCCTTGACCTGCACATCACCTCTTTAAATGAATTTTATACAAATTGCATGCTAATAAGATTCAGCCAAAGTCTCCTTGAACATGAAAAGGCCTCCTGACCTTACACTCCATGCAAATTCCACTAATTTTCTGACAATTTTTCACTTAAGTCGTTTGAAGCTTGACCCTCACTTGGGATCCGCCAAACAATAATTAAATTACCTTCCAATTCATCTGTTAAAGGTTAATTTAGGCAAGTTAAAAGGGTATATCCCACCTTTCCCCAAAAAAGTCTTGGACAGTGGGCACAAGCTGGGAGATTCATTTCCACAATGAGCAGCTTCTTCTTTAATTTATTCTTTTTTTTTAGTGACACCTTAAGAGTTGATTGAACATCCCTCATGTGAACCAAAACATTGTACCTGTTATAGAAATGTAACAGGGTTTTACATCCTGTGAACACATCAGGTTGACACGTGGAAAACCAGAGTGGTTTGGGTGGGAAAGACCTTAAAGATCATCCAGCTCTAACCCCTGCCATGGGCAGGGACACCTCCCACTATTCCAGGTTGCCTTCCCCTCTCCAGGTGAACACCCCCAGCTCTCCCAGCTGATGCCAACCTTCCCAGTGGAAAGAATTAAATAAACCTCATAGAAATGCCTTGGAGCAAGGGATTTCACTACAGCACTTGACCTTGCTGATCTCAAAAACCAGCAAAGGGAAAACAAAGCTGATCCCAAAAATCCACAGTCCTACAGCATCTTCCATCAGCTTCAACCCCAAACCATGACAGGAGCACTCAAATCTTCACTGAAGAGACACAGGAGAGTGTCCTGGGAGACAAAACCCCAAGGAGCCACATTCTCATCACCTATTGTTTCCTCTGAGACGAAGAACTAAATAAATCCAAACACTTCCAGTCGAGAAAAGCCTGACATCTCTAACAGCAACGAGCCCTTTTGTCTTCATTGTATGAAAAATGAAATGGATAATTTATAAGCACAAAGCAGCTCTTGACTTTGGAATTTGCTGACCTCAGACTGCCCAAAAAAATAAATGCTGAGACAGGAAAATCTCAACCTTTCATTTGCTGAAGTTTACAATCTGCTTAACAGCCAGAGGATCAAAAAATGATAATTGAGTTATTAATTCAATGTAATACTATAGATTGCATATTGAAATATTGTAAAGGAGATCCCTGTCCTCCCTGAAAAGGACTAGGAAGATGGGATCACTTGTTGCACAGGTGAACCTGAACATAGGTGACAAAATATCTTCACATTGTGTTTGCCTATTTGAATTAGGCACAGCTTACACAAATACCCCTCCTGAATAAATGAGAAATGATTGAAGCATAGACTCACAGACTGTTTTGGATGGGGAGGACCTTAAAACTCATCCAGTTCCACCTCCCTGCCATGGCCAGGGACACCTTCCACCAGACCAGGTTATTCCAAGCCCTGTTCAACCTGGCCTTGAACCAGTTCCCCCACAAGAAATTTCAGAATAAGAAAAACCAAAAGATTCTGGCACAGCTGGGGTTATATTAACTTGTTTCCAGAGAAGAAAATGTCTTAATGCAGATGAATTCCTTGCTGCAAATTCACAGCTTTTTATCTGCAAGTGTGATGGGTTTCACCAGCAGGTAACCAATAAATACATGTATTTTTTAAAAGATCTGACATATCTGCCCCAGTGAGTCCCAAACCATTCTCAGCAGCTCTCAAACGACTTCTTGATATATTCCTATTAATTTCTCTAACTTGAGGCCTTGCTGACTTTCCCTTTGGAGATGAACCCTGCTGTACTCTTGTACTCGGTGCTCTCCGACTGAGCCACAGCCTCCTCCAGCTGATTATCTCCATTCTTTTGTCTCCCCTATCCTACTTCATTATGTTCTGCTGAAAAGGCTTCTTGGAACACACAGCTTGAAGACACTTCTCTCTAATCCTTCCTTTCCACAAGCACTGCCTTGGGAGATTTGGGTTGGCCACCAGGAAAAGCCTGGATTATAAACATCTATCCCACAACCTCACCCAGGCACTACAAAAAAAACCCCAAAATATTCTTAAGTTATCTTTCTTATCTGAGCCTTCTTGAGCTGCTTTAGACCTTTCTCCCAGCCAACCACTTCTCCTAAGAGAAGCTGCACTGCAGGAGTCAGACAGAACAACCAGACACAAAAGTAATATCCATAAAAAGACCATTTCTGACACTAAGAAATATAATCTTCCTTCCTTCCAAGCTCTCTAAAAATCTGAAATAATTGATAGCCTCTTTGGCTTTGTTTTACAGATGCAGAGAAGATGCCAGAGAGCAATGGGTTCAAGGGTGAGCTCACTGCAAGCATTGGAATAGGTGGAATAACCATCCCTGGAAGTGTTCAGGGAATGCAGGTCAGTGATGGCCTTGGCCTGTGTTCACAGTTGGACTCAATGGTCTCAGAGGAGCTTTCCAACCTAAATGATTCCATGATTCTAAGGTAAACCAGACTGTACTGGCAGGACCAAGATTCAGGTGTAATACCCATTTTCCAGCACATTATCCTCAAAGACAAGCTTTAATTTATGTTTTGCTCCAACATTTCCAACCACTACCACTAATTACCCTCCCTCCATTTTTATAATTACTCCCCCCAAAATGTGAGAATCCCTTTGCAGCCATATCCTGAATATTGAAAGCACCACTCCTTCTCATGGACTGCAACAGGATAAACATTTAAATTTGTCTGGGAGTCAATCACATGTACAAAGTTGGCACATCAGCAGAACAGTATTCCTGGAATTAAAATCAGATGAGGGCAGAGATATCCTTTTCATGACAGATGGGTCAGGCTTCCCTGGCTTTATTTGGTCAAATTCACTGTACTGCAGCTTTTGGCTGTAACTTGTCACTTCCAGCCATGGTTGCTCCTCGTTGTTCTCTAACATTAAATTTTCACCCAGGTTCTGTTTTCTGGTCATTTCTGGGATTTCTGCTCTAGTCAAGACTGGAAACCCAAGGCAGGGTTGAGGAGTGGTTCCAGCCCCAATTTCCCATCAAGCAGCACAGCAAATCTCTCCCTGTTCTCTTCTCTTTGTCTGCTCACACTGATGGATGGACCCAGATGGAGTTTAGAGACTGGGAAACAGGAAGATGAACAGTGCAACCGGAGGGGATCAATCCTCCCTAATAGTCCCTTCTTCCTTAAATATTTTGGAATCTTTGCTCTGAAACAAAGCAGTACCAGGGAAGATGAAGGAGGGCCCAGGCTATATCTGTCAGCACAAAGGGAGCTTTGGCAAGAAGTTTGTTTATCATCGTCTTTTTGTAATTTCGTGTTGGCAAGAGGCTCTGTGTTAACAAGCCCAGGAGCCTGAAAGTCTTCCCCATCCATAGGACAGGCAGACGGTGGCATTCCCTCACTCCATTTGGAAACCAAGCTGCATGGAAGGAGAAAAACAGACTCCAGATTTATGCTGGGCTTGATGTGCCCCACCAAAACCCAGAAAATATATGAGGCAACTCGGTAGCACTTGAAAAATGAGCAAAAGAAGTTGCTGACTTTTTGGGGGAAAGCTGCCAAGTGATGAACAAACAGAACTAAAATTAAGAAATTGACAATAATCATAGGCAGAGCTCAGGCAGGGGTTTAACTTCCTAAGGAAATATGGGACAGCTCAGGCTTAAAAAAAACCACGGATGCACACCAAACACAGTGGTGTTGCAATTATTATTACAAGCCTTCAAAATAAAGATTGTTCAAAGGGAAAATATGAAATTAAATAGTTGGTTGAAATGTCAAAGACTCACTTCACCACTCCAGCTCTCAAAGACTGAAGAGGAAGTGGGAGATCAGCTGTTCTACAGCTCGGTCCCCTCTCCTTGTCCACAACAGCTTGGCACTGTTTTCCCAAAGGTTAAGCAGTGCTGGTGGGGATCACTGCCTGGTCACCACACCCCAAATCCAAGGGTCTCCATGACCAACATATACCCTGTTCCTGGGCAGAAGAGCCATCTTTCATCAACCTTCTCCCTGTCAGGAGCACTGACATCTTTCCTCAGGCTGGAGGGGGCTTGGAGCAACCCGGGCCAGTGGGAGGTGGCACTTTGAGCTTTAAGATCCCTCCCAATGCAAGCCAGTCTGGGATTCCATGATTCTGCACCTATGCCCTACTGCTCTAGTATTTACCCAACTCACATCCTACTGGAATCCTGTCCTACTTGGCATTTCTTTCATAGACTCTGAGCCTAATCCTGCAGAAATAACGCAGTAAACCAACACATAACCAGCACAACAGAAAGCAAGCTTACACAGATGACCACGATAGAAATCTTTAAATGAAGGCTACAGATGTCTGTAAAGCTGTCCTAGCCTCAAACACAAGTCAAACATTCCATACAGGAACTACCAGAGGTTAGTGGCAGACACTGTAAAAGGGACAAGAGCCAATAATCAGTGCATGTATGGCATGATCTCTAACACATGCAGTATGCACTCAATTAGCATATTCATATTTCATAACCACTGGAAAAGCCAAGAATTTTCCAGCATGCCATTACAGAAGATTTTGCAGTGCTTTTTATTCACCTAAACACTCGTTCAGGTTTCCAGTGAATACACCCAGCTCAGGAGGCTAAAACCAGGAATGCTTTTGCAGCAG
The DNA here is from genome assembly GCA_013397375.1 of Toxostoma redivivum. Taxonomy (NCBI): domain Eukaryota; kingdom Metazoa; phylum Chordata; class Aves; order Passeriformes; family Mimidae; genus Toxostoma; species Toxostoma redivivum. The sequence goes on along the minus strand of VXBI01014065.1, from coordinate 273,761 downwards.
CACAAAGGAAAGGGCTGAAAGGCCACACCAAGTCAACAATTAACAATTCTCACAGATTTCTGGACATTCCTTCCCAAACTAAAGAGCAGGAAGAGAAGTTTGAAGGAGCTTACAGCTTGCAGTTTATATCAGGAAAAAAAAGAACTACCAAATCCCCAGGCTATGATGGCTGGAAAACCCAGCTTTGCTTCCTTGTTTTCCAACAGGGGGATAAGACCAGTTTGGGGAATGAATGGCACAGCAGAAATTGCAGAGCAGCCATTCCCTTCTTCCTTTAAATAACAGTGAGTGAAAAAATAAACAGTTCAAAAAGTCCTGGAAGTCTCTTGGACATGTCTAAAAGGAAAAGTTTAGTCTGAAGCAGCCAAGCAAATACCAGCCTTGCCACATGAACATCTGTACTCATCTCCAGGAGCTGAGGATCCACTTGAACAAGCAGGACTTCAGCATCCATGTGTAGGTTCAACAATCACAAAATCCCCAAATGGTTTGGGTTGGGAGCAACCTTGAAAATCCTCCAGTTCCCACCCCTGCCATGGGCAGGGACAACTTCCACTGTCCCAGAATATCCAAGCCCTGGATGTCCAGCCTGGCCTTGGACACTTGCAGGGATCCAGGGGCAGCCACAGCTGCTCTGGGCACCCTCCCAGGGAACAATTCCTTCCCAATATCCCATCCATCCCCACCCTCTGGCAGTGGGAAGCCATTCCCTGTGTCCTGTCCTTCCATCCTTTGTCCCAAGTCCCTCTCCAGTGCTGTTGGTGCAGAGCCAGGGGAACATTTGGACTCACTGTCCTTGGAGGCTGTTTCCAAGTTGAACAATTCCATGACTGTACCTATGACTGATAATTTAATTATTCTTAGAATTCAGTGTTGATTTTACAACACATTCAGGTGCAGCCAGAATAAACCCACCTGGTTTAAGCACACACAATTGTCTGTACCCTCACAGCTTCATATTATAAACTCTACAGAGAAAAAGCCTTTTTATATTGCACAAAAGATCCCAGCACACATTACACGGCAATTCCATGATTTACAGTGCACACCCTTATTTGTGCCTTTTTGAAAAAGAAGGAAAAAAAATCAGGCCTTTGATTTGCAACCAATTTGTGACACATTTCTTTTCATGCTGATAAGCCTCATCTCTGTACATAATAAGGCTTTTTTCTGCCATCTTTTCTCCCTAACAATTCAATTTTCATCTTAAATGAACTCTATCAATCATACAACAGGTGCACATCACCTACTCAAGAGACAGATTTCCTTTCTCCAGATTTCTCTGTCCTCTGACAATGCCCAAATTGATAATAACTGTGATAAAACCCCCAGTCTGGTAAGGACTAATTTTGGTAAGATTCGCTCTATTTTTTAATGAATTCCCAAGTTTTTTTCCCATGCCTGGAAAATAAACTCCCAGAAGATGTTTTGTGAAATACTGGTGGCATGGTTTTTATTTCCTTAATAAACAACAGCAACTGAGTTCCTGGTTTCTGTTCAATGATTAATTCAGCTTTAAGAGATGATTCCAACAGTAAGGAAGAACTAACAGGGGATCTAGAAAGAATTAAATATATAATAAGCAGCCCAGTAGGCAGCACATGCTGTGGGTAAGAGAGAAACCAGACTGGATGTGCATCCTCTGGAAGTGCAGTCCTAAGATGCTGGACAATGTGACTGGCACAGGGAACACAGGGAAAGCACAGGGCAGGGCCTGGGCAATTTTCACAGGAATTGCCAGGCAACAGGAGCAAAAAAAATGTCCTTGAGGGAAAGAAAGGGAGGGCAAACTGTGAGACTAGCCACGACCTCTATGATCTGGAGAGCCTGGGAATACACACTTCAGAAAGAACAAATGTTACACAGCAAGACACTTCCCCAAAGTGCCCCCTCTCTCTAGATGTTTTTCCCAATTTGACTTCTTCCAATAACTTTAAAATGATCTGGTTATTCCTTTTCAATTAATAATATGCCTTGAATCACATTTGTAATATGCATTTTATATCTTCATTTCTTTACCTATGTGAATTAAACAGAATGGTGCTTGTATTTAGAATCAAAGCACACTGAATGACACTCCATAAAGTATTTCCACATATATTTCCCAGGGCACAGGTGTCTCATTGGCATTACTGGGGCTGTGCTATCCCACCAGCATCCCTCAACGTGCAAAACACCTCTAGTGCAATTCCAATGGAAGATGGAAGATAGACAAAACAAAGAGAGGAAGATGCACTTCACACCCCTCTGTTTTCTCTGGAAATTACAACCCAGCTGTGCCCAGATTTCAGTATCAGCACAACAGTGTCAGATTTGTCCTCCCAGTGTGGCTGAGGGCTATGGAAATGTAATTACAAAGGCTTTTTGGGTGGCACTTTTAATTTCCCCCTCAGGCAGCCTGTTTGCCACAGGCAGCAGTTCATCTGTGGGTGTTTAAGCCCTTGGCAGAGGAAGCCCAGGTTTCCCCTGCTCTCACTCTTGATTTTTAAATGAACACGAGCCCGCAGCTATTTCCAACTCGGTGTGGATGAGCTGAGGTGAAGCTGATGTTCATGTTCTCACATCCCTTCTTTGTTCAGCTCAGCCAACACTAAAAGCAGCTCTAAAAACATGAAATGTGTGCCTGCACCTCTCCTGGTCTTTTATGTGATGTAAAATACCTGTCCTCTGGCTGGAAAGAGAAAGGGAGGTCTGATACTGAAGGACAGGAACACCATTTGGGAAGGATTTCATTCTGCATCTTCACAGGAGAACACATCTTGGCACAAGCAAAATATTATTATTAGCAAAAGGTTCTTCACCCAGATGGAGCAAGGCCCAGGCTCCCCAGGGAATGGGCACAGCCTCGAGGCTGCCAGAACTCCAGGAGTGTTTGGACACTCCCCTCAGGGATGCACAGGGTGGGATTGTTGGGGTGTCTGTGCAGGGCCAGGAGTTGCATTTTGATGCTCATGGGTTCTTTCCAGCTCAGGATATTCCATGATTCTGTGATCTATCAAGGCAGCCTTGTAGAAGGAACAGAGCAGAATTCCCATCCCCACCAAAGCAGCAGCTCCATAGCTACACACTCCTGAGCTCTTGCTGACCCAGGACTTGTAATCTCCTTCTGCTGGAGCATATTTGATACAAATGCTAATCCTCCTGATTTGCAATTCACTGCTACCATCTGATCCTGAAAATCTTCTGCAGACATTAGAGCAGGGAAACAGAGATCTGAACATGAGACAGAACTGCTCAGGCTGTGCTGCCAATTACCAGCAATTAAGAGGGCACTCAAAAAAGCCCTCATCAGCCCCTGAACCACCTTGGAATTTGGAGCTGGCATCACTGACAAGCTTGCTGTGCAGGGACTCCTTCCACTATCCCAGGTTGCTCCAAACCCTGTCCAACCTGGCCTGGAACACTTCCAGGGATCCAGGGGCAGCCACAGCTTCTCTGGGCACCCTGTGCCAGGGCCTCCCCACCCTCACAGACAGGAATTCCTTCACAATATCTAATTCAAATTCACCCTTCTTCAGTTTAAAATCATTCCACCCTTTTCCTATCCCCTGTGCTGAATTCTTCTTCTGCTGCCCACTTATAAAATATTGTGACAATCTTGAAAATCCTGAGATCAATAGGAAACCATGTAAACTGAAGGAAGCTCCTGGAGGAACGCAGGGGGACTGTATCAGAAACTTAGAGAGGGAAATTACAGAGGCAGAGGGAATGCAAAAGCAGCAAGTGCATCTCTGAGTCCAAAACCAGGATCAGAGGCTGAGTCATGGCTGCTATATTTGGTCGAAATCCAGAGAAATCATTCCCAAAATAGGTTAACAAAATACTAAGAAGCAGAAAAAGGAAATTCCATCTTGAATATAGAGTGAAAAACTCCATCTCAGAGTGGTAAGGAAAGCCCTGGGGTCACCAGCATCCAAAGGGAATGAAATACTGGTGTAGCTGAAGAGGATCTTTGTTAAACATAATCCTGCAATTACAAAAGAGCCACACAAAAATACAACTCCATTTCCCATCTTGTAATCCAGTCTTTAACACTTGCTTTCACCAGGAAAGAAAAAGCATCCTGTTCTGTTGGGCTTTTTAAGGCTGTGCAGTGTTTGCTCAAAAAACAAAGTAGGGCTTCAGATGAGCAGCAGGAACTCCGGGGTTTACTTTCCCAGGGGTGATGAGAACAGTGAGTATGTGCAGCCCTGGAAAGGTTTGGGAACTCTCAACATTCCCCAAAAAAAGAGGCTCACAGCTGCTCCAGCAGCTTCTGCCCACGACCTCGGATCATTTCCTGCAAAGCTCCTTCGCTGGGTGTTCACACATCCTGCTTTGGATCCTACACAGCCTGGGCAAATCACTCAGCTGCGTGGCTGTTAATTACAGCTGCACGTGGCTTCTTTCTCAGCATCACATCTTACTCAGCTCTGGGTTGGGGTAACCTGATGTCTGTGCCCACATCCCACTCCCCAGGAGAGGGCTGGAAGCTGGGCTGCAGCTGGGGTGGTTTGGCTCCCTCCTGACGAGGATTTTGATTTTTTTTGACTGGTTAATGAAGTGACCTGCTGGTCCATATCCCATACAATCCTACACATTCCTGACATAAGCTAGAGACTTAATATATGAATCTGTGTATCTCCTGACAGAGCCATCACCAACCAACCCAAAGACATCAACTAACAGAGGTTCCAGGTTAATCCAAAGCTGCTCCAAACAATTCAACTTGTCCAGATTACTAAACTATTTCATGACTCCTTTACTGGGGAGAACCTATGCAACAAATTAGGAATATGGATCTCTATGAAGCACAAGCACTGGTTTAACTGGAAGCTACAGACCTGAAGGTGACATTATACATGAAATCCCAGGTCTGGCTGAGAGGAAGTTGGGAGAGATGCACTGAACAGGTCATTCAAGCATCTAAAAACTTATTCTCTCCTCATCAGGGAGGCTGAGGAAAGCCTTCCAGCCAGGGAATCCAGGGAATGCCACTCACTGCCTGTGCCTTGGCAGTTCCCCCCTCTCACTGTCAGCAACTGCTGGGTCTTGCTCTGCTCCCTCAGCTACAAACAGCCTGAAGATGAATCATTATGGATCCCTGAACTTGCAGAACAAGGAATCATTTTTCCAGCTCTAGTCTTCCATAACTTTTGGCTGGCTGGATCAGCAGGACTATACCAAGAACAGGTATTTCACCCAAAGATGCGACAAAGACACTGCCAGGTTTGGATATAGCAAGAGGACAAGGAAAGATACAGAATCCCAGATTAGTTTGGGGAAGGGACTTAAAGCTCATCCAGTGCCACCCCCTGTCATAGGAAGGGACACCTTCCACTGGCCCAAGTTACTCCAAACCAAATCCAGCCTGGCCTTGGACACTTCCAGGGATCATGGGACAGCCACAGCTTCTCTGGGCACCCTGTGCCAGGGCCTCCCCACCCTCCCAGGGAAGAATTTTTTCCCAGTATCTGGTCAGAATCCATTCTCCATTAGGATAAGTGTGATTTACTTTCCTTTTCACACCTCTGCCAATAACCAGTGCAAATTCACAGATTAGCAAGTTAGAAGTTCTTGTTCACAGCACTGGAACCACATTAAAAATATCCATAAACTTAAAGCAAAACTCAAAAGAAATCACAGAGGTCTGCTATTCAAAAATGATAGGAAGAGACCACAGAGATGCTCCAAAGGCTGAAGCCAGGCTGGGAGAGCTGGGAGTGCTCACCTGGAGAGGAGAAGGCTCCAGGGAGAGCTCAGAGCCCCTTGCAGGGCCTAAAGGGGCTCCTGGAGAGCAACTGCTTTCAGAAACCTTGGAATTAAGGGATTAATCTTTTCATGCAGAGGAGTCTAAGGTGATCAATCACACTGCACCAATTCAGCTTCCAACAGATTTTGTAATTAACAGCAGAGATGACCATTCCTCACTATCAGGATCACAGAATCATCCACAGATTTGTGTTGGAAGGTATTTAATGACTGCAGAAAAGATGCACATCGGGTAAAGTATTTACATGTTCAGTGTGTCTATTCCCTTCTCATTTTTTATTCAAAACCCCAAAGTTTTTCCACATATGGGCCTTTGGGACCATAGGGATGCTACTAGACTGTTGCACTGCTCCTGAGCTAATCCAGACAAACTTTTAGCAACTCTGAGGGCAGGAACTCCAATGCACAATTAATCCAATGGTGCTACAATTAATTCTCATTCTCTTCATAGTGATCTTGGTTCAGAGCAGCAAAACAAGACCAAAACATACTATATCAGCCAACTGCCCCACTTAGGAGTTCCCTGGCCCAGAAATCAGCTACAATTTGAGAAAGGGCTGGTGGTTGTCATGGCTTTGCTGGAATTAGATTTCTACATCATATCCAAGGCACCTTGGACAGGGTAAAGTTTCTTTGTGCTTCATTAAGATGCCAGTTTGGCACAGCTGCAAAGGCTCCTCTATTCCAGAAGTGTTCCAGTGGTTTGAGCAGCATCAACAGTTGATGTTTGCTGGGATGAGACCATTTGGGATGACCAGGAAACACTGTTCTTTTTAAGTGCTGCCAACACGTGTTCCCATGTCCCCTTCTAAATCAGCCAGCACAACCTGAACTCCCAGCAACACAAAGCCCATGGGGGAATTTTCCACTGGATTTTGTGTTCAGCACTTGCCCACGTCACACAGAGTGCCAGAAAAACAGCCAGCACTGCCCAAATCCATCCTTCATTCACTCAGCCATAGAAGGGCACCGTGAACTCACGGCTGATTGCAAAGCCAAAGCTGCTCTTAACAATTCAGATGAGAATCTGGCAAACACCCCTTTTTCCAAAGCATGAATCCTGCTTTTCCACTGCAGTCTCATCATAGATAGGGCCAGCTGGGGGAGAGGTAATTAATTTATTTTTTTTTCTGAAAGACAGGACCTGCATTGTATGCAAATTAATGCTTAAAATAGAGCTTTAGGCTACGATCTGCAGTTTAGTGATGCCACCTCAGAGAATGTTCCTTCTCAGCCTGTCACCACCAGGTGAGTTCTGGCAGCTCATTTAATGCAGAGCTAGAAGAAAATTGGATTCTTTAACCTGAATTTAATATTCATAATTAGGTTTTAACTTCAAAACGAGTTAAAGACAAAAACCAATTTTAAAATGTAATTCCAAGAATGTATTTACTTATGGCTTTTGAGCTATGCCAAGGCCAGAGTTTGCTGGGTATCTATACCAGGAGCATATCCTACAAGGTATTTACCAAGAAATTCCAGGGGATTTCCAGTTATTAAAGAAAGACAATCTGACCTGACAGGTCCCTTTTCCTGAAACACGGGTGAAAGAGCTGGGAATCACTCTGGGAGAGGGATTTAGCACCGTAGAGTTACAAAAGGCATCCCAACTTTCTGGGGTTCAGCATCTGACCAGCACCAAGAGGCTTTGCCAGCCCCAAATAAAAATAATAATACAGCAGCACCCCCATCAGTGGCACAGTGCCTTCCCCAGTTATTGTCACCACAGTCATCCCAAAAAAGAGGAATTTTCAGGCTAAGTCAGAACACAGAGTCGAGCAGCTCGAGGCACTTCAAATTTCTCTTTTTCTTTCCCCAGCTTCCCACAGATTTTTCTCATGATGTCCTTCCCAGCCAAGAACAGCAAATGGAAATCTGCTCCACATCCGTGTGAGATAATGGTCTAACACAAGTGGAAAGTATTTCCTTATACCAGGAGAGAACAGCCATCAACAAGACAAAGAGGTGGAATTGCTCATTCCCAAGTGTTTCCGGATGAGTAGGAAAAGGGAAAAAAAAAAAAAAAAAGATGATCTGGCTCTCCCTGGAACGCATCTGAAAGATATCACTTCTACATCTCAAACAAACTGCCATCAAAAGCCACACGTGGTGTTCCTAACTTGGGAATACTGTACATTCCCTGCTTTATTTTGGGATTTCTGATGTATTTTTCCAATAGCCAGAGCTGTGTTTACCGTGAGGACTCCGAGGGCTGAGCACGCCGTCAGTCATCCGGAAATTCTGCAAACAAACAGCACTTCAGCTCTTCCCTGCCAAGAATAAAATCTTATTTGGGACAGGGAAAAAGCCAGTGTGATCTAAAATGAGTAGGGTGACATAGAAATTTGCATCTGCTCACAGGAGGATTTAAAATATGGATCATTTCATGTAAGAAGAGTCCAAAGGTGGGAAAATGAAAGGCAACTCTGCCTGTGGTCAGCTTGAGGAATGTGAGAGAACCCTCAAAAAATGGGAGAGCAGGAGAGCAGGGAGGAGGATGCTCAGTGGAAAACAAAATAATGGGAAGCAAATGAGTCCAAATCCAAACCAAGAAGTGCTTAAACAAAACTACACAACACTTTAAATAAGGCAAAAAGTAACAAATAGCAAATAAACTGTTCCATGTTTATTCCAAGTATGGAAAGATTGGGCATTTCTGGAGAACTTCATAAGGGTAGAAAAAGCAAATATATACTAAAGTCAATAAAACCAAATATTGTTTACTTGAAAAGTCAGGGAAAACTTGGAATACCCTGTCCATGATGTGTCTGAAAATCCTTTATCACATTCAAATCTCTCACAATGTAACAGCAGAAGACTTGTCCTTATCTTTAACATGTGTCCTAAGGATTATCATGGAATTAGCCAATGTCTCCTTTCCCATGAAGCAAAGTGGCTGGAATGCTGCAGTGCCCTCACTCACATAAACAGACAGCATGGGAAGCAAAATAACTCTACCCAAATCCTTCAATTGTGGCTAAAAGAGTCCAGAACTGGGGAATAAACCACCTCAAAAAGCTACTTATGAAAGCCCCAGCGAGACAGTATTGAAAAATTCAAGTTATAGGACAATAGGAAAAAGGAATGTTATGGATTAGGGAGCAGTTAAGCAATAGGAAACAGCCTGTATTAAATGTGGGATTTTCAGGCTCCCAAAAGTGTGACAGCAAGGTGCTCCCAGAGCCTTTACAAGGCCCAGCAGCTGAAAATGGGAAAGAGACAGAAGAGACAAAGCAATGTTTGTGGAGATTAAATTATTCATAATAGTCATAATTAAGTTGGGAGATTCAGAGAGCCCTGAGAAAACTGCAGAGAGTGAAATCATCTGCAGAGAGATGCAAGGTAATGTGTGTGTGCTGAATAAAATAATAAATCCTGCTCCTATTGCAGTGGCTGATGTTTTAGAAAGATCCCCTAGAAGCAATTTTCGGCTATTCAAAAATCACTTATGATGGAGCTTCTGAAATGCTTGATTGAATGCTGTAATCTTTGTATCCATGCAATGAAAATGAATTCCAAATTATTTAAAAATGCATTAAACACTGCACTTTTTTTTTTCCAAAATTAACAGCATTTCTGAGTTAAATTCCAGCACCTAAAGGGGCTCCAAGAGAGCTGGAGAAGGACTTGGGACAAGGGATGGAGGGAGATGACACAGGGAATGGCCTCCCACTGCCAGAGGGCAGGGATGGATGGAAAATTGGGAAGGAATTGTTCCCTGTGAGGGTGGGCAGGCCCTGGCACGGGGTGCCCAGAGCAGCTGTGGCTGCCCCTGGATCCCTGCAAGTGTCCAAGGCCAGGCTGGATGGGGATTGGAGAAATCTGGGACAGTGGGAGGTGTCCCTGCCCATGGCAGGGGTGGGAATGGATGGTTTTTAATGTTCCTTCCAACCCAAACCAGTCTGGGATTCTCTAAAACCCAAGGGTGGTTCGGTGTATTACTTCTATCAGGTGGCATCACTGGAACAAAACAATCTGAGGGAAGAACAAAATTTGAAACTGGCTTGGTTCTTTAAAAATCACCTGGAGCTCAGCTCTGGAATCTTCTAAATCACAGAATTCCCAGATGGGTCAGGCTGGAAGGGACCACAGTGGCTCATCTGGTGCCACCTCCCTGCTCAGGCAGGGCCATCCCAGAGCACAGGGCACAGGAAGATGTCCAGATGGTTCTAGAATATCCCCAGTGACGAGACTCCACATCCCTCTGGGTGATCTGCTCATGTGTGGGCACTGCCCAGGGCAGAAGTTCTGCCTCACATCCAGGTGGAACTTCCCGGGCATCAGTTCCTGCCCATTCCTCTGGTGCCCTGCTGGGCACCATGGAGCAGATGTGGGACACCCTTTCCCAGCTGCACCTTTACATTTTAATTCCCTCTGCTTTAAATTCATCAGTCTGCAAAAACATTTAAGAGCCAGAAAAACTCATTTGTGTCTGTTCTGAGGCTGACCCTCATTTGTGAGCCACGGCAGAGCAACACAAAAACCGGATCATATACCTGGTATTTGGGTTTTCTTTTTTTAAGCCACACCTATTTCACAGGTGGGACTAGAAAAGGATAAAGAAAATGGCACAAAAGATGACAATGGTGACGAGAACTGAAGGTTCAGCTCTCTGTGTGGCTTTCTGAGGACAAAGCAGAATCAAAGGAGCAGACAGGAGGAGGAACTCTATAAAAACACACACAGTGGAAGGCAGAGCCACAGGGAATCCTGCAATGCTCTCCCTGCACTGGCAGCAAGCCCTGGAGCAAGACGAGGAGAACAAGGACAACGTAAGGATAATTTTCTCCTCTCATTTTACCAGCAGATATTCCTACTATAAACTGATTTAGTTAAATTATCAGGAGAAAAGTGATGATCTTACACTGCCCACTCTGCTCACATTATTGCCCATCCCCACGCCTCGGTGAGGTGCTGAAGGCAGCACATTACAACAATTTCTCTACTCAGTGTTTGACCGATAACCTCCCATGTCCAAGCAAGTCTGATTTTTTTTTTTTAATCAACATTAGCACCAGTCAATTCCTACATGACATTCATTCAGCTGGGATCCTGCAGACACAAAGCCTTCATAAAACAAAAAGCTTTCTTTTTCCCCAATGAATTATTTTAAGGTCACGAAAGGAAATTTTTTTTTCCTTGTAAAGCAAGCTGTCTTTTTGTTTGAGGATAAAGAATACACATGTTTCCTCTTGTGTAGAAGATATTCTGATTGCATGACAGAGATCCTGCTGATGCACTTGCAGTGCCAAATAACCCTCAGGAAAATGAATTTTTCAAACAGTAAAAATATATGGATTAACAGTTCGGAACACCCACACCCACTCTGTAATCCCCAGGGCTAAACCGAACAGATTCCTAGGCTTGTTAATTAGCTCCCATGCAGGAATGCAACGCCATGGATGCAATAATGTGCAGTCAGGATGTGTTTTATCAGTGCAGGGGCTCCCACAACAATGCAGCGCCTTGGCAGAGCGCCGCAAATTCCGACCGAAGGCTCCCCAGCCTGGCCTGCTGGAGCTGCACGTGACAAATGAAGCAATGATTCACAGCTGAACTGCAGTCAGACACCGTGGGGATGGGAATGGGCCATTGCTGCACTCTGGCAGCTGGGGGAAGGGAGCCCAAGGGTGCACTGGTGACATTCTGGGGTCATTGTTCCACCCCAAGAAGAGCAGGAATGGAGGGGAGGAGGAATAAGCTGCAGTGGTTTTCCCACACAGCACAGTTACACCCAATTACTGTCCTCAGTCTTCAAACTCTCCTCCTCTAATCCTTTTTAAACTAACAAAAGAATTGGCTTCTCACTCTGAAATCCCACATTATTTCAGCATTAAATGCAAAATATTTAGGGGCTCCAGCCCGAGTCCACCAGAGGAACCAAAGCTATCAGCTTGTAAATCCCTATCCAAGTCTTTAATGGACTGGCAAAATAATCCTCAAGCAGTACCTGGAAACAACAGCAAACCTCTTTATTGGTAACTTCTGATGAATAATCAGCTCTTTTCCAGGCACTTCTGCTCAAGAAACACCTTTCAAACCTGACCTGCCCAAAGACAAGGCAACAGCAGTTCCACAGATGTAGAGTGCTGCTTGTTTCCATAGAATCCCAGAGTGGTTTGAGTTGGATCCATCGCATCCCCTTCCATGAGCAGGGACACCTTCCACTAGACCAAGCTAAATTCTGAGAAGAGCCTAGAGAAGAAACAAGGAACTTCATTTCAAGGTGGCCTCCTAAGTTATAAGTAATTAATTATCCCCCAGTCACCACAGCCCTCAGACCAGCACACCTTTCCTGGATCAATGACTTTTTAGGGAGAGAATCCTGGACAGAAATCCCACTGATAAGGCCTAGCATAAATATAGAACAAACTGAAAATGCACTTACTGACTTCCAGCCACGTTCTACTTTTTGAACTTTGCAATCTTGACATTAAAGATGTCTTACTTTTAACTTGAAATGACACACTCAGCTGTATGGGACACACAAACCACAACGATTCTCCTTGTTCCCAGGTGTGGCAGCCAGGCATGAGGAGCATGCCTGAAGTGCCAAGGAATTATCAGCCACAGTGTCCTGACAGGACTATTTTCACACTTAAATACAAAAAATGGACAATAAATGTGTGTAAGGAACTCCAAAAGGAGAGAGAACTTTGGGCAGAAAGAATTTGTGATTTTGCTCTGCTATCAATTTGTCTTCAGTTTTCCCAGTATTTTGTACCTAACCTCTCCATTACACAACCAGAGCACATCCGAGGCTAAACAGGATCCTAATGATCTCCCATTAGCTAAACTTCCCAGCAGAACACTCCCAAAGAAAGAAGAGGTCAAAACCTGCAATCAGTAGAAGGAAAATTTCAAAGGACCAGTAAACCAGCTAAATTGTTATTTTCCTGCTCCAAATCTGTAGCTTGTAGGGACCCACTCCCCCATGGAAAAGCTGCAAAACGTGGACCCGAAGAAAGGCATTAAATAACCATAAAAGAAATATAAAAGTTTAAGAACAGCTGCTGTGTAATATCTCCTGACTGGATACAGCATGAATATGGGGAAAAAAAAGAGATTTTACATGCTTGGTCTGTATAGCAGCAAGAACTCACTCATCCTGTTTCACTGATTCTGCTCCAAAGGGGCACAGACCACCTACTCCCAAATTGGACACATCCATCCCAAATTGTATGGGGGATTTCACCCACTGAGCAATGGCAGATTAGGAGGCTTTGAGGACAATGATGTGGGAAGAAAAGGAGAGAGGGGGAACCCTCAGCCTTGAATAAGCACGTGGAACACCAATGTCTAGACAGTGCTGACACCTTTGTCTTTGGGAAGAGGGATTAGGGAAGCAATCTGGCTGGGCTGTCCCTTGTTTGAGATGAAACCAGAAGACACTTTGGGCTAAAGGGCTGGCCCTGTTCCAAAAACCACTTTATTATGAAGGAGCTGAAGAAAAGGAGGTCTGTAAGAGTGAGAGTGAGGTTTCTGCCTGGCAGTCACAGCAATTAAACAAGCTGCCTTGATGATGAGGAAAAAACCATCTGAATAAAACACAAAGCCTCAAAAGAGCAGGAGAAAGTAATTTGAAGAGTAGGTCAAGCCTCCTGAGGGGATTACCTTTCCAGATTGAGACTTAATGCTAGAGACATGCTTGGAAAAGCTGACCAGTGAGATCCTGCTGATCCCACAGATCACCCCGTAATGTCTGGATGCTCCAGCACTGGTCAAGTGTTAGAAGAGAATGTGGAAAACCGAGTGAGTTAGGATCAAAACTGGCAGAACTAGAAGGTTCCTTCCCTTCCTTCCATCCTCACTGTGAGATTGCTTGGTTAAAATGTGTCTCATCAAATCCCAGATCACATAAGAAACTTGAAAGATCCACTTCAAAGAGCTACTTTGGCAAACAAAGCATTTAAGTCAATTTAATGCTTCTCATACTGGAAAGAACCACTTCCTTCAATGGGAAAGGAAAACAAATACTGGAGATACAAAGCTGGGAACATTTGTGGGAGCTGGGAATAAGCAAGCCCAGGCTGTGGCTGTGAAGAGATGGGGAGCTCACACTTCCCTGGCTGTTTCAGTGCTTCCAACACGATGGACTTCTCTCCAAGGATGTGCTGACTGAGAGTGAAAAACTAAACAGAAACCCAAAGGCTTTCACTCTTACCCAAAAATTCATCTGCCAAACACGACAGACGCTGAAAACTCACTGCCCTGAGGACTTGGATGGATTCAGAGAAGGCAGGAGAGAATACAGCTCTTAAATACCTCTGTGCCTCTAAAGATATTTGTCATTTCAGGTCTGTGCTGCTGTTAGGAACCAGTGTTTGCTAAAAATGCATCTTAAAGGCAGTTCCCATCTCCCTGAATATCCAGAGGATATTTCCAGTTCAATACTCCAAAGTCTTACAGGTACCACCATCATCTCTCCAAGCATGCAGGAAGAAGGAAGGGAGAAGGAACCTTCTAGTTCTGCCAGGAAATTAAGGCAGAGCTGGAGGATCCAACTGTTGGCTCCTTAAGGACAAGCTGGGATGGAAACCCAATCCAACCTTCTTTTTATGGAGCAGTTAATGTGATAAAATCTAAGAGAGATGGAAACTTTATACAGACAGGGGGAAATCTTAATTCTCAAACAGACCAGAGGCAATCATCAAAATTATAGCAATAGAATAGTTTTTTTGCAGTCAAGCATAATTATGGAAAGTCTGTTGGAAAGAAAGCTTAGGCTATAATTTGCATTTCAATTAATTTTCTAACTTTTGTGTGGACAATTGATGGCCAGAAATGGGAAGCACAGGAACTACCATACACTGAAATACACTCATGAGTACAATATAGGATTTCCAGGGATACAACACAGACAATGTTCCAAGATTTAGGGGTTTTTGGTTTGTTTCTGATTAGCCTGTAGGAAATGGATCAAGATATAGAGGGAAAGAAAAAAACCACCAGTGCTACCACCTGGCTCTGCTGGGTGATACAAGAGGATGAGAGGAATGGGAAGAAACTGGAATGAAGGAAGTTCTATCTGAATGAGAGGAAGAACTTGACTGAGAGGTGACCATGCACTGGAACAGGCTGCCCAGAGGGGGTGTGGAGTCTTCTCCCCTGGGGACAGTCAAAATCCACAATCTCAAGGACTGTGGGCACAATCCTGGGTTACCTGCTCTTGGGGATACTGCTTGAGCAGTGAGGTTGGACTGGATGAACTTTGTGTCCCTTCCAAGTCCAGCCATTCTGGGATTCAGGGATTCACATGCAGCTGAAGCACTGTACAATGAGCAAAATGAGAATATTTTCCTTCCTGAGGTTTACCAGGGTCCACAGCAAATCCTCGGGATATCATTCCTGCCAATCTGACAATCCCAAGTTATCACTTCCACATGTTAAAAAGGAACATTTCTGTACTGAAATATCTGCAAAGTTCTGCCCCATTGCTTTACAACTTTATTGATTATAATTGGCTCTTGCTCCTTCAGCCCAAGAATTTCACACAAAATTCCAATTATAAAATCCAGCATGAGACAGCCAGAGATACAGACCCTCTAACAAGCTTAGGCAAAAATCAAAGGGCTAAATCAAAAACTGGCTCACACCAAGTCTATTCTTTGTGCAGTCAACCAAGACTAATTAATGCTTTTAATGGCAGTTTACCCCTTTTGGCGCCATAAATCAGAGCAGGCAGCTTTTCTGAATTAACAAAAGAATCTGTGAAAGGTGTAGCTCATTAAGCACACTCCCAAATTCAAATGCACTTAATCAGAACCAGGTACATTGAGCAGGACTGTACTCCAGGAGCAAAGTAATCTGCAGGCTGTACACAGGGAACATTCATTCATCAACACAAACAAGGCTGGCACACCAGGAAGAAGGGCTGAATTATACATCTGAGAGAAAGGCCCCTGCTTCCAGCACGGCTTTTGTGAGGGCAGGAATGCAGAGCACACTGTGGGAAGGCTGTGGAAAGGTGGAGGGAACAGGGAGGATGTTTCCCAGAAGCTCACCTCAGCCACAGAGTCCTTGCACAGCATGCTGCTGCTGCTGAGCTCTTGGAGCAGCTCCAGACAAGGCACCAAGGTGATCAGAGGGATGGAGCAGCTCTGCTGCGAGGAAAGGCTCAGACTATTGGGATTGTTCAGCCTGGAAAAGAAAAGCTTTGGGGTGACCTCATTGTGACCTTCCAGGACCTGAAGGGACCCTACAGGAAAGATGGACAGAGACTCTTTACAAGGGCCTGGAGTAACAGGACAAAGGGGAATGAAGCCTTCTCTCAAACTGATAGAGAGGTTTAGACTGGATCTTAGGAAGAACTCCTTCCCTGTGAGGATGGGAAGGCGCTGGCATAGCATGCTCAGAGAAGATGTGGCTGCCCCTGCATCCCTGGAAGTGTCCAAGGCCAGGCTGGACGGGGGTTGGACCAACCTGGGACAGTGGAAGGTGTCCCTGTTCATGGCAGGGGTGGTACTGGATGAACTTTAAGGTCCCTCCCAACCCAAACCATTTGGGGATTCTATGAGGTACCTAAATATGCTGTAATATATCACATAGAGAAAGTTCTTCCTTGTATAAGGTGATGAATTTATAAAGATGAATGACCCAGCATTTCATCCTAGATAACACTCTTGAAAATTCTTTTCTGAGTCAGATCCACTCATCTAAAAAAATCCCCTTTCAAAACGTTTTTCCCACAGTTTCTTCCCAATATCCCATCCATCCCTGCCCTCTGGCAGTGGGAATTCCCTGTGTCCTGTGCCTCCATCCCTTGTCCCCAGTCCCTCTCCAGCTCTCCTGGAGCCCCTTTAGGCCCTGCAAGGGGCTCTGAGCTCTCCCTGGAGCTTTCCCTTCTCCAGGTGAGCACCCCCAGCTCTCCCAGCCCGGCTCCAGAGCAGAGGGGGTCCATCCCTGGGAACAGCTCTGAGGTTTGTCTGGACTCTCTCCAGCAACTCCACATCGTCCTGCTGATGTTGGGGGCCCCAGAGCTGGATGCAGCACATAACTGGGCTTGACAGAAATAATTTTCCATGTCACATGTTCTCTGAAAGGAATTTTGTTCTCCAAAACAGAGCTGGCAGTGCAGGAAATCTTCAGATCTGTGAACAAAGGATTTTCTCCTGCACTAGAAATATTCACTAAATGATGCTCCCAACAGCATCGAAGTGTCCAAGAGCTGCTGGCAAAATGCTCCACTTCAGCTCTGAATCCAGTGTACTCCCAGCCCAGTGAAGACCCCACCAAACTGGCAGAAATGCTCAGGAGACCTTAAAGTCCAGAATTTTTCCACATGAGTTCAGAAACATTGAGGAGCAGAAATATAAAGTCCAGGCCCAGTTCCAAATTCCACTCACACACACTGGATAAAAACCAGCCTAATGTAAAAGCACATTTTAAAATATTTACATCAAACCAAACCATTACAGAGATAAGAGAGGTATTTATAGAAACACATGGATTTTACACACACACTGTGCTTAACTACTTAATTGCTGGAATTTCAATTAGGATGTGGGGCAGTGGGGTATTTCCCAAGCAGGAAACAACCCAAGTAAGCTAAGACATGGAGCTCTCACACATTCAAGTTTAACTCAATTTGCTCCAACTTTTGATTTCTGAATGAACACTGAGTCTAGCAGGGAGGGCTTCAACTCAAGATAAAGTCACCCAAAAGCAAATATCTGAAGTGGCTGCTGGGGATCCCCAGCAGGGCAATCCCAGCCTGGAGAGCAACCCTGATTTGCTTGGTCAGCCAAGTCTCCACAGGCTCCATCACCTCTACTTGAGCTTAAAATTTCTTCATCTGGAGCTGGATTGGCCCAAGAGCCCTTGGAGCAGGATCTTTCTTATGCAAAGCCAACACTTCACATATTCCCACTTGAAACACCATCTTGTTGTCTGGATCTCCCATCAGTTCCAGTCTTACTTCGTGTTCCTTCTCCCACCTTACCACCCATCAAACCTACCTTTGGGTTTGCCTCTCCCCTTCCACAGCCCTGGATTTCTGCTTCTCTGACCCCAAAAAGCTGCACACAGCCCAAATGTGGGAGACCATACAGAAAAAAAGGGATAGGAGCAGCATCAAAGTTCCTTTTAAAAAAAATTTATCCTTTTTTCTAGTACGAAGACGGGAAAAAGGGGAAGCAGGAGATGGTCAGGGGATCACTGTTGTTGCCTCAAGGCTGGCACAAGCAAGGAAAAGATTTTCTGAAATTCTTGGCATTTTCTGTCACATCCCACCTAAGCTGGGGGGGTGGGAGAGGAAGAAACACCCAGATTTTGCCTCTACCCAAAGAGGAGTCATTGATTTAGGGCAGCTTTACCCAAAGCAGGGCTGCTAAATTATTGTGAGGATAAGGGTCAGAGCGTGCCCAAAGGTTTGCAGCAGACCCAAGAGCAGCTGACATTTAAAGTTCATGTCATTAAATGAGCAGCAAAACATATAAAATGGAAAAAACCATATAGAGTCATATTCCTGCACAGGAACAGCTGGATGGGGTCAGACAGACACTTCAGCCTCCCTTGTGTCTTCTCTGCCCAACAGGGAAGTGTGAATCCCGAAGGGAAAACTGAAGGGCAGGCACACAGGGACATTTTCCCAGCATACTTTCCAGAGGGATTTCCTGGGGGGGTGGGTGTGTTCCTGTTTCACAGCTCCTGTAGATCATGTTCTCCTACTGTTATATTAAATTCTCTTATATATATATATATATATTTTTATATATACAAGCTCAAAGGGCTTGACCTACTCAGGTCTCATCATGTTGGGCATTATAAACCAAAAGAAGGAGTTGAAATAGAAACTGCTCCAACCAAATTACACTGCAAAGTTTATATTTGAAAACATTGCTTCCAGCTTTCTTCTCCCAAGAAATAGAAACTATTAGAAAACAAATTGCCTGTCTCCAGGCAAATGACAGAAGTTTATATCAGGAATCATGTCTGTGCCAACCCGGGGATTTTGACCCAGCTAATGAACACAAGACTCCTTTTTAATATTAAAAAAACAAAAGTATTATTTACTAGGAAGATATTAAGACTAATAAACACTAAAAAAAGAACCCCTCTCACAATTCTTTATAGGAGCAGCACATAAGTACTGTGTGTTTTACTCAAGCTGCTGAGGACCTGATGTTTATTAACTTTCTAAATCAACACAATAAAATACACTAGGCACAGAGTGTTGCTGGAGCTTCAGCTTATGCATTTCTTGACCCAGAAATCACTTCTCATTTTCAAATATAAAGTGCTTCTGTAGCAAAGTTCATTTAATAGAAAGAAGAATCCAAACCTTATCAAACAGCAACAACTGCAATCCCCAAGGCATCCAAGGCTTTCCTGTCTGGAGGGAGCAGGGAAAAGGTTTTGGGAGGAGCAGCTAAACCCAAGTGCTATGACTGAAGGGCACAAAGACAGGATGAACTGGTACCTCTTGGATGTGAGCTTCCTTGGGATGGAGATAATCTGGAGAGGAGTGTGCCTGGGCAGGAAGTCTTCACAGCATTCCAGAGCTCTGCAGCAGCAAGGACAGAGAGAGAGAGAGAAAAAAAAAAACACCCATGAGGCTCTGTGGAAAACCTGCCCGAAGAAAACAAGCTCTTCCCAGCTCACAGTGGTCTTTACCTCCACTGGAGCAGAAGGAGAAATGGGACATGTAAGAAATGCAGGCAAAAAAAAGGAGGAGTGCTGGAGATGCAGGATAAGGGGAGAGGGAAGGAACACCAGAGCTGGCAATAAGAGCAAGGCCTTCCCAGCTTTCCAGAGGGAGAAAACAAAGTCTAAGCTTTCATTTAAATACTTGTTTACCAGCTATTTGTCAGGATTTGGGACTAAACAGGTTTTAGCCTGAGTTTTACGTGTTACTCCTACATCCTCCCTTCCCAGCTGACACAAAAGCTCAGAGAACTGAAAATGAAATCCCTCAAAATGAAGTGCAGCACCCAAAAAAAGCTCTCAAGGCACTCCACATGCTTTATGCATTATAGGGAGGAACAGAAACCCTACTGTTCCCAAAGCAGGACCAGCTCCTCAGAACAGTTGTTTATTTTAATCAACCCAGTACCAAAAGGTTTACATTAAATATTTTTTCATGGTCCTGTATTAGTTTACATTCACTCAAAAAACACTCTGTGGGAGAAAGCAGGAGGCAGAAAACATTGAATCCAGTAAAACAACTGAGGATTTTTTTAGGGAGATGTGGTACATCCCACCTTTCCCTGTAGAACTACACCAGCAGACCCTTCAAGCCAGCTAATGAAACAGCATGAATTTGTAAATGAACAGAAAACAGCAAAATCTTCATTCTTACTGAACCTTTCTTTTTCCTGTCTCCTGCAGGAAGCCACCAGCTGCCATCAGACATGGCACCCTTGGGGAGAAGTCAAAACCCACCCTGCTGATGCTCCAATATCCCAGTAATGCCAACACTGGTGCTAGCAGGAGCATGTGCACACTCGGGGAAACGGGTCAGAAACATCTCCACAAGTTGCTTCCACGGGTGCTTGACTTGTGTATTTCTACATTATAAGAAGCATATTCATTGCTTGGAATTGAATTCTGGTTTCAGGCTTTTTGATTTGTTTTCATGGCCCTTCAATTCAAAGATAGAACCCTAAAATATCTTCAGGAGAGAGAGGGAAGCATAAGTGAACTTCAGCAGAGACAAGGGCTTGACAAATCTCATCCCATCAAGCTCTGCAGTGGCAAATTAGTCTCTCTCTGAGCACATTCTGTACTCCAAGTAGCCTCAGTGCTTCAGGAGATACCAAATATAACACAGCCCCATTTTAACTTCCTTCCAGGAATACACACGCTCATTTATTAAGAAGACGTGGGCTGCAGCTCCACTTCCAACAGCTTCAGTAACATTTCGTAAAATTAAACAAATTATTCCTTTTGTGGCAAGAAAGAAGCTGAAAATAAGTGTTGGAGCAAATGGGGGAGAACACCACCTCCCTCACATCATCCACCCGCCCTGGATTTCGGGAAAGCAAGCCTTGCCTGCTGCACCAGGCTCAGCATGAACCACGGGATCACCAACCACTCCTTCTGCTGCTCTCACACCTCAATCCCCACACATTTATCAGTATTATTTCATTTCAGAGCTGCTTTGACAGCTCTGTTGGCTCCAAGTCCCCGTTTCGGAATACTTTCACATCCTTATGTTTGTATAAACCAAGGAAATCCGTAGCTCTTGCTAACAAACACTAAAACTGTGTGTCCAGTGGTGCTGAACCTCCGGAGAGTTTCCAAGATTTGGCAGGAGGACAGCACTGCCACAACCTTTAATGTTGGTTTCTCCAAAAAATCCGAGGGATTCTCCAAACATTCCCCCTTTTGTTCAGCTCTGGCTGCTACAGAGAGGGAGAAGAACAGTCCCCACCTCTCATTAACTTCATTAACTTTGGCACTGGATCTTTCTCTAGCTGCAACAGCTTCAATACGTGCTTGCATCATGCTGCTGCTCAGCAGATTAAAATCCTTTATGGATTTTTTTGGCTCCTTTTCTGTTTTTTCCTGACCAGAAGTTAAAATGATTCAGTTCAGAGTGAGTGGATGCTGCTGCTGAGGAGAGAAGCTGTGATAAGCTGCAGAGGAGGAGGCTGTCCAGCTGCCAGCACACATCCCCGCCCTCTGCCACCACTCAAAATCCAGTAGGAACAGTCAAGAGTGACCAAATTTGGGTGTGTTTGCAGAAAAACAATCAGTCCCAATCAGTGTCTTTAAGTGGAAGTGCAAAGACATTCATTAATGAACGAGGAAAACCAAATGAATTTGTGAGAAGGTATTGATTTGGAAAATCTGGAAGTAGCACAACATTGAGAAGTCCTGTTGGCACAACCTTGTTCATCAAGTGTGACCTGGGATTAAGTCAGGGAAAACGTCAAGAATACAGAAACAACCAGCCCTGCCTGCCTGTGGGGCAACCTGTGCCAGGTCCTCACCACTCTCACAGCCAAGAATTCCTCCCCAAGATCCCATCTAACCCTGGCCTCTGGTAGTGGGAAACCATTCCCTGTGTCCTGTTACTACAATCTCCTGTATGAAGTCCCTCTCCATCTTTCTTATCAAGTTAAGCAAAGACACTAAAGCAGGTTCCTGCAGCCTGGAATTCCTCCTTCCCTTCCCACTTCCTTCTTGCTATGAAAGAGATTAAATCCATTAATATTTCCTAGGATTACTGCAGCTGCTAAGTAGGGAAGCTCGTTCCCTAGTATCTTCATCAACTCCATGTACTATTTCAAGCAGCCAAATAAGATTTTTAATTCTATCCTTCCTCCTATGCCCTAAATTTAGTTTTCTTCTTTTGTTTTAGTAGCTACACTTCAAAGATGTTCTTATTACAATTATTCTTCTGTATTTCTCTTTTAATCATTATTTTGATTCCTCTTTCCACAAAAGTGGACTCCAGTGGTAGGAGCTGGGTAGACAGATTATAAAATAGATGGAGTTAATTAGGATGTGGTGATTAAAACACCCACTTTGGTAGATTGCAGAGGGTTCTGACAAAATAGCGATAGCATAAATATACAGTCCACAACTCTTTATCAAATGAAGATAAAAACAGTCAGCAAATGTCTTGAAATTCTGCAGGTTTAAATCCTATTCCACAGCATTTTGGGTTTAGCCCTCTGAGTAACCAAACCCCACGAAATGGAAAGGGAAAAGTTCCCCAATAGTCAACATTCACTTTCTTTACTGCTCATTTTCAACCACTTCCCCAAACTTCTTCTAGAATTGACTCTGGAATAATTATTTTCACTTGTGCAAGTTATATATTAAAAGGCATCTTGGGGTTCCTAAGTCCCAAATGACTTTTTAATGAAAAGAAAACAATTTCATTATCTAAGATTGTTGTTAATTGAAGGAAATATTAACTGTACTACTGACAACAGTCAACCTCCAGAAAGTGCAGCATTAAAAATTATATGCAGCCGTTGTCTAAGAAATAAAAATAAACCTTTCAGTGACAGCAGCCTCAGTGTGACCTTTTCCTCTATTAAAAAAAAAAAAATTCCAAGCAAAACACTCCAACACAACCCTTCCCTGCATTACAAAAGAGGGATTAATGAGAATCTGTTTGGACACTGGGAAAAGCCCAGGCAGGTTTATTGTGGAGGTTAATTCAGACACCTTTACTCATACATGGAATGGAATTAAAGGAACAGAATTTAAAGGCAATAGTGAAGACTGTGGTGTTAAGCTATGAGCAAGGAGACATCATAGAGATGATACCAGAGACATTTGTCATGGAGGCTAATGCACTTAGGACCTAAATTCCAGAAGTATAGGGAAAAATGTTAATGAATATATACAGATTGTCCAGAACAGATCTGAATTCCATTCTGCTCAGGGCACATTAAAAAAAAAAAAAAAAAAAATTAAAGATCCACCTGGAGCAACTGGAAGCGAAAACATCTGTGCAAATACCTAGCAGGAAATAAAAGCATGGAAAGAAATAATTTTGGAAGGCAAAGAACATTGCAGGAAACCACAGGGTCGTTCCTGGCTGGAAGCACCTTCCTGTCTTTCCTCTCCTTAAAAACTGGCAGTTGCCTTTGTACCATCAGGACTGGCCCAGAGCTGTACCGAAATCTGGATTAGGGAAGGGATCCAGGTTAAAAATAACCTGGGTTTGCTGTTCTCTGATCTGGTTCACCAGATGGCCCTGGGAGAGCTGGACCAGCACAGCCCAGGGAGCCCAGCACTGGGAACAGGCACACAGGAGGAGGGAAGCTCCCAAAGACAGCTTCACCTTGGAGTTAGGAACTACAGGACACAGCCAGGAGAACTGACATGGAGCAAGAGGGGCAGCACCAGCAGGAATTCACCCTTGGAATCCCCAAACACTGATGATGCTCAGGAGGGAAAGGCTCCCAGGGCTGCTTCCAGCTCCTGAGCTTCCTCCTGCCAAAGACCCATCTCCTGCACTCGTCTTGGCCAGCTACTGGGAGAACTGGGAATTGTTGGGAATCACCAGCAATGGCTCTGTCCAGGCTGGAGGGGAAGGAGTTTTTGAAGAAGAGGGTGAAAAGGGCCATGTGCTTCAGTAGCAGCTTGCACACATTCACCACGGGAAAACATCCCTCCAGGAAAACCCCATGGAACAACACACAATGACTCAACATCTCCAGGTGTGCAAAAAGCTTCTAAAATTAGACGGTTCTTGAAACTCCAGAGTATTCAATAACCCAAGATCCTCCTTAATTTTTTACATGCAGGATTGAAGTGAGAACTCAAGAGGCAAGAAAAGCAAGGAAATCATTAAACTGGCAAAGTTGGGCATCGTTTTCTCCAGGAAAATCCTGTTGGCTTGGCCCCCAAGAAAGACAAGTGACATATATCAGGATTCTGAACATCACCCCTGACCACACCTCCCTTGGCATCACTTCTGCTTTATCCTTAGAATAACTTTCCCACTTGGAGGATGCCAGCAGAAGGCCAGAAGGGCAGAGCGAGCTTAGGGAAAGCAGCAAATCCCATCCGCATTTTTACTTACTCACAGTTACTGATTAAAAAAAAAAAAAAAAAAAAAAAAAAAGAAGAACACCCCTGGAA